>OX941084.1:94232500-94740000 GCA_954870635.1 Arctium minus
TAGAAAAGACAATACGCAAGTATTTATCTTTGGAAGCACACGGTTTATTTATCAATTAGGCACAAAAAAAATGAAAACATTTAAAATCACACTTCTAAATTATAAAATCTGTTTAAGAATCGGGAAGTGGTTTGAACATTTCAGAACATGTTTTCTATATCTGAAAGTTGTCCTTCTTTCAGATATATTTGAGATTAAGATAAGAAACTTACCTTTTCGCTCAATCTTAATTCTCATGCAGTCATGCTTAAGTCAAAATGATATGATCTTGTCATCCTCTCTCATCCTGCAAAAATCTCAAAGTCTATTCAAAGCAACTTTATTCACAAATTTATTCGAATGTAAAAGACATAAAGCAGTAAAACAATTAAAGTACGAGTTCTGATTTGAAATAATCAGAAATCATAGTCTTACTCCTTTTGGTATTACATATAAGCTCCCCCTAAAATCATGCATTACAAAATTTTTGTCAATTAAGTAAAATGCAGAAATTAGTTATGCTCCCCCTCAAAATAATGTAGATCATCTAAAATCTTCTCTTACTCCCCTAAGATCATGAGCAAACAATTAAAGTGCAGATATCCTTCAAACATAATGATAAACAAAATGATGAAAAATAACAATACGTAACTTTATTAGGTAACAATCGATTATGTCTTAAGATTTAACATACCAAGCTTAGAGAGAAGAAAATTAAATCTCTTTTCATCTAATGGTTTGGTAAATAAATCTGCAAGCTGATTATCTGTTTTTACAAAATAAAGTTCAGTAGTTCCTTTTTCGACATTAACTTTAATAAAATGATACCTGACGTCAATGTGTTTGGTTTTCGTATGCTGGACAGAATTAACAGATATCGCGATTGCACTCTTCGAGTCACAATAGATTGGAATTTTATCAAACTTGAATCCATAGTCTCGCAGCTGTGTTCGCATCCACAATACTTGAGAGCAGCAACTAGCAGCAGCTACGTACTCTGCTTCAGCAGTTGATGTGGAAACGCATAATTGTTTCTTTGATGCCCAGCTAACGAGCTTGTCTCCAAGAAATTGAATGTGACCTGAAGTACTCTTTCTAGCCAACATGCAACCTCCATGATCTGCATCTAAATAAGCAGTCAGTTGAAACCCAGTATCCTTAGGATACCACAGACCAAGATCTGCAGTCCCCTTCAGATACCTAAAAATCCGTTTGACAGCAGCCAAATGGGATTCTTTAGGAGCAGCCTGATATCTAGAACATAAACATGTTGAAAACATAATATCTGGTCTAGTAGATGTAAGATACATTAACGATCCTATCATACCTCTATAAGTCCTAACATCAACACTTTTACCCGAAGGATCAGTGTTAATCTTAGTACCTGGCGCCATCGGGGTTCCAATTGATTTACAATTTTCCATATTGAACTTCCGAAGAATATCCAAAATGTACTTAGATTGGTTAATGAAAATCCCCGTTCAAAACTGTTTAACTTGTAATCCAAGAAAGAAATTCATCTCTCCCATCATACTCATTTGAAAACGTGACACCATGAGGTTAGAAAAGTTTTTGCAAAATTTAGGATTAGTAGAAACAAATATTATATCATCAACATATATCTGTATAAGAATAATATCAGCTTTCTCCTTTTTGATGAACAAAGTGGTATCAATTTTACCTTTGAAAAAACCTGACTTGACCAAGAATTTAGATAGAACATCATACCATGCTCGAGGGGCTTGTTTTAAACCATACAGGGCTTTATCCAAGATGTAGACATGATCTGGCTTATCTGGATTCACGAACCCTTCTGGTTGAGACACGTATACTTTCTCCTTAAGAATGTCGTTTAGAAAGGCTGTTTTCACATCCATCTGATAGACTGTGAAATTCTTATAAGTTGCGTATGATAGAAACATGCCGATTGCCTCTATACGCGCTAGTGGAGTATACGTCTCATCGTAGTCTATGCCTTCCTCTTGCCGGTAATCTTTGGCAACAAGTCTAGCATTGTTCCTTATGACGATACCATCTTCTTCCTTCTTGTTTTTGAAAACCCATTTAGTGCCTATCACGGTTTTACCTTCTAGTTTTGGAACTAATCTCCAAACCTTTAGGGCTTCAAACTGATTGATCTCTTCTTGCATAGCAGATACCCAATCTGAATCAGCAAGAGCCTCTGAAACTCGCGTGGGCTCTATCATTCTAAGGAATGAGTCATGCATACATTGATTAAGAGTCGTTGACCTAGTTTGTACAGGCTTGTTGAGGTCTCCAATTACTTGATGTAATGGATGCTCTTTGGTCCAGCGATGCTCATGAGGTAGTGGAATAGATACTGATTGAACATGATCATCATCTAGAAATCCACTATCAGACTCTTCAGATTGAATAGATGGAGGGGGTTTGCAGTTGAAGATTCAGGTACAGAAGCATCAGTTGGAACAGCAGACTCTGGATGTTGAGTAGACATTATATCACATCCAACTAATATAGTTACTTCTGGCTCAGCAGTTACTTGTGTATCTTCAATTGTAGGAGTAGATGTTGGAATGTGAGTTTCTGACTGAACGGGGGATACAAGTTCGGTTAAAAATTCTGAAGTGACTGGATGATTGCAACTTGTGTCTTCAGACCTGTCAGTCACATCAGATTTAGGTACATTAGATCCTAGAAACTCATCATAAAAGAATTCAAATAACAAATCTAAATCAGATAAATGTGAAAGTGAAGTAGAAGCGTTATCCGAATTGTCCTTTGTAAAAGCAGGTTCTGCACTGATCTGTCCAGAAGCTAATACTCCAGTGATAACCGGTTCTGAACTGAGTTGTTCAGAAGCCATTTATTCATCAAATGTAACATTAACGCTCTCGACAACTGTCTTGGACTTCTTCAGATAAACACGATATGCTGCCGATGTTGAAGAATAACCAATGAAAATACCCTCGTTCGCCTTAGCACTGAATTTATTCAGACTCTCTCTGTCGTTAAGCACGAAACACTTACACCCAAATATGTGAAAATACTTGATTGTTGGTGTTCTGTTATTGATCAGCTCATATGGAGTCTTTTGAAAATGGCGGTGTATTATGGACGGATTTTGAGTATGACATGCAGTTGACACAACTTCTGCCCACAAGAATAGAGGTAGATCAGATTGGCTGAGCATAGTACGAGCAGCCTCGACTAGCGTTCGATTTCACCTTTCGACTACTCCATTTTGTTCAGGCGTACGAGCAGCAGAGTACTGATGTGATATCCCGACCGATTCGAGATATTCTTCAACTATCTTGTTTTTGAACTCTGTGTCGTTTTCTGTTCGAAGAAACTTGACTTGTCGCTGCATTTTCACCTGGGTCGTCTTTAAGAAAGTAATGAGAACTTCGGGCGTCTCATCTTTTGATCGAAGAAATTTGACCCACGTGTATCTTGAGTAATCGTCCACAATAACCAACACGTATTTCTTTCCACCCAAGATTTGTGTTCTCATCGGACCACACAAATCCATATGCAGTAACTCTAGTGGAGAAGTGGTGCTTGGTTCAGGCTTCGGTTTATGTGCAACTCTGTTCATCTTACCCTTCTCACATGCAGGACATAAGTGTTCTTTCTTATATTTCAGCTCAGGAAGTCCTTTTACCAATTTTCCACTAACCACCTTGTTGATATAACGAAAATTCAGATATGATAGACGTCGGTGCCAAAGCCAACTTTGTTGCACCGATGCTTTTGATAATAAGCAAACGTGACTGTCATTCTGAACCTTTGAAAGATTGATGGTTTAGAGATTTGTCTTTCGCTTGCCTGCTAAGAGTTTTGTGCCGTCTTCAGAACGAACCGAACATCTCTTAGCTTTGAAGTTAACCTCTAACCCTTTGTCGCAGAATTTACCGATGCTAAACAAGTTGTGCCCTAGGCCTTCGACATAACTCACCTTCTTAATCGTTATGTTGCCTTGAATGATGTCACCATATCCTAAGATTGGTGAAAGCTGATCGCTTCTAAATCTGACATTTCCACTAAATTTCTCTATATAATTAGACAATAAAGCTTTTTGCCCAGTCATATGCTTGGAACATCCACTGTCCAAGTACCACATATGCCGGGTCTGCAAGAGAAATCAGGAAACAATAGATTTAGGTACCCATTTAAAAACGGGTCCTAACAGATTAGTTCAAAATTTTGGTATCCATTTGAAAATGGATCCTCCTTTTCTTTGAAAACTTTTAAAAACATTTGATCTTGAAGAATAAACATAATAATATCCAAACCAATCAGTAGAATTATGAGAATAAGCAAAATTTCGTTTCTTTGGGCCACTGGCCATCCGCCGGGAGTTTCGGGTTGCCAGGATGGGGCAGAATAGCAGAGCAAGTACAAGTCATTTCTCCGATAATGATAAGATTTAGTAGTAATATGAGATAATTGAATCAATTGCTTTATTGAATACCGCTTGTAAGAAGTTACAAGGTTTTGTTTATGACAAGCAAGTTGATCAACTACATCATTATCACTACTAACTGATCTATTACAAGAGTTATCAGAAACTGATTCAGCTATCTCATCATCCTTCCTTTTTGGTCGCCATTCTGTTCGAGCTTTCGACCTTTTCTTGCTTATATCTGAAACAAAAGATTTAGATTTATTAGGAAAATCAGATTTCTGATAATGAGTTTTCTTTGGTTTACCAGTGTTAATCCGTTTCTGTGATTGCTGTTTCTTATGATTCTTACCTTTAGAATAATATTCAAGAATCACATAAACTGTAGATGATTCATCAGTTTTAAGAACACATGGTAACACTTTTTCCGATATAAGACAAGTAGAATGATCAGGAAGAGAAGCATTGAAGTCAAACATATCAATTTATTCTATGCACCCACCATCAGAGTTAAGAAAGTCATTTCCAGACTCAAATAAGTCATCAAAAGTATCAGACGAAGTTTGAGGTGCCTTTGAAACTGTAGAACACTTTGTAGATTTAGATTGGAAAACAGTGTTCTTTAAAACTGTAGAAAACACACTTTGTTCAATATTTATAAAAAGTTTTTCATCAGATAAAACATTTTCAAGCTCAATTATTTTGCTTTCAAGAATGAGTGGAGGAACATAAACCTTTGCAATTGAAGGTTTTGCCTTCATCTCAAAACAGAATAACTAGCAAAATAATCGTTTGAAAGAACTTTTGGTGTTTCTGAAAGATAACTATCATTTAACTTTGCATAGTTAAATGGTAGTTGCATTTTATTTACATTCTTTCTATGTTCAGCTTCTTTGCCCTCAACTTCTTCTGGTAATTTGGTAACAAATTTGGGTTTTAAATGAGTATGTTTACCAGCACAAGCAAAAAAATCAATATTATAAAGTGCTGGTTGTTTTCTGATGGCTTTCTTTAAGTAATGGGGGTTTTGAAAACCAAGTCCCCATTTTTCCTTAACATCAGCCTGTTCGTTAGGTTCATTAAGAAAGATAGTTTGATCTGTTTGGCCTCTTGCATAAAGTTTGGCTTCCAGACCATTTACCTTCTTATTCAAAAGCTTGTTTTCAACCTGCAATTTATAAACAGTTAGTGCATATTTTTTCATCTCAAACTCATACCTAGAAAATTGCATTTAGATCATATTGGTTTAGGTTGTGAATCAAATTGCAGGTTATTTGGATTTTTTGGATCGAATCCGTGAAGTACAAGTGGAAAACGCGCAAGATCAGAAGAACGTGCTAAGGAAGAACACGCTAAACTTGAAGAACATGCATGATGATGATTTTTATGTATTTTGCGGGTTTGGAATAAGTTCGCGCAAAGCTCTATGTGCGAGAAGCTAGTTCGCGCAAAGTGTTATCTGCGAGTTCTTGGATTCACAAAATTTTTCTAAGTATGGTTCGCGCAAAAGAGGTCTGCGAGTTTCTAACCGTGTGAGTTTGCATTTAGCGAGTTTGAAGTTTTCTGATTTTTTTCTAAGTATGGAACATGCTAAGTACCTGGTTTGCGAGTTTACATTCATCTACGAGAAGTGCTCTTGATTGAAATTCTTTCTAAGTCTTAAACGCGCTCGAAGTTCTTTGCGAGAAGTAACTTCGAGCACAACCTTTCGTGCGAGTTTCTCAAAACAAGCAAACAGCGGTCTGCGAGTTCTTCAAACGCGCACAACACATTTAGTGCGATGTTCAGTGAATAGTGTTTTGCGAATACTTTGGTCTGCGAGTTCATGTGGTTTGCGAGTTCTAAAGTTAGAATTTTTCTGAGAAAGTTTTTAAGTGGTGATCTGAGTTTGACTTTCAGTCAACTTTTCTGAATTGTTTGGGGAACGATCATTCATATCAAGCAAATTTATTGATCAAGATGTCTACAATTTTATCAGGGAGAGACTGTGTTATCATGTACATGCCTGAGATACCGGCAATAGAAGCAGAACGAGATAAACTGAAGAATCAGAATTCAATTATTCTTAAACAAATTCAGGAGTTGAAATCTAAGTTGTCAAATTCTGATAAAACTTCGGATTGTGCAAAATGTGCTAATAATGTTAAATCTGATTTTGCAGGTATCATCAGAGCAAGAGAGAAAGAAATCAAAGAGAAGGAGAAAAATATTGCTTTAAAAGAAAATATTATTGAGACATGTGAAAAAGAAATAAAGCTGAAAGAGACAAAGATAACAAATCTTCAAAGCCAACTGAAGACTACTGAACAAAAATCATCGGAACTGCAAGCTGAATCTGTTGAGCTTCAACAAAAGTTTAAGGCTTTTGAAGAAAAGATATCTGCTTTGGAGACAAAGAATGATGATCTGATAAAAAGCTTTCAAGCAGATAATGAAAAAGGAAATTTGGAGAAAGATTCTACTCAAAAGCAGTCTGACTTTTCAAAGAAAACTATCCAAGAGAAAAAGGATCTTGAGCTTATATGCATTAAACTCTCCAAGCAAGTGTCAGAATTTGAAAAGATCTTAATTACAGAAAGAGACACGTTTGCTAAAGAGAGAAAAGTTCTTGAAGACAAAACGATTGAACTTCCCAAACAAATCTCAGTTCTGCAAGAGTTACTTGAAAAAGAAAGAAAATCTTTTCAAGAAAAGAAAAAGTCTTTTGAAACAGAAAAGAAAAATGCTGAAAAGAGAAATATTGGGATTTTCAAAGATATTTCTGAACAAAACAAGAACTTAAAAAAATGTTTTGAACAAGAACGCCAAATCTTTGAATCTGAAATATCTAAGCTCATATCCAAGTTAACCATTCTATACTCAGATATTTTTAAAGAACAGGTGGCTAGAACTGATTTGAAAAGCAAGTTTGACACACTTTTTGATGAAAGAAATATTTTTTCCAAAAAGATAAAGGACTTGGAAGCTGCAAATAATGATTTGTTAGAAAAGATTTCAGCTGATGTGATTGATCAATCACCTGTTGATAATTCAACAGAATCAGTCTGTTCTTTCAAAACAGCTTCAAGTTCCATTCATGAGAAAAATGTTTTCAAAAAGAAAAGTGTCAAACCAAACATTGTCAAATAAAATCAGATTCGTCCATCTAATCTATTTTATGACAAATTTGTTGATAGTCCAGCGAGCTTTTATGTCAAAAATCTTGGAAAGCATTCAAAGAAAGAACAGATGGTTTGGAGAGTTAAAGGTTCTTTAGATAAAAAGAAGAATGACAAATCATCTGCATCCACATCCAATGCCAAAAAGAACAATACGCACAAAGATAAATCTTTTGGTAAACCTGATATGTTTTACTCTAATAATCATTTGATCAGGATTGCTCAAAAGAAGATTTGTTGTTCTTACTGTGGAGCAAATGATTTTGTAAGTAATAATTTTGTTGATTACTGGTATGGTTCTTATTATGTTACCCCCACAAGAATTGAAACTAATACATCAGGACCCAAATACCAGTGGGTACCAAAAGTTAAATCTATGTTGCAGGCACCCAAGGTTTAAGGGGGAGCAAGATTTTGGTTCTTGAATAACACAGTTCATGACCCGCACCTTAATGTCAAGAATTACGGTTTCTGATTAGAACAGATCAGGACCCGTTCTTAAATGTTAAAGGACTTAGACTTCTAAGCACATCAATTTAGTACTCGGTCTTCAATGATTAAATACAAGTATATTATGTAAATATCCAGGGGGAGCTTATCTGAGTATAAATCATTCTATCATAATTTGAGGGGGAGCAAAAATGTAAGTATCTTCTGATCTAAATATCTGATTGTTTGAAAGAAGAACAACTTTCAAGCATGAAAAATATTTTCTTAAATGTTCAAACCACTTCTGGTTCTTAAAAGATTTCATGAATTTAGAAGTGTGATTTTTAAATGTTTTTCATTATTGAGCTTTAAAGTTTAACTGATCGTGTGTTTCCAAAGATCAATACTTGTGTATTATCTTATCTATGTACTGTCAAGTATTCATACACATCGGTTCAGTACTTCATATTGATTTTGTTATTACCATGGCTCATAAAGAAACAATTTTTCGATGGTAATACACTCGAAATTCACTATTTGTTGTAATTCACTGATTGTTGAGCATAAATCATCATTTCAATCTTTGAGCGTTTATTGCTAAATTGTTTATATTCGTTCATATAAACAAACTATCAAGTTCTTTTATACCCCAACCTTTTCAGGTTCATATCTTATGAAATTTGATCTGATTGATACATTGTCAGATTTTCAAACAAGTCTTTCGAATTCATTTCATTCATTCATTATCCTTGTTTTGAGAGGTCTTCAAAGTTCAAATGCTCAATTTTCATTCATATTGTTGATGAGCATACATTTTGGCAATGTTATCATATTTGTGCATAATTGTTCAAGATAAATTGTTGAGCAACTATTCTTTTTTGTACAATTACATGGGATTCGTGTGAGAGCATAAACAGAACTTCCATGGATTCACGTTATGTGACAACTGCCTAATAACCAGCATGTTAAGGTTAGCAATCTCTGACCTATTAGAGTTTAATTATGAAGTTAAATTCCTTAATGTCTAGTTAGAATGATTAAATTAGAAGTTTACCCGAAAAAAAAAAATTCGGAAGTCGCGTAAAAATACCCGGTTCGGACTGATAACTGACCGTTACATCTCAAAAATGCCAGAAATTATGTTGTGAGTCTAAAATACCTAAAATAATAGGATTTTATTATTTTCAAAGTAAAATATATTTATCCATTTATAATATTTATTTTTAGATGTAAACTGAGAATTTAGGGTTACAGTTCTCAAACTTATCTGATTTTTAAACAAGTACACATCATAATTATATATTTTTTTTAATTTTTTTTTTGAGGTGAGTCATTAAGGCCACATGGCCGAAAATTTGACCCCCTCTCTCTCTTTTCTTCATTTTAAAATTTAAAATTTGAGAAATTAGAGGTTATTAACCCATTTATTAAAATTTCAAGTAAACTTCTCAACTTCTCTCTTCTTCTTCCTCTCAATCGGCCACCATACACCACAACCATCATAATCAAATTTCCAGAAAATATCAAGGAAGAAAACAAGATTTAAACACTCTTTTACTTCAAGAATTCAAGTTCTCATCTCCAATTAAGAAGGTAATCACTTTATATCTTCATTTTTCAAGTTTTTATTCAATATGTGAGGGTTTCATATCATCTCATGTAGAAGTTATAAAATCCTTGTTCTAGAAGAGAAATGGGATGCATTTGGTAAATATTACATTTGCCAAGTAAACCATTGAATGATCTTCCCATAAAACTTGGAATTTAAGTGAGATTTTTGAGATTTTATCAAAATAATAGTGTTATGAAATGTGGTGCTATGGTCCACGAAATTTTGATGATATTGGACTGAAATTTATATATTTACAACAATTTTGTGTATAAAGAAACTCTTAGGATGAGATTATTCAAATCTCATATGATTAAGAGCATCTAAAATGGTGTAATATCACTTATTTAGTGATTATGTTGTCATGCATGGGATTGGATGAGCACTTGTAGTTGCTATGAATCCATGATGTATATTTGTGTTATTAGAATCTTTGTATATTCACTTAGGATGTGAGGCCATGAGTTATTAATGAAAACCATGCCAAATGATCATCATTTTATGTTAATACAAACTTCATCATGTCAACAGCTTGCTGTCATGAATTGTGCATTCACTTTCAAGCTTTATAAGTCAGTTTATACTCCTTAAAAATTTGGGCTTTTTGTTACAAAACTTCAATTTAAGGTATTAGTGATTTATAGCATCAAGAATCACTCAAAATTATGGAGTTTTGGTCACTCATTTGTATTTTAGAAGAAGGTAGTGTAATCTGTCCAGAAATGACAGATTGGTACACTCAACTTCCAAAGGCCATAACTCTTTCATTATTTTTCCAAATTGAGTGAATCTTTTTCCACATGTTAAGTTTTTGAGTTATCTTTGCAACCATATATGCCTCATTTCGTAGTTTTTAGTTTTGATATCCCAAATGCATGATACAAAAGAAGTGTGTAACTGATGCAAATCTCAGTGACCTTCTGATTTGTGGAAATTCTTTGGAACATCAAAACACCTCCAAAATTTATGAAATTTTGACTAAATGTTCTTAACTCAGTATATTAGTTCCTATAAAAATTTGGTTATTTTTGATATTTGGGAAGTGTTATTTTGAAGCACATTATGTGATCACAAATTCTGGACAGCAAGTGCTAAATCCAGAAGATTGATCTTAAAAATAAATAGGGTATGTTTTAATGATTATTATTGATATTTTAATCGTATATGCTATTTTAGACAACAAATTAAACATAAAGGCATATGTTGAGATGTAGGAATGGTTAAGTTAGGATTATTGATGGATGTTGACTTTTGGTGTTCATTTATGCAAATAACTCTAGGGAAGTAAAGACTCCGGTTGAGAGATTCGTGTTGTTGCGTTATTTAGCATTACCATCATTTGAGGTGAGTATTCACAGCCCCACTTTTATTGTTTTGATTGAACTTGGGGTGAAAAGCATGTTAAAATTGAATATTTAAATATTCATGAGGCTTTGTTATAAAGCGTTACGTATTGAAATTTATGAGGCTTTGTTGTAAAGCGGTTGGTGTAGAAGTTATATGACATGTATGCCAATGATATGTTGAGTTTTAAAAATAGTTAAGTCCCCGGGTACACTACTAGTTAACCCAGAAATGGGCCTATAGTATTAGTGGATAGCGCTATTTGGTCTGACAAGCCCACCTTATACTGACGAGTAGGGGTGCACTGTACTAGAGAAATATGACTACACATGTGGTTAAAGCCCACCTCTGAGGTAGATCATGGGGCGTTGATTTGGTCCGGAAAGGTTTAGTAGTGGCTCAACGTGGTTATATCAATGCATACCTTTTGTCATATAAGCTAAATTATGATACTCATGAATCAATGGATTGAAGTTTGGTTTATGCGTATGATTTTCAAAGTCAGCTTGCATATAAACTTGACTTGTGCATATTTAAAAACCTGTGAACTCACCAACTCTCGTAGTTGACCATATTTTGAACATGCTTTTCAGGGAACAAGAAGGTACATGGAAACGATTAAAGTTTATCTCTTGTGTAAACTGCATGCAATACTTTTATAATAGAGATTTTTGTACTTCAACTTCTGATGATGTAATAGGATTGTAAACTTTTGGAACATATTGTAAACAATGGTTGAATTTTAAAAATAGTTAAGTCCCCGGGTACACTACTAGTTAACCCAGAAATGGGCCTATAGTATTAGTGGATAGCGCTATTTGGTCTGACAAGCCCACCTTATACTGACGAGTAGGGGTGCACTGTACTAGAGAAATATGACTACACATGTGGTTAAAGCCCACCTCTGAGGTAGATCATGGGGCGTTGATTTGGTCCGGAAAGGTTTAGTAGTGGCTCAACGTGGTTATATCAATGCATACCTTTTGTCATATAAGCTAAATTATGATACTCATGAATCAATGGATTGAAGTTTGGTTTATGCGTATGATTTTCAAAGTCAGCTTGCATATAAACTTGACTTGTGCATATTTAAAAACCTGTGAACTCACCAACTCTCGTAGTTGACCATATTTTGAACATGCTTTTCAGGGAACAAGAAGGTACATGGAAACGATTAAAGTTTATCTCTTGTGTAAACTGCATGCAATACTTTTATAATAGAGATTTTTGTACTTCAACTTCTGATGATGTAATAGGATTGTAAACTTTTGGAACATATTGTAAACAATGGTTGAATGTATGGTGGTATTTCTTTCTGTATCCTAAAACTATGTCTATCGAACTGTCATGTTCCGTGTTTAAGCTTTAGCGGGGTGTGACACGTTAAACAGTGTTTCCTACCCCGGAAGTAATCCTACGACTGATTGAGGGGAGAGGGGTCAAAAGCTTTGAGTGTTGGTATGTGAAGAAGTAAAATGAAAATGAGAGATTGGTTAGAAGTGAGCATAAATGATTAAAAGAAAGAGGTTGTGAGAACAGAGTAAATAAATATCAAATTCTCTACCAAATTCTTTCTGAGTCAGGCAGCCACATAATCTGATTGGTTCACATTCTTTGGTAACCATCATTGAAAAGGCACCTAGCTCATGCCATCTCTTGCATACAACCCCACCAACTACTCATTCTTTTCTTAAAAAGAGAATGTTTCACAATTTCTAGGGAAGCAACTCATACTCTATTGGGTCTTCACTTGGAAGATACTGATATTGAAAAAGAAGGAAAGTTGCCCCACCTTCGACCCTTTCTCATGCACATTGAGTCTATGTATAACCATTGTTGTCTCATTGGTTTGCATAATTTTGAGCCTTAGCAGCAATCATTGTGCTAATTCTTTCATAACACAAGCACAAGCACACAGACAATTTGTTTTTTCTGTTAGAACATTCATAGAAAATACCTTGTGTTTTTTTTATGATTGAATGGAAGCCCTGGGAGAGTGAACATTACAAAAACTCTTTTCCAATGTACATCCGTTGTACAAAGTGACTCCGTGCTACTTACAGGCAATTTTAACTGTATCATTTATTGATTCAGGGTTACAACGTTCATTATATCTGAATTTGAAAAGATTCGGGTATATACATCTCATGAATTGACGAATACTAAGATCAAAGAGCGGAGATTGGTAAATTGTCATTCTATAAAGAGCGGAGATTGTTATTTTTTCACAAAGGGGGAGAATATTATTCAAAGACAGTAATGAAATTGAAGAAGTTTTGATGATAATGATGCTCACAATCATCAAAAAGGGGGAGATACTTTCTGGAATGTCAAAGTTACAAAGGAAGAGATTTTCTGAAGAAAAAGGAGAGATACTTTCTGGAATTTCAAATTCAATACACATGAAAGTCAATAACTTCTGAAGATTTGTTTCAAAGACAAACCAAGATGATTCAAGAAAGTTTATTTTCTGAAGACGATCCAGAGATAACATAAATGAAGATACGAGCATCCAAAGATTCCTCAAAGTTGAAAGATTCCTCATAGTTGAAAGGATTTTTAAATGTTTGTTCAAGACTTGATGACTTTTCAAAGCGAAAGAGAATGACTTGTCAAAGAGATTGCTAAAGACTTTTCAAGATTCTTCAAAAGCTGATCATTTAAAGATTGTCAGAGCTTCAACGTCTAAAGTTGTCAGAGTTAAAAGTTTTAAAGAATCAAGCGCTGAAGACGATTGTCAAATTTTTATTAAATCTTGAATACAAAGGGGGAGATTGTTAGTGTATTTTATTGTATCCAAGATTTAATGTGTAAAGTCAAAGTCTGTATAGTCAATATAGTCAATCTTTGTGTCTTAAGAGTTTTAAGCTTTGTGAGTGTTTCTAGCTTGAAAATGTTTCTTGCTTCATATAAATAGTTTTTTCATGAGAGTTCTAAGTAACAGAGTCAAGCATTGTAACTTTCACATCAATATACATACGACTTGTGATTTCTCTCTCTACTCTCTCTCTAGAACTTTAATTGTTAAATCTTGAATCTTGATTGAATTGTGTTTTGAATCTGGGGATCATACATTTTCAATTCAGATTCAGCTAAATCATCTCTTGGTGATTGAACAATTGATTTGGTCATCATTTGTTCAGTCAAATTCACCTTGAAAATGATTTCTTCAAGTTCAGGTATCTTTGCAGACATAATGATTCTTTACTTTGAGAGAAGGTCAAACTTCTTATATAGTTTAGAGTTCACGTTCTTTTATTTCATAGCAATAGTTGATAGCTCAGATAACTTCCTTGTAAACTTCTTTATTTCTGTTTCAAAAACTTTTCATTCCTCCTCAAAATCTTTCTCCACATATTTTCTCTTATCAGATATTTCTTTAAATACACCAACATTCTTCTTCTCAACTTTCTTCTTCTCTTTTTCAAACTTGTCTCTTTCCATGATAATTACGTTCTCAAAGTCCGTCACTTGTTGAGAAAGTTTTGCACATTTGAGTTCAATGGATTTCTTCTCTACAAATGATTTTCTGGAAAAATCAGAGAACTTTTGACAAAAAGTTTTTCTTTCTTTTTCAAAATCTTCTCTTTCTTTAGAAACATGCTTTTCCAAGACTGGTATCTTCTTTTGTAGCTTAACACTTGCAAATTCTAATCCTTTGGATAACTCTTCACTTTTCCTGACTGAGTCATCTTGCTTGATTTTGACAATCTTAGCTTCCAAATCTAAAATCTTATTTTTCAACTTAGTATTTGTTCTTTCCAAAACTCTACTGTTTTCTTCAATCTTTTTCAATTCTTCTTGCACACTTGAGTTGTCTTTTACATGAGAAGCTTCCTCTTTCAGAACATTAATCTCCACTTCAAGGTTAAAGATTTTCTCTTTCAGTTGGTCTCTTTCAGCTTAAGATCTAGGCTTTCAGATTTGCTTTCCAGATCTTTTACTTCGGATTCAAGAGGATAGATTTTAACTTTCAACTCAACTTTCTCAGATTTAATCTTTGTATTCTACCTTGAACACTCATTAGCCATCTTTGTGTAAATTGACAACTGTCTAGCAAGATGCTCCAGATTGGCTTTAGCTTCAGAGATGTTCATTTGACCAAAATCATAACTGTGACCTTGAGACATCTTGAAATCTATAAAATAAGAGCTTGAAATGATCGTTAACAAAAATCAGAAACTTTGATCACACTCAGAAATATGCCCCCCTTCGCAGACTTAGCACGGGGGTCTCGCTACCCGGTTAGCGGGTGGGGTCAAGTATGGAATTCGCATGTTGAACTTTTCGCAGGTTGAAGATGCAAAACCTGTACTTTTCGCACGCTTGGGGATGTGAAAACCTCACTTAAAAAAAATCAAGATTACAAACTTTTCGCAGAAGAATGTTATGTGAATTATGGACTTAGAAAAAGTTCAGATGATCTTCATCATGCGAATTCCTTAGCTTTTCGCAGGCAACTAAACATGAACCGTAACTTTTCGCATGCCTTGTTTTGCGAATTCCTCACTTTTCGCACATAACTTCTTGCGAAAAGTACACTTTTCGTACGAAACTATTGCGAAATCTGACTTTTCTCATGATGCTTTGTGCGAATTCTATGACTTTTCCCACCATGCATATGAGAATTCTGTCCTTAAGAAAAATCAAACAATGCAATGTGAAATCTTCTTGCGAAATGTGCAGGTCTTGCGAGTTCTTCCTATGTTCTACCCAAAAATCACAAAAGCAATCAAAATTCGTTCCAAATCTTCGAATTCTATCTTGAAACTTTGCCAAATCAATCTCGAACACAGTCTGAACACAAACTCAATACCTGATTTTGTCTAAAAACAACAAAATTACAATTTGATCTCAAGATACAGTGCGTACAGACTCGAATACAAAAATCAATTCAAAATCCAAAATTCACACAATTTGTTGTGAATTGGATTATGTGATACAAAACAAATGTGTTCTAATTCATGATTCGATTACAATGCAACAAATTCAACTTCAAAAATACCACAAAAACTCGAAATCAATTCTGGAACAATGCCTCTGCGAGTTCTTCAAAAATGCAACAAAACTTCAAATCTTGATCTTCATTTCTGATTTTCGTCTGCTCTGGTACCAATTAATATGTCCACAAACAAATCAAATACAAGATTCAATCACATTCTCATATGAATTTCATTTATTTGGAACTTTTTCTCTCTACAAATCTTCTCTCTAAAATATGACAATATCAAATCCCCTTAACCTTTAATGCTTAATGACAAAGCAAAAGCTATTTATACCTTCTAATTACATGGCAACTAAACTAACTACTTTGACTATTTAAGACATTGACTAATTTGACATTCTTTGACTTTACAACACTTTGACAATTACATTGACTTTACAATATTGAGCCTTTTTAATCTTGAATACAATATTTAACTCAACACCCTCCAAGATAAATTTTGTGAAGCATGTCCCATGCTTCCTTAGACGAATTTGTGGATGAAATTCGTTCAAAGATGATTTCATCCAGGGCGAATAGATTGTATAAAGAGCCTTCTTATCTTTCTTCCTTCATTTTCTCAATTCATTTTCATGTTCTTGTGTCAATTCATCAATTTCAATGGGTTCATCAAAGCCTTGTTCAACAATGTCCCACAGTTCATGGGATTCAAATAGTACCTTCATCTGAATGCTCCAGTGATAATAATTTCTTCCTTTTAGTGTGGGAAGTTGTGTGTGTAACAGATTATTCGATGTGGAATCCATCTGTGTTTGTGTCTCTGATACCACAATGTTGGATCAAAGAATACACACTACAACAAAAAGGGGTTTATAGGACACTTTTCGAGACCCGTCCTATAAAAAGGCTAATACGACACATTAAATTATGTGTCCTATTTGATTTAATATAATACGACTCTTCTGTTGATGTCTTATCAACATACTTTAATAGGACACTTTTGATTGTCCTATTAGAGTTTAAAAAAAAACTAGAGTTTAGAATAATATAAATACAGTCTTTAAAAGTGTTACTATATTAAAAAGGACCAATATTAATAAACATTGATTTAGTAATTAAAGCCCAACTGAAAAAAAAATCTACTAATTGCTGAGCTCTTAAAAGTTGGGCCCTCTCTTTCAGTACTGATTGATTTAGTTTACTTCAACTTCAGTGTCAAACAAACCCAGATATACATTGATTCATCGCTCAGTACCGATTTGAAACCAAAAAATCAATGATTTCGAAAACCAATCATGAACTTCACCAGTAATTGCTCCTCTATTGCTCATCACTCGTCGCTTTCCTCTCTTTTTTACATATACTTGATGCTCTCGCCTGTTATCATGCTCCTCTCACGCTAGACTTCATTTTTCTAGCTAATCAAGCAATCTACATCAGGTTCTATATTCAAATTGATCATGTTTTGTGTGTCCCACAATACTTGCAAATCAATCAATATGACAAACAATTTACCAATCAATTTCTATTTAAAATTCAGTTTCGATTACAACAGTATGCTCTCGGTATTTCTCTCTCTAAACAGTAACTCTCTTTTAGCCTAATGATTCTACTAACAAAAAACAAAAGCTATTTATACCCTATTACAAAATAAAGACAAAACACAAAATATATTGACTTTGACAATGACTTATTACAAAAGACTTTGACTTTATGCTTGAGAGACTTTGACTTGAGCGTTTGACTTTGACTTTCATCTTTCATTTTCATGATCTTGTATCCAACACATTTGTGCACTAACAATTTCCCCTTTGGATTCAAGATCATCTTCAAAAAGAAATTTCATCAATAAAGCACAATCTCCCCCTTTGATAAGAATCGTTAACAAAACATAATTTTCCTCTTTGGAAATAAAACTGATCTGTAACACCCTAAAAACCAGGGTAAATTTAAAACTGCGGAAACTAAACAATTAAGCATCAACAATAGGTATAAACCTCCCAAAAAGGGAACTGTACTTAACCTTTACAAAAGTGAAAATACGGATAAGGATTCTAACAACAAACTAATCTAAACATATACTATCTAGATTTCATCAGTTGTGGATCCAGAATCATCCAAAAATATGGGACTTAACAAATGCCCAACAATCCAATACTAATCATATCAAAAACCCTCGAGATCAATCCCGGCACTCAAGCCCTTAGCAACCCGCCGCTAATGAGAACCTGATATACATATCATTTGAGAAAAAGTGTTAGTCTTAAAGCCTAGTGAGAACATACAGTTTATAAATTTCAAGAGATATAAACAATTGTATAATAAGGAAATCTTTTCAATATGGTTTACTTTGCAAATGAAACCTTTGCCACAACAGGGCCTTTTCAAAGTAAACTCATCATACGATGACAAAGATAACCAGTTTTACCAAGGATTGTAGCGTAACACAAAGTAGGTCACAATCTGAGTTATGAATCGAAACACTTGGAATCCATGGCCACATACACACAGGTCCGTACTATGATGTGAGGTAGGGACCTCGAGGAAACAAAGTCAAACTCGTTCACTAGGACTGCCATATGACCCTTAACTAGTAACCGATCTCACATAATCGTAACAAATTGCCCCCGAGGATCATATGCATCCATAGCTACAAATAAGGGAAATATGATCCATGGCTTGTATCCGGTCTTTCATAACCATACCAAATTGCCCCCGAGGATCATATGCATCCATAGCTACAAATAAAGGAAATATGATCCATGGCTAGTAACCGGTATTGCATAACCGTACCAAATTACCCTCGAGGATCATATGCATCCATAGCTACAAATAAGGGAAATATGATCCATGGCTAGTAACCGGGTTTCCATAACCGTACCAAATGGCCCTCGAGGATCATATTCATCCATTTTACAAAGAGGGGAGAAGACATCCCAAATATAAGTCGACTCAATACCTAGGGATCCACTAGTAATGGTGCAGACTTGTCACAACAACATTCGTGACCAACCATATATAACCATATGGTATACAAAACATTTTATAAACAAAATGCCTTTTCAAGTTCAACTTCTGGTAAGTATGAAAATCATAAAAATGAGTTCATAAACATTGTTTTGCATAAGCTACATAATCAACAAGTAAAACATCCTTTTACTTCAAATAAGTTATAATCCATCATTTTAGTCAAAAATGATCGGGAACCTTAAAATCTCCCAAAACTCAAGTTATATCAAATATGCAGGAAACTTAGATCTGAAACCATGGAGATATATAGGAGTTCCAAAAGGTAGCTTTTGATATGTATATAGTTTTTAAAATGATAGTAGGAACTCATCAAACAGGTTTATACGAAAACCCAGAAAACCATATATCGACCACGACGAAGAGGTGAAGCTTTCTACACCGAAACCCCGAGCAATGCACTTAATACTAGCAATCAACGGAGCTTCAAAGATCGAAGAAACCAAAGAGATAGACTGAGAGAGTTTGAGATTGAGAGATAAGAAGAAGAGAGAGAGATATCCAGAATGAGATACTTTGGGCTGAAACTCTCTTAAGTCGGCCAGAGGGTTGCGCGGCTTACACCGCGGCCTTCAAGCCGCGGGAAAAGTCGCGCGTGCCACAAAACTGGAATACTCCAGTGGGTCACGCGGCTTAGCTCGCGGCTTACAAGCCACGGCATAGCCCGCGCGTGTCAACAATCTGAGAATCCTCCAGAGGGTTGCGCGACTTACCTCGCGGCCTACAAGCCGCTGCATAGCCCGCGTAACTCTCTGTTTCCCACAATTTCAACCAAAACCCAAACACTAACTCTTAGATCAAGACTCGGTGTTTACGACAGAAGGTAAAGGCAAGAATACAATGATAAATATAATGAAAATCAAGGGTGTTACAATCCTCCCCAACTTGGGAATGATTTCGTCCTCGAAATCTAGCACCAACCAATCACCCAATGTGTGCCCAGATTCTAGTTCCTAATAACAAACAATTAATCAAAACAAGATTTATCAATCAATTACCTGTTTGATTTCAATCTCAAATTCAACGATTACAAGTTTCTCTCTCTAGAACACTCTCTCTCTCTCTACAGATTTCTCTCTCTCTCTCAGATATGAACTTCTCAACTTGTTCACCAACTTGTTACGACTAAAAACAGAAAAATAAGGCATTTATACCTACAACTAAAATACAAAGAAACTAAAATACAAATACTTTGACTTTTATTACAAATAGACTTTGACTTTGATGAGTGTTGAATTTCTCAGCTTTGACTTCTTACACTTTGACCTTCAGTCTTCTTGATCTTGTATCCAACATATTTATGCTCTAACAATCTCCCCCTTTGGATTCAAGATCACTGTTGAAAGATCTAGCAATTCAGTCTTCACTTTTAAGCTTTGTCAATACAATCTCCTCTTTTCTTTGATGGTATTCTTTCCAAAACTGTCTTCAAATGATTAACAATCTCACCAAAACTTTCACAATAATACTTTCAGACTTTGGAAATAAATTATCTTCAGAATCAACTCGAATTGCTGTAGCAGACAATCTTCAAATTTTTTTTCTCAAAATCAACACATCTTCAGAAATTCTTTGATCTTCTTCAAATCTTTACTTTGAATCTTCTGACTTGGACATTTATTTAAATCATCTCTCAAAACTCTATCATTTCTTGATACCATCTCCCCCTTTTTGATGATTTGAGCATCTATATCATCAAAACTTTTAGTAGGAAATGCCTTTGACCATTCTGATTTGTCAAACTGAGCCTCTGATTCTGTGATCCATAACCAAGTATTCCTGAATCAACAAATGAAAACATTTAACTCCTGAATCAACAAATGAATCAGTTAAAATGCCTGTCAGTAACACGAAGTCACTGTGTGTAACGGATACACAATATAAAGGAGCTTTTTAATGTTCACTCCCCCAGGGCTTCCATCCAATCATCGAAACACCACAAAGGCAATTTCTATGAATGTTATGACAAAGAAACAAATTCTTTCTGTGTTCGTGCACGTGTAGATAAAATTAAGCACAAATAATTGCTTTTTAAGGCTCAACATAGTGTAAACCACTGAGACAACATTAGATAAAAACACAGACTCAATGTGCATGATTGAAGTGCGAAGGTGGGGCAGACTTCCTTCTTTTTCAATATACAGATTTTCCAAATGACAACCAGATAGATAATGTGTTGCGTCCCCTTGAAAATGTGAAACATTTTTTTTTTAAGAATAAAATGAGTAGCTGGTGGGGTTTAGTCAAGAGTTGGCATGGGGTATTTTCCTGTTTCAATAACGTTCACCAAAGAGTTGTGAAACGCTAGTAATGTGGCTGCCCGGCTCAGAAAGTAGTTGGTGTAGAGTTTAATATTCTTTTACTCTGTTCTCACACCCTCTTTCTTTTGATCATTAAGCTCACTACTAACCAAACTCTGCTTTACATTTTACCTCATCACACCCACACTCATTTCTTTATAGACTCCTCACACTCAATCACTAAGGATTAACTTCTTGGGTAGAAATCACTGGTTAACGTGATTTCATAGAAGTTTAGTTAATTCCAAGCACAAAGAACCCATATAATCCTATGAAAACATATGTTGCTCAGATGATTTAACTTTATCAGTTAAAGCTCATATACATATGTCAGATGTAAAGATGCTCAGAAAATAATCATGAAGATATGAGCATTTTTAAACATTGAAGTATTTTCAAACAAGTATAGTGAATGAATGACCATGAATGCAAAAGGCTTGTTTGAAAATCTGACATTGTATGAAAATGATCAGAAATGAATGATATAACAATCAAAGCTTAAGGTCAACAATAATGGATATTGTCTATACGAAACAAAAATATAGACATTCTTGAAATTACGTTTGAAATGAAATATCGCTCAAAATTCTTTGAAGTACAAGCGAGGTGTCTTACCATCGAAAATATGTTTCAATTTTGAGACATGGTAAGAACAATTTGATCAAAAATTAAATCAATGTGTGTGAAAACTTGAAACTATGTAGAAAAGACAATACGCAAGTATTTATCTTTGGAAACACACGCTTTGTTTATCAATTAAGCACAAAAATAAAATGAAAACATTTAAAAATCACACTTCGAAATTATAAAATCTGTTTAAGAATCGGGAAATGGTTTGAACATTTCAGAACATGTTTTCTATATCTGAAAGTTGTTCTTCTTTCAGATATATTTGAGATTAAGATAAGAAATTTACCTTTTCGCTCAATCTTAATTCTCAGGAAGTCAGCTGAAAAATCATAAAGATATGATCTTGATAGATTCCTCTCATCCTGCACAAGTTTCAAAGTCTAGTCAAAGCATCTTTATTCACAAAATTAATTCAAATGTAAATGACATAAAGCAATAAAACGATTAAAGTACAAGTTCTGATTTTAAGTAATCTGAAATCATAGTCTTACTCCTTTTGATATTATATGCTCCCCCTAAAATAATGCATCACAAAAATTTGTCAGTTAACAAAATGCAGAAATTAGTTATGCTCCCCCTCAAATGTATGTAAATCATCTAAAATTCTTTCTTACTCCCCCTGAGATCATGAGCAAACAATTAAAGTGCAGATATCTTTCAGACATAAAGATAAAGAAAATGATGAAAAATAACAATACGTAACTTTATTAGGTAACAACCGATTATGTCTTAAGATTTAACATACCAAGCTTAGAGACAAGAAAATTAAATCTATTTTCATCTAATGGTTTGGTAAATAAATCTGCAAGCTGATAATCTGTTTTTACAAAATAAAGTTCAATTGTTCGTTTTTCGACATTATCTTTTATAAAATGATACCTGACGTCAATGTGTTTGGTTTTCGTATGCTGAACAGGATTAGCAGATATCGCGATTGAACTCTTCGAGTCACAATATATTGGAATTTTATCAGATTTGAATCCATAGTCTCGTAGATGTGTTCGCATCCACAATACTTGAGAGCAGCAACTGGCAGCAGCTACGTACTCTGCTTCAGCAGTTGATGTGGAAACACATAATTGTTTCTTTGATGCACATCTAATGAGCTTGTCTCCAAGAAATTGAATGTGACCTGAAGTACTCTTTCTGTCCAACATGCAACCTGCATGATCTGCATCTGAATAGGCAGTCAGTTGAAAACCAATATCCTTATGATACCACATACCATGATCTGCAGTCCCCTTCAGATACCTAAAAATCCGTTTGACAGCAACCAAATGGGATTCTTTAGGAGCAACCTGATATCTAGAACATAAACATGTTGAAAACATAATATCTGGTCTACTAGATGTAACATACATTAACGATCCTATCATACCTCTATAAGTTCTAACATCAACACTTTTACCCGAAGTATCAGTGTTAATCTTAGTACCTCGTGCCATCAGGGTTCCAATTGGTTTGAAATTTTCCATTTTGTATTTCCCAAGAATATCCAAAATGTACTTAGATTGGTTAATGAAAATCCCCGTTGAAAACTATTTAACTTGTAATCCGAGAAAGAAATTCATCTCTCCCATCATACTCATTTGAAAACGTGACACCATGAGGTTAGAAAAGTTTTTGCAAAATTTAGGATTAGTAGAACCAAATATTATATCATCAACATATATTTGTATAAGAATAATATCAACTTTTTCCTTTTTGATGAACAAAGGGGTATCAATTTTACCTTTGGAAAAACCTGACTTGACTAAGAATTTAGATAGAACATCAGACCATGCTCGAGGGGCTTGTTTTAAACCATACAGGGCTTTGTCCAAGATGTAGACATGATATGGCTTATCTGGATTCACAAACCCTTCTGGTTGAGACAAGTATACTTCCTCCTTAAGAATGCCATTCAGAAAGGCTGTTTTCACATCCATCTGATAGACTGTGAAATTCTTATGAGCTGCGTAGGCTAGAAACATGCGGATTGGCTCTATACGTGCTACTGGAGCATACGTCTCATCGTAGTCTATGCCTTCCTCTTGCAGGTAACCTTTGGCAACAAGTCTAGCTTTGTTTCTTATGACGATACCATCTTCATCCTTCTTGTTTTTAAAAACCCATTTAGTGCCTATGACGGTTTTACCTTCTAGTTTTGGAACTAATATCCAAACCTTTAGGGATTCAAACTGATTGATCTCTTCTTGCATAGCAGATATCCAATCCGAATCAGCAAGAGCTTCTGATACTCGCGTGGGCTCTATCTTACTGAGGAATGAGTCATGCATACATTGATTAAGAGTCGCTGACCTAGTTTGTACAGGCTTGTTGAGGTCTCCAATTACTTGATGTAATGGATGCTCTTTGGTCTAGCGATGCTCATGAGGGAGTGGAGTAGATGAAGATTGATCATGATCATCATCTTGAAATCCACTATCAGGCTCTTCAGATTGAATAATAGGAGGGAGGTTTGCAGTTAAAGTTTCAGGTGCAGAAGCATCAGTTGGAACAACAGACTCTGGCTGTTGAGTAGACAATATATCACACCCAAATGAAACAGTTACTTCTGGCTCATCAGTTACTTGTGTATCTTCAACTGTAGGAGTAGATGTTGGAATGTGAGTTTCTGACTAAACAGGGGATACAAGTTCAGTTAAAACTTCTGAAGTGACTGGATGATTGCAATTTGTGTCTTCAGACCTGTCAGTCACAGCAGATTTATATACATTAGATCCTAGAAACTCATCATAAATGAATTCAAATAACAAATCTAAATCAGATAAATGTGAAACTGAAGTAGAAGCGTTATCCGAATTTTTCTCTGTAGAAACAGGTTCTGGACTGATCTGTCCAGAAGCTAATACTCCAGTGATAATGGATTCTAAACTGAGTTGTTCAGAAGCCATTTCTTCATCGAATGTGACATTAACGCTCTCGACAACTGTCTTTGACTTCTTCAAATAAACACGATATGCTGCAGATGTTGATGAATAACCAATGAAGATGCCTTCGTCCGCCTTAGCACTGAATTTGTTCAGATTCTCTCTGTCATTAAGCACAAAACATTTACACCCAAATACGTGAAAATACTTGATTGTCGGTGTTCTGTTGCTAATCAGCTCATATGGAGTCTTTTGAAAACGGTGGTGTATCATGGACCGATTTTGAGTATGACATGCAGTTGACACAACTTCTGCCCACAAGAATAAAGGTAGATCAGATTGGCTGAGCATAGTACGAGCGGCCTCGACTAGCGTCCGATTTCGTCTTTCGACTACTCCATTTTGTTCAGGCATACGAGGAGTAGAGTACTGATGTGATATCCCGACCGATTCGAGATATTCTTCAATTATCTTGTTTTTGAACTCTGTGTCGTTGTCCGTTCGAAGAAACTTGACTTGTCGCTGCATTTTCACCTGGGTCGTCTTTAAGAAAGTAATGAGAACTTCAAGCATCTCATCTTTTGACCGAAGAAATTTGACCCACGTGTATCTTGAGTAATCGTCCACAATAACCAATACGTATTTCTTTCCACCCAAGCTTTGTGTTCTCATCGGACCACACAAATCCATATGTAGTAACTCTAGTGGAGAACTGGTGCTTGGTTCAGGCTTCGGTTTATGTGCGTCTCCCTTCATCTTACCCTTCTCACATGCAGCACATAAGTGTTCTTTCTCATATTTCAGCTCAGGAAGTCCTTTTACCAATTTTCCACTAACCAGCTTGTTGATATAGCGAAAATTCGGATGTGATAGTCGTTGGTGCCAAAGCCAACTTTGTTGCATCGAAGCTTTTGATAATAAGCAAACGTGACTGTCATTCTGAACCTTTGAAAGATTGATGGTGTACGGATTTGTCTTTCGCTTGCCTGCTAAGAGTTCTGTGTCGTCTTCAGAACGAACCGAACATCTCTTAGCTTTGAAGTTGACCTCTAACCCTTTGTCGCAGAATTTACCAATGCTAAACAAGTTGTGACCTAGGCCTTCGACATAACTCACCTTCTTAATCGTTATGTGTCTTGAATGATGTCACCATATCCTAAGATTGGTGAAAGTTGATCGTTTCCAAATCTGACATTTCCACTAAATTTCTCTTTATAATTAGACAATAAAGCTTTTTGCCCAGTCATATGCTTGGAACATCCACTGTCCAAGTACCACATATGCCGGGTCTGCGAGAGAAATCAGGAAACAATAGATTTAGGTACCCATTTAAAAACGGGTCCTAACAGATTAGCACAAGATTTTGGTATCCATTTGAAAATGGATCCTCCTTTTCTTTGAAAACTTTTAAAAACATTTGATCTTGAAGAATAAACATAATAATATCCAAACCAATCAGTAGAATTATGAGAATAAGCAAAATCATTTCTCCGATAATGATAAGATTTTGTAGTAATAGGAGATAATTGAATCAATTGCTTTATTGAATACCGCTTGTAATAAGTTACAAGGTTTTGTTTATGACAAGCAAGTTGATCAACTACATCATTATCACTACTAACTGATCTATTACAAGAGTTATGAGAAACTGATTCAGCTATCTCATCATCCTTCCTTTTTGGTCGCCAAGCAGTTCGAGCTTTCGACCTTTTCTTGCTTAAATCTGAAACAAAAGATTTAGATTTATTAGGAAAATCAGATTTCTGAAAATGAGTTTTCTTTGGTTTACCAGTGTTAATCCGTTTCTGTGATTGCTGTTTCTTATGATTCTTACCTTTAGAATAATATTCAGCAGTCACAGAAATTGTAGATGATTCATCAGTTTTAAGAACACTTGGTAACACTTTTTCAGATATAAGACAAGTAGAATGATAAGAAAGTAAAGCATTGAAGTCAAACATATCAATTTAGAAAAACAGTGTTCTTTAAAACAGTAGAAAACACACTTTGTTCAATATCTACCAAACGTTTTTCATCAGATAAAACTTTTTCAAGCTCAATTATTTTTCTTTCAAGAATGAGTGGAGGAACATAAACCTTTGCAATTGCAGGTTTTGCCTTCATCTCAGAAACAGAATAACTAGCAAAATAATCGTTTGAAAGAACTTTTGATGTTTCTGAAAGATGGCTATCATTTAAGTTTGCATAGTTAAATGGTAGTTGCATTTTCTTTACATTCTTTCTATTTTCAGTTTCTTTGGCCTCATCTTCTTCTGATAATTTGGTAACAAATTTGGGTTTTAAATGAGTATGTTTACCAGCACAATCAAGAAAATCAAAATTATAAAGTGTTGGTTGTTTTCTGATGGCTTTCTTTAATTAATGGGGGTTTTGAAAACCAAGTCCCCATTTTTCCATAACATCAGCCTCTTCGTTGGGTGCATTAAGAAAGATAGTTTGATCTGTTTGGCCTCTTGCATAATGTTTGGCTTCCAGACCATTTAGCTTCTTATTCAAAAGCTTGTTCTCAACCTGCAGTTTATGAACAGTTAGTGCAGTTTTTTTCTTCTCAAACTCATATTTAGAAAATTTAACTTCAAAATCAGAAATCTTCTTTTCAAAACAATCTACTTGAAGTTTAGAATCAGAAGCAGACTTGCGTAAAGAATCAATTAGATCTTTGTTCCCAATAACAGACTTATTAAGCTCAAAGATCTTGTTGTTTCTTTTAACAACTTTGTCCTTTTCTTTCTTCAGTTTTACTTGAAGATCATTAAGCTCAACCATCATAGCTTTCATTTTGGTTATAAAATCTTTTTCAGTTAAGTTTAATACCTCATCAGCTGTCTCGTCATCTGACTCATCATACTTGACCTCTTTTCCCATTAGACAGAGATGAGCAGTTTCTTCCTTCTCTTTGTCATCCTCTTGATCAGAATGATCCAACCAAAATTCGTCCTCAACCATTAATGCTATGCCTACTTCTTGCTGTTTGGCCAATAGCAGTTTGTTCTGATAATACTGAGAGTTTCGAACCTTAAGATTTCTACAATCTTTAGTCAAATGTCCAATCTTGCCACAGTTGTATCATTTGATCAGATCATTAGCATTCTTCTTTTCAGTACTTGCGTAGTCATTCACAAACTACTTTTTTCTTCCAGATTCCTTTCCACATATCGGTTCTCTTCATG
Organism: Arctium minus; assembly: GCA_954870635.1. Taxonomy (NCBI): domain Eukaryota; kingdom Viridiplantae; phylum Streptophyta; class Magnoliopsida; order Asterales; family Asteraceae; genus Arctium; species Arctium minus. Next base: position 94,260,370 of record OX941084.1, read on the forward strand.
TCGCTTTCCTTCAACTCTTTCTCGATGCTCATGATTCTTGGAACTGGATGAAGAATATCTCTGAGAATTTGATCCCGGCTTCTTGTAGAATTTCTTTTGGAAAGCTCGGGTCAGTAAAAGCATAGCCTGTTTGAGACTTTCTCCATCATCACCATCTGATTCAGATTCATATTCAGAACTTGTAATCACTTTCATCTTTTTCTTCTTCTCTTTCTTTTCTTTCTTTTCTCTCCAGCTACCAATGCAATAGGTTCAAAAACTGTCTCTGCCTTCTTTTTTCTCAGCTCTTTTCTCTTCCACTTCTTCCTCATTTTGCCTCAGAGTCTCGTATACCTCATGTAACGGTATGTCATTCAGATCCTTCATCTGTTTCATCCTACGTGTATACTTCTTCCACTTTGGTTGTAGGATGCTCAGGAATTTGACATTGTTCTCTAGTTGATTTTTTTTCACCTTATTCTTGGACAACTCATTCAGAAGCAAGATAAACCGTTCATAAGTATCTTCTAAACTTTCATTCTCTTTGGCTTTGAATTTCTCATAACTGTTGATGCAGTTAGCCACTTTCATCTGATTCCCTACCTTGGATCCCATCATCATTTTCTGCAACTGATCCCACATCTTCTTAGCATATCCCTTGTAACTGTCTATCTTGACGTAGATGTCATTCGCGATACTTTGAAGAAGAAGATATCTTGCTTGCTTGTCTGCTTTATATCGGCTTTTCTGTTCCTCTGAATATTGACTATACTCTACTGGAACTGTTTTCATCTTCTGTTCTTTTTCCTCAGTACCATCTTCACTATCAGATGAGTCATCATCAGGGATTTGAACTGTGATTGGTACCATAGGACCTTCTATGATTGACAGTAAAATGTTTTCTCCATTTGTGTGTCTGTCTACAAAATCCAGAAATCTGTCTTTCCACTGTTCGTATTGTCCTTTGAACAGAACAGGAGGCTTGATATCAGTGCCAATAGAAATAGCATATTTTGAAGTCATTTTGTATGAACCTGTTTGAAAAATTTATGCAATAAGAAACTAGAAACTGATCGTTAGTCCAAATGAAACAATCAAGAAAATACAGAAAACTTGAAATAGAAATTCAGGAATTTTGATCACAATTAAAACTATGTCCCCCTTCACTATTAATGGCCATATTACAGTTTTGAAAATTTCTCATAAAATATTCTAAGTAAACCAACCTTTGTGCAACACACAGATTACGCAAACCACACTTTGCGTGATGAACTACTTGCGCAAACCACACTTTGCGTAATGAACTTCTTGGCCAAACCACACTTTGCGTAATGAACTGCTTGCGCAAACCACACTTTGCGTAATGAACTGCATGCACAAATCTAACTTTGCGTGACAAGTGTATTGCGCAAACACCACTTTCTCGTAAACTACTAATGGAGCAAAGTTCATTTCAGTATAGATTCCAACTTTGCGTTATGCTTTGTTTACGCAAACTTCAGTTTTCGTAACTTGTTGATTACGCAAAGCTCACTTTGCGTTTCTGGTTGAATACGCAAACCTCAGAATGATCACATGAAGAATTTTCTCGATGAACTTGCGCAAACCAAAATGAACTTGCGCAAACCTTGACGAACTAGCGCAAACCTCTAAAATCGAACAGATCTTCATCAAAATTTCATCTAGACCTTGAATTTCAAAATGAAAATTTGAGAATTTGCTCTCCTAATCATCTAGAATCCATTTATAACAACTAATGTCGATTAAAAACAGAAAAATATACAAATTGATGTGAATACAGTGCGCTCGACTCGTGAACTCCAAACTCAACAAAAATCAAAATCAAAGATCGATTACAGTGCAATTTGATCCAAAACTTATACAGACTCGATCGATTATGCTATATGAACAAAACCTAATCGATTACAAATCCAGATTCGCAATAAAACTCGGATTTGATTCTGCACCGTTGAACACAGATACGAACTTTTTGAATTTTTCTTGATTTCGATTTGGATTTTCTTTGATACCAATTGTGTGCCCAGATTCTAGTTCCTAATAACAAACAATTAATCAAAACAAGATTTATCAATCAATTACCTGTTTGATTTCAATCTCAAATTCAACGATTACAAGTTTCTCTCTCTAGAACACTCTTTCTCTCTCTACAGATTTCTCTCTCTCTCAGATATGAACTTCTCAACTTGTTCACCAACTTGTTACGACTAAAAATAGAAAATTAAGGCATTTTTACCTACAACTAAAATACAAAGGAACTAAAATACAAATACAAATACAAATACAAATACAAATACTTTGACTTTTATTACAAATAGACTTTGACTTTGATGAGTGTTGACTTTCTCAGCTTTGACTTCTTACACTTTGATCTTCAGTCTTCTTGATCTTGTATCCAACATATTTATGCTCTAACACCCAATATCGCCCTTGGCGAGGTCAATTGATTCCCTATTGAAAAGGAATACCTTCACTAAACCTTACCTCATATATGAACCCGATTACATCCCGGTTGAGGTTGTCGTTGCGTTCCATATAACGAACCATCGCCAACTCAACTTCAACTTTCCATGCAACTCACCCCAAAGCGGGATGAACGTTAAGTTCTGGCTTAAACACATTCTTAACATTAATTCTCGGTTGCCTCCCAACCTTATGTTGTTGATATTGCCTCAAGGACAACTTACTACCTTAGTCGGTCATATCCACCAAGCATACCCCAAAGCAAACATTTTCCTTAGATACCTCTAAATACGACCCATCAAGGTCTCCTCGATAATTGATTTGTACTTAAAGTCCACTTCGACATTCTCACCAAATGTATCCAATAAACATTACCACCAAACTCCCACCATGCACTCAAGCATCGATTTCCAAATCAACGAAAGTCCTGACAATTATCAAAATACCGATGATTGATTTCTTAATTATCAACATCTAATTTCCTTAAGTTTACCGCTCGTCTTGCAGACGCACCATATCTAACGGAAAACATTGAAGCACACCAACAGTTATTGTCCTCAAAATAGAGTGTCGACACCTATCCTCGGAATGACCATTAAGCAAACGTGGTTATACTACCAAATATTTCATTCCCGATTAGCAATGTTGATTCAAAGTTGACACATACTCTTGGAAGTAGTCACCCAAATCTAACATCCTTACCAGTCAACCATAACATCATCATCATACAAGAATACCAAACAATATAGTACACCATAGACACATAGCATGCCGTCGTACGAAATTCTCACAATTCCAAAACCAACCATAACCAAACAACTTAACACGATTTTAATCCGTAGGTTCAATGGAGCATAGAGATCGTTACTTAACTAACTGGGAGAAAGCACATGCCAAACGCCTCAAACTCCGAGGACTCTTTTAATCCTTAATATAGACTTATAACACGAGGGGGCTTACACCTATAGTCCAATGAGTTCAAGGTTTTTCACACTACTATGCCAATTTGAAATTTATAAAACTCGCAAATACATAAGTTTTATAACAAGTAAACGTGCTGTGAAAATACACTATCGTTCATTCGATAGGTTTCAAAATTGATCACCAATGCCACACATATAAAACCATTTTCAAAACTCATTTGATTAGTACTTACGCTAATAAAACGATAACGAAAGATGCGTAACAAAATTTTCAAACGGGTTACCAGGGTCTTTGCATGCAACAAATTATGCTATGCTTATGAAAATAACTTTCCGTCCCATCATGTGTAATAAAAGTTTGTACAAAACTACAGAAGGTAAATTCACAAAATCGAACCCCAAAATTTCTGCAATTTGCCACGAAATGTCATGAAATAAAACTTCCCATCGTGACTCGGAGACATCTGTGTATTCCCCAAAATTTAGTAAAGACATATGCATGCGATTTGAGAAATTTCAAGAGTAATTTAGTTTAATTCCAAACTGTATAAATAAAATGTTTGCAAAACCCGAGACAATATGACCATAATATCGAACTCTTAAAGTTTTCTCTCTTTTAGTCACAATGCGGCACGAAATAAGATTTCACAACAAAACTTGCATGCGACCGCTTATTTCGCAAAACTAGTAGATTGATATGCGTATGCACCCGGTTAAAACATGAAATAATTTATGTCGTTTTCGAGTTCAAAGCCAAAAATAAACATGCTCTCATCGTTCTAAAATATTGGTTGAAATACCATAACGGAAATTTCCAATAAAATATGCATACGTGATATGTGTAACTAAACTGCTCCCACTAAACTCAAAAGGAAAATAATACCACTGGATGCCAATAAAATTTCCACCACTGTTTTTAAACCGGACAACTTTCCTCAAGACCCTATTTGGTTAAAACCGAGTCAACGACCCAATAGTTTACATATATACCCCATGAAAGCCAGAAAAGACATCAAAGTACGTTTGACCACAATTATGCAAACACCACGACCCAAAAGGTAATTAACCCAAAATCTCATCGTTGGTGGAGACAAACCATTTTTCAAATGAACTCATACTCTTATGTTTTCAAAATGCTTCATAACACAATAATATGTGTTTTCTGAAAAAGGTTTATAAGATCAAATACACAAAATGACACTTACGTCAATTGAACTCCAATTATATATGTAAAATCATCGAAGAAACAACTCAACATGTTTTATTTACCAAAATACCCAAAGATCCCAAAATGGATGTCTCAACATGTTCATAAAACTAAACATTTCAAAATAACCAAAATGACTCATAGTTCAATGATATGTATTTTCCAACGGTTTATAAAATCGTATGCACCAAATGAACAATTATATAAAATGACTTCCATTTATACATTACATCGTAAAAGAAATATATCAAAATGATTTATTTATCACCATGCCCAAAAAAAATCACAAAGATGTAAGTTACATAAGTTTATAAAGTTAAACATAACCAAATAACCCAAAACTTATCAGCAGTTAACAATTTAATGTAAAACACAAACACTTTAAAATAAGCAACTTATAAATAATATCCCATTTTCTTTTTAAATAAAACAGACCGACTCATATGCATATGAATCCATTTCATTACAGTATAAACAGTACATGGCTCCAATTGAATGACCAACGCACTCAAAACATGTACTTCTCAAAAAAATGTGCATTAATCGCCATCATACTTGGTATTTCACAATTGGGCTATTAAAACGGACCGAAGTCCTAAAGACTCGTTTATTTTCAAATAAGCATTTCCAAGTGTAACTACTGATAAGAATAGAAATCATAAAATGAGACTATATACATACTTTCAAATACTTTACATAAATATGCAAGTAATGCTTCATAAACATTCCATTTCATGAATGAAGTATGAAAACCGACAACCATTCAGAAGTACATTTCTCTGACCAAAGGTGGTTTTATGCAATAAAACATTAAAACACATAAACACTTTAAAAAAAATGGATATTTTGGCATGTACACCATTTTCACAAATCTACTTGAACTCACGCTCCTCGATTTCTCTAGTTACACTATCGTCAACCAGATGCTCAACATATTAAGGAAAAGATCACGGACCTCATAGGTTCACCTTACAATTTCTCCTCGAATACATCGATTCAAAAAGTCTATGGTTCTAATCCAACCAATTAATCCGACTCGAACTGATCACTTAACGTAATCACCATACTTACCATCATTAACTTTTCTAAAAGTTACCCATTCAGAAACTTTCTTACTATACCCCAACGGTCGACATACCAAGGTCGTTCATACAAGTACGAGGATGGATAAAAAGGAGATTAACAGAATTGAACACGAAGGAAACGTACTACCACGTCTACCAAATATCATAACATTAGCAAACCAAGCACAAGAGAACGTATTACTACATTACCAATTGTCACAGTAACGGCACCTCAAGCACCATCACGTATAAATATTCTCATAATAACATTAGCTAAGCGAGATTATGAATATACAATACATAAAGGTTCTTAATACCGTCGCTACAACGTTCGATAAGTATAATTTCCGTCGACTCTAAGACCAACCCATCTTAGAGTACTACCTAAACTCACGAATCAATGCTTAACATACTCAGTCTAGGTCTAGACATCTTATATTCATGCCTAGTTCACTTAAACTAGAGCTCTGATACCAACTTGTAACACCCTAAAAACCAGGGTAAATTTAAAACTGCGGAAACTAAACAATCAAGCATCAACAATAGGTATAAACCTCCCAAAAAGGGGAACTGTACTTAACCTTTACAAAAGTGAAAATACGGATAAGGATTCTAACAACAAACTAATCTAAACATATACTATCTAGATTTCATCAGTTGTGGATCCAGAATCATCCAAAAATATGGGACTTTACAAATGCCCAACAATCCAATACTAATCATCTCAAAAACCCTCGAGATCAATCCCGACACTCAAGCCCTTAGCAACCCGCTGCTAATGAGAACCTGATATACATATCATTTGAGAAAAAGTGTTAGGCTTAAAGCCTAGTGAGAACATACAGATTATAAATTTCAAGAGATATAAACAATTGTATCATAAGGAAATCTTTTGAATAACGTTTAGTTTGCAAATGAAACCTTTGCCACAACCGGGCCTTTTCAAAGTAAACTCATCATACGATGACAAAGATAACCAGTTTTACCAAGGATTGTAGCGTTACACAAAGTAGGTCACAATCCGAGTTACGAGTCGAAACACTTGGAATCCATGGCCACGAACACACAGGTCCGTACTACGATGTGAGGTAGGGACCTCGAGGAAACCAAGTCAAACTCGTTCACTAGGACTATCATATGACCCTTAGCTAGTAACCGATCTCACATAATCGTACCAAATTGCCCCCGAGGATCATATGCATCCATAGCTACAAATAAGGGAAATATGATCCATGGCTAGTAACCGGTCTTGCATAACCGTACCAAATTGCCCCCGAGGATCATATGCACCCATAGCTACAAATAAAGGAAATATGATCCATGCCTAGTAACCGGTCTTGCATAACCGTACCAAATGGCCATCGAGGATCATATTCATCCATTTTACAAAGAGGGGAGAAGACATCCCAAATATAAGTCGACTCATTACCTAGGGATCCACTAGTAATGGTGCAGACTTGTCACAACAACATTCGTGACCAACCATATATAACCATATGGTATACAAAACATTTTATAAACAAAATGGCTTTTCAAGTGCAACTTCTGGTAAGTATGAAAATCATAAAAATGAGTTCATAAACATTCTTTTGCATAAGCTACATAATCAACAAGTAAAACATCCTTTTACTTCAAATAAGCTAGAATCCATCATTTTAGTCAAAAATGATCGGCAACCCTAAAATCTCCCAAAACTCAAGTTATATCAAATATGCAGAAAACTTAGATCTGAAACCATGGAGATATATAGGATTTCCAAAAGGTAGCTTTTGATATGTCTACAGTTTTTAAAATGATAGTAGGAACTCACAAAACAGTTTTATACGAAAACCAAAAAAACCAGATATCGACCACGACGAAGAGGTGAAGCTTTCTACACCGAAACCCCGAGCAATGCACTTAATACTAGCAATCAACGGAGCTACAAAGATCGAAGAAACTAAAGAGATAGACTGAGAGAGTTTGAGATTGGGAGATAAGAAGAAGAGAGAGAGAGATCCAGAATGAGATATTTTGGGCTGAAACTCTTATAAGTCGGCCAGAGGGTTGCGCGGCTTACACCGCGGCCTTCAAGCCGCAGGAAAAGTCGCGCATGCCACAAAACTGGAATACTCCAGTGGGTCGCGCGGCTTACCCAAACACTATGTTTCCCACAATTTCATCCAAAACCCAAACACTAACTCTCATATCAAGACTCAGTGTTTACGACAAAGGTAAACGCAAGAATACAACGATAAATATAATGAAAATCCAGGGTGTTACATGATCATCTTCAAAGAATAATCTCTCGAGCTCCCCTTTTGAATTAGAAACAAATTATCTTCTTCTTTCGGATAAGCAAAATCAACTTTCAGCATTCTCGAGCAATCTTGTTAAGTCAGATTTTATAGTAATCATTGTATTTATAGGCTTGGTCTAATACTGTGTTTTTAGAGCTTTTTGTATTGTATTGGCTAAGGGTATTTAAGTCCCTTATGGCTTTGTTCCTTGTAAGTCATTCTCGCATATCTCATTACAGATTACATTCTGCGCTTTCAACTCTCTCTCCCTACTTTCTCTCTCTAGGATTTACAACGATCTTGAATTATCAATTGGTATCAGAGTTTGTGCTCTAAACGACACACGTCTTTCAAATGTACTCGAATAAGCTGTGGTGGTCGGAGCTGGAAAAGCAAAAGAACTAATATAGCTGAGAAAATATAGAATCTTAAGTGAATCTTGAGCAGCAGTTAAACGTTTGAACTCTTTGTCTCTTTAACTTCTCCTTAACTTCTCCCCCTCATGGCCTTGATGATCTGGATCAAGTTGGTCATGCCTACTTTGGAGACGAGACAACTTTAGATCTGCAAAATTCAAAGTAATGGAAAAAAGCGAAGATTTGCACTAGATGTTGATGGCGCAAACTTACACTTTTGCACGATGAACTGATGAACCCTGAACTTGGCAAAAACTTAGAACCCCTGAAAAACTTGACGCAAAGTTTGATGAACATGGCGCAAAGATTGAATCTGGCGCAAAACTCGATGAATCTGAATGAATTGGCGCAAATTTCAGATGAACTCACGCAAAACTCGGATCTGGCGCAAAACGTTAAGAAACCTTCTAAAACGATCTCAAGCACAAAACAAATGTAATCTACCTATCCAGATATGATCGAAACTAGTTTTCTATTCAAAGCATACAATCGATTTCAAAGAAAAATCATAAACATGCAAAAATCCATGAACGAACAGTATCTGATGTCGAACAAACTGATTTCTCAAAAACCTTGAAATCGACATTCAAAAACAGATTTTCTTCCAAAATGATGTGAATCAAAACTATTCTACTATTAAAAATGAATCCAATAAACCAATCTACAGGAAAATTCGTTCAAAAATCAGTCCGAATTTGATGAAAAATCAAAAAATGAGATTTTCTTGAAAAAATCAAAAAATCGATCAAATTTTCTGATTCAAACACAAATTCAGAATCAAAACATGTATCTCTCAATCCTCTCAGATTCAGATTAGGCTCTGATACCAATTGATAATTCAAGATCGTTCTAAATCCTAGAGAGAGAAAGTAGAGAGAGAGTTGATAGCGCAGAATGTAATCTGTAATGAGATATGCGTGAATGCCTTACAAGGAACAAAGCCACAAGGGACTTAAATACCGTTAGGCAATACAAGATAAAAAGCTCTAAAAACACATATATTATTATTTCTGAAAATTTTAATTCTTGTGATTCAAATATTTCAGATAGGAATTTGAGTACTCCAACAAGGCATATATGGAGGGTCAAGCGGACATTTGATGAATCTGCGACTGATGAGGATAGATATTTAGACAAAATCTATAAAAGTGATTCATTTGCTACTTGTAATAAAATTTTCAAATATTCAATAAAGCAAATGATTCAAATTGCAAAAGATGTCTCCTATTCTTCCTCTGGTTCAAGTTCAGATGATTATGCTTCGTCCTCTACTAATGATTCTGTTCATTTGTTGGGAACTGAAGAAAAACTCAAGTATGGTTAATGCTGCTAGTTCAGAGTTAATACTGCTAGAAGACTTAAAGGTTAATACTGCTGAGTGTTACTACTGCTAGTAGTTAATACTGCTAGTCAAAGTTAGTGCTGCTTGAACAAAGTTAGTACTGCTTAGCTAGTTAGTACTGCTAGTGGTTAGTACTGCTTAGTAGTTAATGCTGCTGAAGATTAATACTGCTTATATGATGAAGATTCGTATGAAAGGATATACATGGAAGCTTAGAGATATACATAGAAGATATACTGAAGATATTTTATTTATTGTAATTATCTTTGTATTCAGTATATATATTGTATTGTTTAGAATAGTTAGATAACTTTTGTTTTTCATTCTTTTAGAGAAAATCAACCTCAAGGCATAGATCCTAATTCTAGAGAAGTAGAATTCGTATTGGTGAGCCTGTTCATCAATATTGAGGTTGAGTGAGTAATCTTGTAACTTCAAAGCATTTAATAAAAGCTTACAGTTTGTTATTCATATTTTCTGTGTTGATTTACTGTTTCATTGAATATCAAAGTGTTATTCCGCAAACTTCTTTGATATTGTTTCTGAGAATTAATTCTTGTTGAGAATTCGATCCTGACAAGTGGTATCAGAGCCTGATTTCTCAGAAACAACTATTCATCATGGAAAATCTTGCAGAATCAAGCAGTACTTTGGTCTCAAAGGTTCCAATGCTTAGATCCAATGAATTCGATATGTGGAAGATCAGAATCAAGCAGTACATACTCCTCACTGACTATTCTATGTGGGACATCATAGAGAATGGTCCTTCTGAAGCAGGAAAGATTGGTGCAGATGGAAAGAGAACTCCACCAAAAACTGATGCAGAAAGAAAGATCAGACAGACAGAGATGAAAGCCTTGAGCACCTTGCTCTTGGCTATTCCCAATGAATATCAACATCAGTTCTGTAACTGCACTGATGCAGAGATGCTCTGGAATGCTCTGGAGAAGAGATTCGCTGGTACCAAAAGTACCAAGAGAAATCAGAAAGCCATTCTGAAGCAACAATATGAGAACTTTATGTCAACCAAGAATGAGTCCATGACTCAAACTTTTGACAGGTTCAACAAACTTATTGGTGAACTAGCTACAGTGGGAGTACAAATTGATCAAGATGATCTGAACAGAAAGTTTCTAAGGTCCTTGAGTGATGAATGGACCATGTATACTGTATCTTTCAGACAGAATGATCAACTGGAAGAAAAGGAACTTGATGATCTTTATAATGATCTAAGAGTTTTTGAATCTGAGGTAGAGGCTAAAAAGAGGCCTTCTGGGTATGTTCACAATGCTGCACTCCTTTCAGCATCAACTGATTCTACTTCCAACCTTGAATCAGTTAGTACTGCCAATGGAACAAACCAAGAGAAAGGCACTGAAACTGTGTTTGAGGCCTTTCTGGCAAGTCATGGAAACTCTTCTCTCATTAATGATGACTTGGAACAACTCAATCCAGATGATCTTGAAGAGATGGATATTAAATGGCAGATGGCCATGCTCTCCATGAGAGTTAAAAAGTTCATCAAAAGAACTGGGAGGAACAACTTCTCCCAAAGAAGAGAAGATGGAGCAGGATTTGACAAGTCCAAGGTGGAATGTTACAAATGCCATCAAAAGGGACACTTTGCTAGAGAATGCAGAAGTGGAATGTCTCAGAATAACAACCACCAACAAGCTCAATCTGGAAGCTTCAACAGAAACTCTGCACAAGCCCTTGTCTCTCAACAAGGTATGGGGTTTGATTGGAGTGATCAAGCTGAAGAGGCTATTCAGAATCAAGCTCTAATGGCAGAGGTGTCTGGTCTCCCTACAGAGGTAACTTCCAATCTTTGCTCTCAAAATTGCATTAACACTGTTAAAAGGTATAGGGATCACAACCAGAACATGAGTGATGACCTTAAGAGATTGGAAAAAGACATAAAAGATTATGTGAGGATTGTTGAGAGATTTGAAGAACAGATTAAGGGTTTTCAAGCTAATGAGCTTCAACACTCTTATGACACAAATTACTGGAAGTGGGAGAAGAATGACTTAGAGCTTCAACTGACCAGATCTAAAGAAGAAAGTGAAAAGCTAAGAGGAGAGCTAGCTAAAGTCAAACTTGATGTAGAAAAGTTTTCTAATGCTTCCAAAGCAATGGATTCTTTGTTACAAACTCAGATTCATGATAAACTGAGAAGAGGTATAGGGTACAATACCACACCACCACCCTATAACAACAACTACATCCCTCCTAGTTCAGAGTTGTTAGAAACAAAGGATAGGAAGGATCTACCTAAGGGAGCCACTGAAATAGATCCCTTAGATGAAGTGGTTGTTAAGGATAAAACTGAGAAAGAAGTTGTCAAGGATAAGGACAATACTGTGAGTGGTGAGATTCCTAAAGAAAATCACATTATCACCAATGAGGGATGTGGAAAGCACTGGATCAAGTCTAAAGAGATAGAAAAGACTGAGGGAAAGAACAAGAAGGTTCACTATAAGCAGACCACTGTTGTGAACCCTATTCCTTGCAAACAGTGTGATTGCAATAAAGCCAAGAGCCTAAATTCTGGTTTAAAAAGAGGAAATCAAAGAAACTGGAATAATCAATGGGCTCAGAAACAAGGAGTTGATCTAAATAAAATCAATAGACCAAAACCTTGTTTTATATGTGGCAAGTTGAATCATTTGGCTAAGTATTGTTACTTTAACCCTATTAACCAACAGATGAACTTTCAAAGATTTGTGCAAAAATCTGTGGGTTATAGGAAGGATGGAAAGAAACATGTAATAAAGAAATATGTTGAAAGTAAAGGCACTTTAAAGAAAAAGATTTTAAAAGAAAGTATCAAAATGTGGGTGCCTAGAAGTACTAACAATATTAGTACTGCTAACACAGTTACTACTGCTAACAGTGTTAGTACTGCTGAAAATATTAATGCTGCTAATACTGTTAATACCTCTTCAAAAGTTAATACTGCCAACACAGTTACTGCTGCTAACACAGTTACTACTTCTAACAAAGTTAGTGCTGCTAAGCATGCAAGTGCTGCCAAGGTAGTTAGTACTTCTAAAACTAGTACTGATTCTAGCAAACATAGTTCCAAGCCTATTATTATAACAAAGTACTCCAAGAATGAGGAGTTAAAGTTCAAAAATCTTGTCAAGAAAGAATGCAAATATTTTGATGAGAAAGGGGTACCCAAGACCACTTTGGCTTGGGTTCCTAAATCATACTAATTGATTTATCTAATGTGCAGGGCAACCAACAGCTCAAGGGAAAGAGCATTTGGCATGTTGATAGTGGTTGCTCTAGGCACATGACAGGCAACATGTCATGCCTTCAGGATTTCAAGTATATCAATGGAGGACATGTTGCATTTGGAGACAATCTTACTGGTGGTAAGATAAGTGGAAAAGGTAATGTCACCAAAGGTAAGATGACATTTGAGGATGTCTACTATGTTGATCAATTAAAGTACAACCTGTTAAGTGTATCACAGGTTTGTGACAAACAACATAGTATATTATTTACAAATACTGAGTGTATGATCCTTGCTCCAGGGTTCAAGGTAGTTGATGAAAGCATGATACTACTTAGAACTCCAAGGAAGGACAATGTTTACTGTCTTGATATGGACAATGTTGATAGTGATTCATCTCTAAATTGTCTTGTTTCAAAAGCTTCTGTAGATGAATCCTCTCTCTGGCACAGAAGGATGTGTCACATGAATTTCAAGACTATGAACAATCTTGTTAAAAATAACCTTGTAAGAGGGTTACCTTCAAAAGTCTTTTCATGTGATGATCATTGTGTTGCTTGTCTTAAAGGCAAACAACACAAAACTTCTCATAAGATCAAAGAGTTAAATTCTGTTTCTTCTTGTCTCCAGTTATTGCATATGGATCTGTTTGGTCCTACAAATGTTATGAGTATAGGCAAGAAATCTTACTGCTTGGTTATTGTTGATGATTACTCCAGATTTACTTGGGTATATTTTCTAAGGACTAAGGATGAAACAAGTGGTCTTATCAAATCCTTTATTCTAAGAATTGAAAACCAAACTAATCAAAGAGTAAAAGTCATTAGATCAGATAATGGAACTGAGTTTAAAAATCATGATCTAAACACCTTTTGTGAAGAGAAAGGTATTGAGAGGCAATATAGTGCTCCTAGGACTCCTCAACAGAATGGTATTGCTGAAAGGAGGAATAGAACACTAATAGAGGCTGCTAGATCTCTGTTGGCTGATTCAAAATTGCCAATTACCTTCTGGGCTGAAGCAGTTAATACTGCTTGTTATGTCCAAAACAGAGTTCTAGTGGTCAAGCAACAGAACAAGACCCCATATGAGCTTTTAAATAAAAGAAAACCTTTTATTGGTTTCTTCAAACCTTTTGGGTGTCCTTGTACAATTCTAAATACCAAATCTCACTTAGGTAAGTTTGATAGCAAAGCAGATGATGGATTTCTTGTTGGATATTCATCTCAGAGTAAGGCCTACAGAATATTTAACTCTTCTTCTAGAATAATTGAAGAAAGTGACAATGTCAAATGCAATGAGAGCACACCAAATCCTGTTGGATCTGGACCTCAGTGGCTATTTGACATTGATTCACTAACTAATTCTTTTGGTTTCAGTAGTGATGATTCTACAGGAACAGGATGTGGAGGATCAGGGATCACACAAGTCTCAGAAAGCATATCTAAATCTGTGATATTTCCCATACCCACAGTGCATTCTGGTGAAGACTGTGAAAAGGAATCATTTACTGGACCAAATCAGAGTGAAGAAGAAACTAGAGATGAGGAGACTCAAGAAAATAAAGAATCAGAAGTGGCATCTGAAAACACTTCAGTTGAGTTGCATGACTCTAATCTAGAGGCTGGACTGAATGAAGAACCTAGTCATAACACCAGAGTTCAAAAGAATCATCCTCCACAGCTGGTAATAGGAGATATCTCTTCTCCTATGATGACTACACATCAAAGCAGGCTTCAAGAAATGCAAGATCAACAGCATACAATCCTTTCTTGTTTTCTATCCCAGCTTGAGCCTAAAAAGGCACATGATGCTATGAAAGAATCTAGCTGGATAGAAGCAATGCAAGAAGAACTGTTACAGTTCAAGCTACAAGATGTATGGGATCTGGTAGACCTTCCTAAAGGTCACAGAGCAATTGGCACAAAGTGGATTTTCAGAAACAAGAAAGATGAAAGAGGTATTGTCATAAGGAACAAAGCAAGGCTGGTGGCTCAAGGCTATACTCAAGAAGAGGGTATAGATTATGAAGAAGTTTTTGCACCTGTGGCTAGGATAGAAGCAATCAGACTATTCCTAGCCTATGCTTCTTACATGAACTTCAAAGTCTATCAAATGGATGTAAAAAGTGCTTTTCTCTATGGATCAATTGAAGAAGAAGTATATGTCTGTCAACCACCAGGGTTTGAAAACCCAAGCTATCCAGACAGGGTATACAAATTAAAGAAAGCACTTTATGGACTACATCAAGCCCCAAGAGCATGGTATGACACTCTGTCATCCTATATCTTGGAAAATGACTTTGAAAGAGGAGTCATTGATAACACTCTATTTATCAAAAGAAAGAAGAAGGATATCTTGCTGGTCCAAATCTATGTTGATGACATTATCTTTGGATCTACAAGAAACAACATGTGCAAGGAGTTTGAGGATTTAATGCATCAAAGGTTCAAAATGAGTTCCATGGGGGAACTTACTTTCTTCCTTGGACTCCAAGTTCAACAGAAGTCAGATGGCATTTTCATATGTCAATCCAAGTATGTGCAGGATATTCTAACCAAGTTTGGTTTCTCAGAATCAAAACCTGCCAGCACACCTATGGAAACACACAAGCAGATCACAGCAGATCTTGAGGGGGAGGATATGGATGTGCATCGTTATAGATCCATGATTGGCTCTCTCATGTATCTCACAGCATCAAGGCCAGATATAATGTTTCCAGTCTGTGTATGTGCAAGATTTCAAGTTAGGCCAAAGCAATCTCACTTTCAAGCTGTTAAGAGGATATTCAGATATCTCAAAGGGCAACCCAGATTGGGACTTTGGTATCCTCATAACTCACCTTTTGACCTAATAGCATACTCAGACAGTGATCTAGGTGGGGCAAACTTGGACAGAAAATCTACTTCTGGAGGATGTCAGTTTTTGGGTGCTAGACTAGTCTCATGGCAGTGCAAGAAACAAACCACAATATCCACATCTACAACAGAGGCAGAGTACATAGCAGCTGCAAGTTGTTGTTCTCAAGTCTTATGGATTCAGAATCAAATGTTGGATTATGGGGTAACCTTTCTACACACTCCAATCTTTATTGACAACAACAGTGCTATTAGCATTGTAAATAATCCAGTCAAGCACTCAAAGACAAAGCACATTGAAATCAGGTATCACTTTATAAGAGATTGTAATGAAAAGAAACTTATTCAAGTTGTCAAAGTTCACACTGATAATCAGTTTGCTGATCTATTCACTAAAGCTTTTGATGTGGGTAGATTCACTTTCTTGGTAACAAGTGTGGGAATGATAAACTCTGAATAATCTTCTTCTCAAAAAGTGGTTTTATACCTGTATATTTTTATTCTTGGTGTTACTAATCTTCTTTTTCAGGATATGCATAGCAGTACTCAGTGTTTAGCAAGTTTAAAAGGAGTAAGTGGTTAATACTGCTTTCAGTTAATACTGCTAGTGGTTAATACTGCTTTCAGTTAATACTGCTAGTGGTTAATACTGCTTTCAGTTAATACTGCTAGTGGTTAATACTGCTTTCAGTTAATACTACTAGTGGTTAATACTGCTTTCAGTTAATACTGCTTTCAGTTAATACTGCTAGTTAGTTAATACTGCTAGCAGTTACTACTGCTAGTAGTTAATACTGCTCCAGGTTAATACTGCTAATATTCCGAATACTATAAATATTCTTTGCCCGCCTAAAAGTTCATAACGACTCTTTGCATACTGTTCTCTTGCGCTCAAAACCTTTTCTCTCTCAAGTTCGAAGTTTTCAGGCAAGTTTTCACTAAGCTCAATGGCATCCATGACGTTCATCGACGAGCACAACGAGATTGCGATGCTACAAAAGCCAAAGCAAGCTTCAGGATTTCATCAGATTGTAGATTTCCTCAAGTCAAGCCACATTGCTCATGCTCTTACTGTATCCCCTACAATCTACATTGAGCATCAAAGGCAGTTCTGGGCTAATGCAACCATTGTTGTGGAAAATGGTGTGCAAATGATCAAGACAAGAATCTGTGATCAATCACTTACAGTTACTGAAGAGGTTATTCGCATCAGTCTACGTCTAGACGATGCCTCTGGTATAACTTCTATCCCAAATGATGAACTGTTTTCAAATCTTACAAGAATGGGGTATGGAGGCCCATTGGGTGTTTTCAAAATTTCTAAAGCAAAATTCTCACCCCAATGGCGTTTCTTTGTCCATACTCTTATGCATTGTATATCCAAAAAGACTACTGGATGGAGTGAGTTCAGCAGCACTATTGCTTATGCTTTGGTGTGCTTGGCCACTGCCAGAAAGTATAATTTTTCTAAAATGATTTTCAATGATCTTGTCTCAAACATGGGAAACAAAAAGAGCTTTTTTATGTATCCCAGGTTTGTACAAGAAGTTATTACTCATGAATTAACGGATATACCTCAACCTGTTGGGGTATATGTACCTAAACCCCCCAAAGGCAAGGTTTTCTCAAATATGAGAAGATCTGCTGGGGACTCTGAAGGAGTTGACACCCCATTGTTCTCTACAATGATGGTGGTGTCCCAAACCAATGAAGGTATGGCAGCAGGGTCAAGGCCCCCATTAGACCAACCCACTGCTTGCCAAGCCCAACCTTCCCTCTCAAAATCAATTCCCCAGTCCCTTCTTGAAAAACCAACCTCTCCCATCACCCAAACCTACAAGAGAAAACAGGTAAAGAAGACTCCTTCCCTTCTTGTACCATTATCCACTAAGCCTATAAGCCCTCTAAGGGAGAATTCTCCCCTAGAGAATATCCAAAGGGAAACCACAAGGGTGTCTCCCAACCCAAAGGAGGTGCTCTCTGAGGAGGAGGTAGAGCATATGGGTGATGAGGCTGCCACTACTCCTGCTAGTACAGAGGAGGAAAGTGGTAACATCAATAAGACCTCCCCCATGGCAACTTTGAATGAGCAATCATTTGAAGGTCCCTGGTGCCAAGAAACCACAGGGGTGGATAGTGCCTCTGCAAGGCAGAAGACTTCCACAAATAAAAGATCCAATGATCCTTCAAAGGAGGGTAACACTTCTGGAGAAGGTGAGGACAGATATAACTATGATGAATTGATGGAGGCAATGGGTAACATCAACCTAGATGTTCTGAAACAAGGAAAAGAAATAGAGGAGATGAAGCTGGTAATCCTGTCACAACAAGTTCAGATTGCCAAATTAAAGAAGATGGTGACAAAGCTTGTACAGAAGAAGAGAAGAAAACAGTTTGTTTTAAAGAAGAGGTCAACTAATAAAGATGCTTCCAACAAGGGGGAGAAAGAGGCTGAAAAAGAGAAAGCAAATCCAGCTGAGAGGGCATTTGAGGTTGAGGGGGATAAAGAGGCAGAAAAAGAATCAGAATTTACTGAAGCAGCAGTAACAGGGCTTTCTGTTGAAGAAATGGAAATTGTAGAAACACTAGTCAAAGCAAAGAATGACACTCCTGAGGCTACTCAAAAGGCCAAGGGAGTAGTCATCAATGAAGGAAAAGTTCAACAAAAGGCAACAGAAAAGGCAAAGGAGACAAAAGGAAAAGGAAAGGAGAAAATGGTTGAAGCTGAACTGCATGCCAAGAAAAAGAGTCAGATTGAGTTGGATGAAGAAATGGCAAAGCTACTTCAGGCTGAAATGGAAAAAGAAGAACAACTTCAATCAGAGAAGGATAGAGAGCTTGCAAAGATCATGGCTAGAAAGTTGAATGCAGAATATCAGAAAAGCATCAAAGAAGCAGCTCAAGCCAAGAAAAGCTCTGTGAAAGTTTTTAAGCAAAGAATGCCATTCAAAAAGCAAAAGAGACAACCCTCCAAAACATTTTTGGCCAATCAGGAAAGAAGAAAGATGATAAATTTCCTGAAAGGTGCAATTGGTGTTAAGGGGGAGATATTCACCAACATGGCATACACTCAGGTTAAGGAGTTGTATCAGAAAGAGATGCTTAAGCTTCAAGGTGATTCAGTCCAAAGGGAAGAGGCTGAGAGAAGAATGAAGGAAAGGAATGACCTGAATATTCAAAAGCCATTCCCTGAGGACACCACACCTTCAAAAGATAAAACTGAAGAGATGAAGGAAGAACATGAAGGTGTTGGTATAGAAGCTACATCTGTGAAAAGGGTGAAGTCAATTGCCTCCAAGAAGCAGAACAAAAGGCCAAGAGTTGAAGAAACAGCAGAAACAGCAGAACCTTCAGTTACTTCTACAACTGAATCTGTAAAGAACCCAGAACAATCCAATAAGCAATATAATCTTGATTTTTATATGACTACAACAGCTGATGAACCAGTTTCAGTTGATCCCATCTCTATGAAAGCTCCAGAAGTTATCTTTTGGGATATTTTGGAAGATCAAAGGAAGAAATACTTCAGGCTTAAGAGAATGGGAGATCAATATGAAGTGTACTCTACTTGGGGTAGACTCATAAGAAGTTGTTCAAGATCAGATTTAGAAGAGATGTTTAAAGTTGGGTTGGAGATATATGAAAAGGAACTGAAAGGAGAAGGAATGAGCTTAATCAGATTAGCTATGGAGTACTTATGCATGATGTTTGACCCTAGCAAAGTTCAACATGTGATCAGAGATTTGTATCTACAGAATAAATTCCAAAGAATAGAAAACTGGATGATATTTGAAAGTTGTGGAGTCTATGTCATCACTGTGGACAGAGCTTATCATGAGTACTACTTAGTTCATAAAATCTATGATCACAGCAAGGCCAAATTACAAGCAATGTTGAATGCAAAGCTTACATGTTCAAAAGATTCAGAAATGGCAAAGATTGTTGTTAGCAGAATCATTAATCAAAGTTTGGGTTTGGATCCTAATCTAGGAGTATGAATTGAGGTGTTGAAAGCATCTTGAAGAAAATTTGAAGAACTTGACTTCTCTTCCTAAAAGTCAAGTTAGGGGGAGATTGTTGCGAACTGAAGAAAAACTCAAGTATGGTTAATGCTGCTAGTTCAGAGTTAATACTGCTAGAAGACTTAAAGGTTAATACTGCTGAGTGTTACTACTGCTAGTAGTTAATACTGCTAGTCAAAGTTAGTGCTGCTTGAACAAAGTTAGTACTGCTTAGCTAGTTAGTACTGCTAGTGGTTAGTACTGCTTAGTAGTTAATGCTGCTGAAGATTAATACTGCTTATATGATGAAGATTCGTATGAAAGGATATACATGGAAGCTTAGAGATATACATAGAAGATATACTGAAGATATTTTATTTATTGTAATTATATTTGTATTCAGTATATATATTGTATTGTTTAGAATAGTTAGATAACTTTTGTTTTTCATTCTTTTAGAGAAAATCAACCTCAAGGCATAGATCCTAATTCTAGAGAAGTAGAATTCGTATTGGTGAGCCTGTTCATCAATATTGAGGTTGAGTGAGTAATCTTGTAACTTCAAAGCATTTAATAAAAGCTTACAGTTTGTTATTCATATTTTCTGTGTTGATTTACTGTTTCATTGAATATCAAAGTGTTATTCCGCAAACTTCTTTGATATTGTTTCTGAGAATTAATTCTTGTTGAGAATTCGATCCTGACATCATTCATCTGATTATTTTCTCGTGCTTTCTAGGTCAAATCTAACAAGTTTTCTCCCACAAGAACTGCAACTAACAAACATGGACCCAAATACAAGTGGGTACCAAAACCAAAGATTAATTCTGAGTTGCAGGCACCTAATGTCAAGGGGGAGTAAGAGAACGATGGCTTTTGAGTAAATCTGCTCAAAACCCCTACTTCAATGGCTTCTGAGTAAATCAGCTCAGAACCCGTACTTCAATGGCTTCTGAGTAAATCAACTCAAAACCCGTACTTCAATGGCTTCTGAGTAAATCAACTTAGAACCCGTACTTCAATGGACTTTGACTTCTAAACATATCATTTGAGGACTTGTTCTTCAATGCATTTAGGACTCAGAACCCGCTGCATTTATCTCTGACTGTGATGTTGTTCCAGTTATCTCAAAAAAAAATTCAAGAATCTGAGCAAGATCGACCAGATCCAAAACTTTGATATGAGACAACAATTCATTATTCATTATGTGGAAGAAGATATTATTGAATTTTATTTTGTTCCGACTAAATATCAACTTGCCTCTTAAATGAAAAAAAAATATGTTTTTTTTTTCAAACTCGGCATGTTGAATTTAAAAGTTTAAATCTTTACAAATTTTATTCTATAATGTAAAAGTTTTACATTTTTTTCTTTCTTTTGAATAAAATGTGTGTCTAGGATAAATTTTCTAGTTGCTTTGTTTATGTCGAAGTTTTATATGTTCAACTTTTAAGTCTTACAAAAGTCGAAAGGTCAGCAACATGTTTGAAACTTTTGATACTGCTTTAAAGTTATGTGATTCGGAATATTTATAGTTTACAATGTTTAGAAATCCTAAAAAGTCAGAATCATGGATTGTAATGAAAATATGGGTTAAGCACTTAGATGTAAAACTGAGTGATTGAGATGAAAAATTATATATATAAAATACAGAAATCAGTAAGTTTAAAAGTTTGTACCTGTGACCTTTCTGGTTTGGGTAAGTAAGTTCCGTGGTATGCTTGTCATCTGGTCCCCTAAGGTCAATTGGTCTGGGAGTGATCGAACCCAAATCCTGCAATAGGATCAGATAGAAAGTTATGTTTACGACATGTTCTTTACATACAAAACATCTTGATTAAAATATGCCAATGTGCACAAGATTAAAAGATGCCAAAGAGCACACTCATGTGAAGATGCCAATGTGCACAATGCTAAAAGATGCCAACGAGCACACATCTCATGATACTTGGTGACATGTTTGAGTTGCGATAAACCTATAAATTTGTGAAAGTCTTAATTCTTGACAGCTTAGTGTGAGTACAAGCAAAGTTCTATATTATATTTTTAGAATTGCATTTTCTTGAAGCTAATCGAAGTTCGCATGATAGCACACTGAATAGATTGATGAAAGTTTTTGAAACTGAACATGTCTTAACTTGATATGCAATGAAACTTGTAACTGTATCCAACAACATACATTTGATTTCATTTGATGGATTAATCTGTGATATTTTACTAAGTAGAATTTAATTTGTATAGTGTTTAAAATTTTATATGTTTAGTTGTTTCAAAATTTATATTCAGTATATTTTTCTGTTTACACTGATGTTGTTATGTTTGTGTATCCTTATCTCTATAAATTGGTCTGTGCATTCTTTGAGGGGAGTGAATAAGGAGAATATTATGAAAGATCATATCTCATTTCGAGGGGGAGTATCTGATTTTCTATATGAATGCTAACTTGAATTGTCATATTTAGTGCATTTGTGTAGGGGGAGTCAAAGAGCTTAACAGGTGAAAATTTTCAGATTTCAAGTCATATTTGCGCCAACAGTTGGTAGCGCAAAATTCAACTTTGCGCCTCCTTCAGGTAGCGCAAAACTAAGTTTGCACCATCAACATGTAGTGCAAATCTTCCCTTTTTCTCCGTTACTTTGAATTTTGTAGATCTGAAGTTGTCTCGTCTCCAAAGTAGGCATGACCAAGTTGATCCAGATCATCAAGGTCATGAGGGGGGGAAGTTAAGGAGAAGTTAAAGAGACAAAGAGTTCAAACGTTTATCTGCTGCTCAAGATTCGCTCAAGATTCTATATTTTCTCAGCTATATTAGTTCTTTTGCTTTTCCAGCTCCGACCACCACAGCTTATTCGAGTACATTTGAAAGAGGTGTGTCATTTAGAGCACAAGCTGATGAACCGATTATTCTTTCAAGCTTATTTAAAACAGATACAGTCTTGTCAAGGCAACATAGATTGAAAGATGTTGAGAAGAAAAAAAAATTTAGTCAAGAAGCTTCGCTAAAACGCTTAGCAGGTCTGATTAGAGTTCGAAGATGGATATATCAGATTACATTGAAGACCGGAGCGCCAATGATTACTAAGGGGGAGATTGTTAAATCAGATTTTATAGTAATCATTGTATTTATAGGCTTGGTCTAATACTGTATTTTTAGAGCTTTTTGTCTTGTATTGGCTAAGGGTATTTAAGTCCCTTGTGGCTTTGTTCCTTGTAAGTAACTCTCTCTCATTACAGATTACATTTTGCGCTTTCAACTCTCTCTCTCTACTTTCTCTCTCTAGGATTTAGAACGATCTTGAATTATCAAATCTTCTTCTTTGATTCTTTCAAGTAACCTTTCCTTTGAAAAATTCAATCTCCCCCACGTTGATAAAATCTCTCTCAAAATTCAGAAAGAAAATTGTCTACAGATTTAGCTCAGTTTGCTTTAGCAAATAATCTTCAAAGAAATTTTCTGAAATCTTCAGCAAATATTCTGAATTCTTTGAACTTTCTTTCAATCTTGAACAAAACATGAACAATCTCCCCATAACAAATACAAACTTGTTCACCATACAACATTTCTTGAAATAATTGATCCCCCTTTTTGATGATGCAACATAGAAATCATCAAAACTTCCTTAAGAAATGTAATGAATCTTTTCTGACCATTGATCTTTGCCACTGAGCCACTGAACATCTGTCAATTCATAATATATTCATCTGAATCTTTGCAAATTCAGACAAATAAGAATGTAACACCTGAATCAACAAATGAATCAGTTAAAATGTCTGTCAGTAGCACGAAGCCACAGTGTGTAACAAATATACATTGGAAAGGAGCTCTTCGATTCACTCCCCCAGGTCTTCCATTCAATCATCGAATAACACAAGATTATTCTATGAACGTTCCGACAGAAAAAACATATTTTACGTGTGTTCGTGCTTGTGTATGAAAGAATTAAGCATAATGAGTGCTTTTAATAGGCTCAAAATGTGTAAACTATTGAGACAACAACAGTAATACACAGACTCAATTGTGCATGATCGAAGTGTGAAGGTGGGGCAACCTTCCTTCTTTTTCTATATCCACATCTTCCGAATGAAGACAAGATAGATTATGTGTTGCATCCCTATGAAAATTGAAACATCTTTTTGTTCAGAAATAAATGAGTAGCTGTTGGGGTTTAAGAAAGAGTTGGCATGGGATAGTTGCCTGTTTCAATGATGTTCATGAAAGAATAATGAAACAACAGTAATGTGGCTGCCCGACTCAAAAAAAGTTGGTGCAAAGTTTGATATCTGATCTCTCACCCTCTTTCTTTTTTATCAATTAAGCTCACATGTAACCAAACTCTCTTTACATATTATCTCAGCACACACCCACACTCATATATTGACCCCTCGCCTCTCGATCACTCAAGAATAACTTCTTAGGTTGGAAACATTGGTTATCGTTAATCCATAGAAGTTCTGTTAAGCGCACGCAATTCCCATGTAATTGTCTTATAAGCAAAACGTTGCTCAATTGGATTAACTTTTTAGTTAAAGCACAAAATGAAATAGATGTTATATATATATATATATATATATACTCAGTAAGATAATCATGAAGATTTGAGCATTTTAGACATGAAAGATTTTCTCAAAACAAGGATATTGAATGAATGAAATGAATGCAATCTTCTTGTTTGAGAATCTGACAATGTATGAAGGATCAAATATGAATGATATAGCAATTAAAATCTTAGGTCAAGAAAAATTGGATTTCGTCTATAAGAACAATTATAGACATTCTTGAAAGAAACATTTTGAATGAATCAACGCTCGAATATCAATGAAGTTCAAACGGGGTGTCTTACCATCGAAAATTATGTTCAATTTTGAGACATGGTAAGAACTTAGTCAATAAAAGTACTAAACCGGTGTGTGTGAATACTTGACAGTATATGGAAAAGATAATACACAAGTATTTATCTTTGGAAACACACGGTTACTTAAACATTAAAGCTCGTATCCGAAAACAATTAAAATCACACTTCTAAATTCATGAAATCTGTTTAAGAATTGAGAAGTGGTTTGAACATTTAAGAATATGTTTTCATATCTGAAAGTCGTCCACCTTTCAAATATGTATGAGATTAAGAATAGAATATGCCTTACGCTCATCATAAATCTCATGAAGTCAGCTCCAAAGTCATTAATGATATGATCATGTAAGCTTCCCCTCAAAATCTGCATTTAGTCAAAAAGCCGTCAAAGTACAAAGTCTTATTCAGCAACTTTATTGAAAAATAAAGACAGAAAGCAATAAAACTTGTTAAAAACAAGTTCTGATCAGATGTAATCAGAAATCATTGTCCTTACTGCCCCTGAAAATATGCATAATAAGATATTTCAGTAAAAGAATAGATGCAAATCTCTACGATTCCCCTAAACTGTAGATCATCGAAAATTATCTCACACCTCCTGAAAACATGAACATAACCTTTCAGTGTAGATATCGTTCAGATTAAAAATAAAGAAATGAAGAAAAATAACAAAGGTAAATTGTACTAGGTAACTACAGATTAAGTCTTGAGATTTAACATACCAAGTTTTGAGATGAGAAAATTAAATCTCTTTTCGTCTAATGTCTTGGTAAACAAATCTGCAAGTTGATAATCTGTGTTTACAAAGTAAAGTTCGATTGTACATTTTTCAACATTATCTTTGATAAAATGATATCTCACGTCAATATGTTTGGTTTTCGTATGTTGAACAAGATTTGCAGATATAGCAATAGAGCTCTTTGAATCGCAGTAAATCGGGATATTGTTGTACTTGAAACCATAATCTCGGAGTTGTGTTCAAATCCACAACACTTGAGAACAGCAGCTAGCCGCATCTACGTACTCTTCCTCAGCTGTTGAAGTAGATACACACAGTTGTTTCTTCGAAGCCCAACTCACGAGCTTATCACCTAAGAATTGTATATATCCCGAAGTACTTTTTCTGTCAAGCATACAACCTGCATGATCTGCGTCTGATTACGCTGTTAGCTCAAAAGCAGTATCTTTAGGATACCACAAACCAAGATCTGCAGTTCCCTTCAGATACCTAAATAAACGATTAATCGCTGAAAGATGGGATTCTTTAGGCGAAGCCTGATATCTAGCACACAAGCATGTAGAAAACATAATATCTGGCCGACTAGCCATCAAGTACATTAAAGAACCAATCATTCCTCTATAGGTTCTAACATCGAAAGCTTTTCCCGAAAGATTAGCTCCAATCTTAGTTCCAGGTGCCATCGGGGTAGAAATTGGAGTACAATTTGACATATTAAATTTCTTTAAAATGTCAGCAGTATACTTCGCTTGATATATAAAAATCCCCGCAGAAAATTGTTTAACTTGTAATCCGAGAAAAAAGTTCATCTCTCCCATCATACTCATCTGAAAACGTGACACCATGAGGTTTGAAAAATTCTTACCATACTTTGGATTAGTTGAACCAAATATGATGTCGTCCACATATATTTGAATTAAAATGATATCAATTTTTTATTTTTTAATGAAAAGAGTAGTATCGATTTTACCTTTAGAAAAACCAGACTTAACTAAAAATTTTGATAGAACATCATACCAGGCGCGAGGGCTTGTTTCAAACCATTAAGAGCCTTGTCCAGAATGTAGACATGATCTGGTTTATCAGGATTGACAAAACCTTCAGGTTTCGAGACATAAACTTCCTCCTTTAGAATGCCATTCTGAAAGGTAGTCTTCACATCCATTTGATAGACTGTGACGTTATTGTGTGCGGCGTAGGATAGAAACATTCTGATTTCCTCTATACATGCAACTGGAGCATGAGTCTCGTCGTAATCTATGCCTTCCTCTTGCCTATATCCTTTAGCCACAAGTCTTGCTTTGTTCCTTATCATGATACCATCATCATCTTTCTTATTTTTGAATACCCATTTCATGCCAATGGTTGTTTTTCCATCAGGTCATGGCACGAGTCTCCAGACTTTAAGCGCTTCGAACTGATTGAGCTATTCTTGCATTGCAGTTATCCAATCTGAATTATCTAGAGCTTCAGATACTCGGGTAGGCTCTATCTTACACAGAAATGAATCATGCATTTACTGGTTTAATGTTGCAGACCTAGTTTGCATCGGCTTGAACGAATCTCCAATGATTTAATGTATGGGGTGCTCTTTGGTCCACTTATGTTCATGAGGGAGTGGATTACATGTAGATTGATCATGTTGATCATCTAAGTATCCACTATCGTGTTCTGAGTGGGGTTCAGTTGAAGTAACAGGTACAGAGGTTTCAGTTGAAATAACAATGCATCCAACTGATGTTGCAACCTCTTGCTCTTCGTTAGCATGTACAACTTCAACTGAATGAGTAGGTGTTTGAATTTGAATTTCTTCCTGAATCAGGGAATTTTATTCAGTTGAGATATCTGAAGTTATTGGATGATGATTACTTGAATCTTCAGATCTGTCAATCACAACAGGTTTAGTCACTCTAGAACCAAGAAATTCATCATAGAAAAATTTATACAGTAGATTTAAATCTGTTAAGTGAGATGTAGACGTTGATGATTTATAAGAATTAGAAACATTAACTGCAGGTTCTGGACTGATTTGCCTAAAATCTAATACTCCGGTAATAACGGGTTCTAAACTGCTTTGAACAGAATCCATTTCATCATCAAAAGTTACGTTTACACTCTCCACCACAATCTTTACCTTCTTCAAATAAACTTTGTATGCTACAAACATCTGAGAATACCTAATGAAAATGCCTTCATCAGCCTTAGGACTGAACTTGTTCAAGTTCTCTTTGTTATTCAGCACAAAACACCTGCATCCAAAGATGTGAAAATGTTTAATGCTAGGTATTCAATTATTAATCAAAGCATATGGAGCGATTTTGCGTATAACAAGCAGTTGACATAGCTTCAGCCCACAGAAATAGAGGTAGATCAGATTGACTTAGGATAGTTCGAGCAACCTCGACTAGAGTTTTTTTTCGTCTTTCTACTACTCCATTCTATTCTGGTGTCCTGGCAACAGAAAATTGGTGTGTTATCCCGACCGATTTGAGATAATCGTCAACAATTTTGTTCTTGAATTATGTGCCATTATCAATTCTAAGAAGCTTGACTGTCTTCTGCAAGTTCACTTGAGTGGTCTTTAAGAATGAGATGATAACTTCGACTTTCTCATCTTTCGATCTTAGAAATTTGACCCAAGTATATTATTATTCCGTAATTCCAAGTTCTAATTGCAATTAACACAAAGATAATACTAATCAATCAATTCAAACAATCAACCTATTTCAATTCCAATTCAAGATTCGTATACAAGCTCTCTGTGGTACTTTCTCTCTCTATAATCTATGTCTGCTTTCAACGACCTCTAACCACACGCTTGTTACAGTACTATACTTACACTAGTCATATCCCTATTTAAGACAAGCACACAACAAGACAAAAACAAAAATTACAAATACAAGACTTTGACTTTGACTTTATTACAAAAGAAACTTTGACTTGCTTTGAGAGTTGACTTTAGCTTTGACATGGCTTCAGTTTCTGTCTTCATTCTTCGTGATCTTGTATCCAACTGATTTATGCACTAACAATCTCCCCATTTGGATTCAAGATCATCTCTAAAAGATTTTGTAATTCAATCTCCCCCTTTGACGTAGGTTACAAAAATAATCTCCTCCATTGATTGATCTTTAGCAACATAAGCACAACCTCTTTATGCTCAATAACAATCTCCCTTTCTTGGATAAATTTGTCTTCAAAAACTTTTGTAATCTCCCCAATGTCTGTCTTAAAAAATAGTAACAATCTCCCCAAGGTTGTAAAAACCTCTTTCAGACATCGAAAAGAAATTATCTTCAGATTCAACTCAGTTTGCTTCAGCAAAATGTAATCGTTGACACAAACTTTCAATTAACTTTCTTCAAAATTTGCATTTCTTGAACTTTTCTTCTCTACTGCAAACATTTCTTGATTCTCTCTC
Source organism: Arctium minus (assembly GCA_954870635.1). NCBI lineage: Eukaryota > Viridiplantae > Streptophyta > Magnoliopsida > Asterales > Asteraceae > Arctium > Arctium minus. The sequence goes on from OX941084.1 coordinate 94,289,174, forward strand.
CCCCTTTTTGATGATTGGAGCATTGAAATCATCAAAACTTTCAGAAGAAATGTCATGTACCAATCTGATTTGACCACTAATCTTTCACAAGAGTCTCTGATTATTTATCGATCCAAAAGATATCCATCCGAATCTTTGCAAATTCTGACAAAATATGAGTGAAACACCTGAATCAACAAATGAATCAGTTAGAAGTGCCTGCCAGTATCATGAAGTCACTGTGTAACGAATACACATTGGAAAGGAGCTTTTTGATGTTCACTCCCCCATGTATTCTTCAATCATCGAATAACACAAGTTTATTCTATGAACGTTTAGACAGAAAAACGAATTTCATGTGTGTTCGTGCTTGTGTTTGAAAGAATTAAGCATAGATGATTGCTTTTTCAGGCTCAAAATTGTGTAAACCATTGAGACAATAACAGTAATACACAGACTCAATTGTGCATGATCGAATTGCGAAGGTGGGGCATAGTTCCTTCTTTTTCAATATCCGGATTTTCAAATGAAAACCAGATAGATTATATGTTGCGTCCCCAGAAAATATTGAAACATCTTCTTGTTGAGAAGAAGATGAGTAGTTGGTGGGGTTTTAAATCAAGAGTTGGCATGGTCTAGTTGCCAGTTTCAATGATGTTCACGAAGAATTGTGAAACACCAGCAATGTGGTTGCCCGACTCAGAAAAAGTTGGTGCATAGTTTGATATTCTTTTACTTTGATCTGTCACCCTCTTTCTTTTTAACATTGAGCTCACTTCTAACCAAACTCCCTTTTCATTTTACCTCATCACACCCACACTCAAATATTGACTCCTCACACTCGATCACTCAAGGATTAAATTATTGGGTAGGAAACACTGGTTAACGTGAATCCATAGAAGTTTTGTTAAGTTCTCACACAATGAACCCATGTTTTCCTATATGCCCAATGTTGCACAAATTGTTTAACTTTTCAGTTAAAGTACAAAGATACATGTAATACCCCCATTCCAAAGGAAGGGAGGTTACGTCAAACACAATAAACGAATATAAATATAACTCCCAAAATAAAGAGTCACCAATAACGAAATAACATCATCCAAAAAGATAATTCTAAAACACCCAATAATCCACAATTCCAAAACATAACCTTTATCAAAAGCTAATCTAAAAACATAAAGAATAACTAAATAATGTCTAAAAATTTCCATAAATCGCTCGTAACCTTTTTGCGATCAAGAGTCTTATTTACTTTTCTCACGACGCCTTAGCAACCCCCCTGAAACACCTGCCGCGAGAAAGAAAAAGAAAACACGGCTGAGCCAAACACCCAGTGAACGGATATATAACAACAACGAACATAAATAATACTACAATGTAAGAACTGATCTCAAGTTATTAGGCATAACCGATACAAAATTTTAGAGAAGACAACGATTAACAACTTCAACGGATAACATGCAATGGAACAAAATCTTAAAGAACTAACAATGTCATAATAAAACAAATAACATATGATAGGTTGAATCGAGCTCGGAAAACGCATACACTTGCATATCTACCGACGTGACAAGTGTCAGACATATGGCCACACAGGCCCGTACGCTGGACTGCAGATCCACACGTACTAATGTGAGATACGGTGTTGGGCACTACACCGACACTCACCCTACAACAAATAACATATGCTAGGGCAGACCCATACGCCTCCTAAATCAAATCTCCGTCACACCAAAAATAGCTCTCACAAGAGCACAAAAGAGGAGGCGTCTCCTTGTAATGTGGCACCTTGTTAGATCTATGAATTCGTTGTAATACTGTGATTAGATCAATAAAAGATTGTTTGTTAATATGTGTATTGATTGTATGCTAGTAATTCTGGGATCACATTTGGTATCAGAGCTAAATCAGAAAAGATAGAAAATTCAATTTTTTTAAAGAAAACTTCATTGTTCCATCGACTCTGTGCTCAAAATCAAATTGTTGATTTAATGTAAATTTAGGGTTGAATTTGTATATACTGTGATCGTATACTGTTACTGAATAATTCTTGTTCAGGTTGGAAATCAATTTGACCAACAGATTGGGCAAATTTGAACTAAGTTTCAGTTAAGTCTGATTTTTTAGTAATCAATGTACTTATTACTTGTGGCCTTAACTGTTGTTTAGCTTGTCTTTTGTATCTGCTTTGGCCAAGGGTATTTAAGGCCCTTTTGTCTTTTCTTGTCTAAGAACTTGCGCTGCATATTGAATCATATGAAGCTTTTGCGTCTCATTCATTCTCTCTACTTTTTCTCTCTATAGTTTTAGATAGATCTTCGTTTATCAATTGGTATCAGAGCAAAATCTAATTCTGAGAGATTTGAGAGAAACAATTTTCAATCTGAATTTGTTATTAATTCATAGAATTTGCTCGATTTTCTTGATCTTGATCAAGAAAATCTCATTCCCTGAATTTTTCACAAATTTGTACTGAAATTTGATCGTTTTTTCTTGAGATTTGATTCGTTGGATTCGCATTAAGTGTTAGATCATTTTTGTTTCACATCAAATTGCAAGAAATTCAGTGTTTGAAGATCAATATGAGGATATTCGTGGTTTTGGACTGTTCGATAAAAGTTATTGTTCGATTCTCCATTTCACGATTTTGCAAAAAAAAAAATTGTTCGAATTGGTTGTTCTTTGTGGTTAGAAATCAGATTTCGATCAAATTTGAGTGTGCATAATTCGTCAAATTCGATTTTGTGATCGAATTAGAAGTATTTCTTGTTTTTGCACCATATCTACATTTTGCGCCAACATCATCAGTTTGAGGTTTTCTTCAGCATCAAAGTTATCTAGTTCTGCGCCAGATCATTGTTCTTTTTCACCAAATTCAAGTGATAATCGTGTTTAGCGCAAAGTCTCTTTTGCATGTTCTGAGTTTCTCGCCAGCTTCACTTAGCGCAAAGTATCTTTTGCGCTACTGCCTTTAGCGCATTTCTGGGTTTGCACCAGTTTCAAACTTTCATACTTGGACTTTCTGACTTTCTGAAAATGTCTATTCAGGCTCAGATTTATAAGAACGACATTATGATGTCATTGGGAACTGATACACGTCCACCCGGGTTGGTTAACGAAAATGAATTTCCACAATGGCATGATCGGTTCATCAACTTCATCGAACGCCAAGCTAACGGTGAAAACATGATGAAATCTCTTACGCAAGGACCGTTTGAAAAACCATTGAAAGAGATTCCGGCTACTCCCACTACACCGACTACCAGAATTTTAAAGCCAACAGAAGAATACACAGCCGAAGAGACTTTAAGGTATGATGCCGATCGTGAAGCAAAGTCTAACTTGATTCTCGCATTGCTAAATCCCATCTATAATCGGATAGATTGTTACAAAAACAATCCGTTGTTGATGTGGACCCAATTAGAGAAAAGAATGTTTGGATCAGCAGTAGCCACACAGCTTAGGCAAACGCGCTTTATGAATAATTTTGAAGAATTTAAAGCCAAAGAAAGTGAATTTCTTAAAAGTGTGTTTGATCAGTTTTGGGCAGTCATGAATGATCTTCACAAGATAAAGGTGACTAAGACGGAGTTAGAGGCAAATCTAAAGTTTTTAAATGCTTTACAACCTGAGTGGAGCAAATCTTGCCACCGTCTTAGGAATGATTCGAATCTCATCAATGCAAATTCAAGAATTATATGAGATACTCATGACTGATGAGAATATTGTCAATGAAAAGAAAGCAAAGTTGGATAAGAAAATTAAACCAAAATCTGTGGACCTAATTGCTCTTTTAGCAAGTCAACTAGCGGAACAAGCATTGTCTGAAAATGCTTTTGATGGGAATACAGAGGATGATGGTGAGGCATTAGAAAAAGCAATGTTTCTTCTCTCTCATCACTACAACAAGAAATTTCAGCATCGATCTGGTTCCAACAATCTTCGATTCACTTATGGGTCTAGGAAACTAGAAACCGAGGGTACTTCTTCTAAATCATTTGTTCCCAAGTATGAACCTACAAACCCGAGTGAACCAAAGAAGGACGAAAAGAAGGTTAATACTTGCTACAATTGTGGTAAACCGGGACACATGGCTAGAGAGTGTCGAGTCAAGGTTGTTTGGGATTCAGCTTATTATAAGAAGAAAATGGAGTTAGCTGCGAAGAGAGAAAATGGAACTATTTTTCTTGCCGAAGAAGAGCATTGGCTTGACCATTCCGAAAATGAAGCTGATAATGAAGAAACTGTCGCAATGTGCTTTATTGGTGATGATGCAAGTGATGATGAGGATGAAGAGGAAAGCTCAACGGATGAATCTGAGGTACTTTCTAAGTTTGATTACAAATTCATTTCTTCACAAATGAACATAATCATCACTGCCATACATGATGTTCGATCAAAACTCTTATCTGAAAAAACAAATTAATCAAGAAAAGTCAAATTTGATTAAAGATTACAAATCTCTTTAAAAGATGAAAAATCAATTTTGACGGACACAAAAGAAAATTTTCAAAAGAAATTGGATGAATTAGAAAGTTTAAACAAGACTTATCTTGAATCTTTGACTGAAATGACAAACATAAAAGATAGTTTTTCTGATAAAATAAATGACTTAGAAGAAAATTTATATTTGAGAGATCAAACTGAACAAACAATATATATGAATAAACCGAGGAGTTATACGTCTATAAAGGAAAAATGGGGACTTGGATTTGAAAATCCACATTTTTTAGGGAATGCTAAAACAAAAGCCCCCATTTTATATGAATTCGATTATCTAAAACTTGCAAGATATGCTCCTCAATTCAAAATTGATTGGATGAATGAAAAGCAAATTTTAGAAATTGAAAATGAGTAAAGAATAAACAACACGAGAATGTAACTTCCATTTGTTTACACACGCGAAAATGCCAAATATTTTCCAGAAAAATTAAAGGAGAGCAGAAAATCTAGAAAAAGGTTTAAATGACAAATCTTCCATTAAATCTTCATTGTCTAACGATTATTTTGATATATATGTGATTAACACTGATAAGGAAAACATATCTCCAGTTTTTTATGATTCTAAGAGATATATTCCTCCATTAGTGTTAGAAGGCAAAATCGTTGATCTTGAAGATAAAATGGAAGAACAAAATCTTGAAAAAGAATTTGAAAAAGATTTAATTCTTTCTTTCATGACATCAAGTCTTGAAGAAAAATTAAATTCTCAAAAACAAGATTTTTCTAAAAATACTAATTCTGGATTTTCTTCTGATTTTAAGGAAAATAAAAAGGAAGTTCCACAATCTGAAACTTGCGCCATCAGTTGGTAGTGCAAACTGAAACTTTGCGCCATCCGTTGGTAGCGCAAACTGAAATTTACGCCACTAATGGGTCACGCAAATCTGATTCAGACTTTGATTTTTCTGAAAATACGCAAGAGTATAACTCCGAGGCAACTTCAAATATATTTGTTGAACATATTGGTTTCTTAGATAAAATCCTTTCTTCCAATTCAAATAATAAATTGGGAACTATTGATGAATCTTTTACAATAAATACTGATTATTATAAACCAAAACGTAAAAGAAGAAGGTCAAGAAAATCAAAGAAACAACAGAATGTCAAATCTGGAAAATCGTCTAATTCATCCGGTTCAAATGTTTCAGATAGGACTTTGAAGAAGCATCCACGGTATGTGTGGAGGGTAAAGCAGAAGTCTAATGAATCTGCAACAAAAGATGATAGATATATAGACGAAAGTTGTAATAATGATTCATTTGCGAATTATAATAAATACATCAAATATTCAATAAAACAAATGATTCAGATTGCAAAAGATGTCACATATTCTTTCTCTAGTTGTACTTCAGATGATTATGTTTCTTCCTCCAATGATGATTTTGTTCATGAATTGTTTGATAAATCAAATAAGGTTTCTAAAAATAAAAATTTTAAAAAGAAAAGGACTAACAAGAAAGGACCCATAAGCACATGGGTCCCTAAATCTCTTTAGTTTCTGAATGTGCAACCTAGTCAATTCTGCAGCTTACAGAGTTTTCTTACATTCGTCAGAAAAGTGGTGGAGAGCATCAATGTTAAATTTGACGAAGCTGCAGATTCGGTTTCTGGCCACACAGGTCCAGAACCCGCATTTTCAAGGATTTTAGCTTCTGGACAAACCAGTTCAGAACCTGCATTACAACCGTCAAATCAGGATCCAAATTTTCATTTGAATAATTTTACTGATCTTAATTTACTTTTTGAACATTTTATGATGATTTGCCTAAATCTAACTCTGAAAATGTTTCAAATGTCTTGAATCAGGAAACTGTGAACGCATCTAATTCAAATTCCGCTGCACCTAACTCTGAAAATGATGTTGTTCCAGTAACTTCGGTATCTGAAGCAGTTGAAAAAATTTCTCAAATGCAACAAGAATCAGATCAAGTGCAACAAGAATCTGAATCAGTGGAACCAATCTTTATTGAAACATCTTCTCCACAAGTTCAAGAAGAACCAACTGCTGATGTTCAACCATTATCCCAAGAGTCAGAATCATATGACATTGTTGAAATACCTCCTCCTCCAATTGAAACAATCCCAGTCCCATCAACTGAAACAGAATTATCTGAAGCTTCTTCTCAACATTTAGAAGTAATTCAAGAGATTATAGATCCCCTCCTTCACACCACCAAATGGATAAGATCACATCCAATTCATCAGATAATTGGTGATCCTCAAGCTAGCGTATCTACACGTTCAAAGACGGCAACTCCAAAAGTATCTGAAGCTTTGGAGGATCCGGATTGGATAATCGCCATGCAAGAGGAAATCAACCAATTTGAAGCATTAAAAGTTTGGAAAGTTGTTCCAAGGCCGAAAGGAAAAAGCATAATTAGCACAAAGTGGATATTCAAAAAAGAAGAAGGATAAAGATGGTATCGTCATTCGCAACAAAGCTCTCTTGGTAGCTAAGGATTGTAGACAACAAGAACGAATTGACTACGATGAAACTTTCGCGTCGGTCGCACGATTAGAAGCCATCCGAATGTTTCTTGATTTTGTTGCTCATCGAAATTTTACCATGTATCAAATGGATGTGAAGACAGCCTTTCTAAACGGAAAACTTAAAGAAGATGTTTTTGTTTCTCAACCGGAGGGGTTCGTTGACAAAGACCATCCTAATCACGTATATTTTCTCGATAAAGCATTATACGACTTGAAACAAGCACCGCGGGTGTGGTATGATGAGTTTTCGGCCTTCTTACTAAAATTCGGGTTTACCAAAGGAACAATCGATACTACTCTTTTCATTTATCGTGATAAATTGGATATTTGCTTAGTACAAATATATGTTGATGACATTATATTTGGTGCGACTAACAAATCATTGTGTACATGGTTTTCTGATCTTATGACCTCCAGGTTCCAGATGAGTATGATGGGAGAAATTAATTTCTTCCTTGGACTTCAAGTGAAACAGCTTCCGGACGATATCTTCATCAATCAATCGAAGTACGTTTTCGACATTTTGAAGAAATTCAAGATGGACAAATCAACTTCAGTAGGCACACCAATGGCTCACGGTGCTAAGGTTGGTTTAGATCCGGAGGGAAAAGCTGTTGATGTCAAGAACTACCGAGCGATGGTTGGATCACTTATGTATTTGACTGCGAGTCGGCCGGATATTATGTTCTCTACGTGCTTATGTGCCAGATTTCAAGCCAAGCCGAAAGAATCGCATCTATTAGTAGTGAAGCGAATTTTTCGCTACATAAAAGGAACTCCATATTTAGGTTTGTGGTATCCTAAGAGTTCTGATTATAAACTAACTGCTTATTCTGATGCAGATTATGGAGGAAATCAACTCGATCGAAAAAGCACTAATATACATATTCAATTTCTTGGTGACCGACTGAGAAGCTGAGCGTAAAAGAAACAGAACTGTGTGTCTATCTCAACTGCTGAAGCAGAATACGTCGCCGTAGCTAGTTTTTGTGCACAAGTCTTATGGATGAAGACACAACTTCGTGATTATGGTATGCTGTACAAAACCGTTCCAATCTACTGCGACAGCAAATCAGCAATCGCGATATCAATTAATCCGATCCAACACACGAAAACCAAACACATTGATATGCGGTACCACTTCATTAAACATCATGTGGAAGAAGGTACTGTAGATTTCAGTACAGTGCAGTAAACAACAAATAATCAATAATGAATAACAATTGTATAGTCACAACCTCTAGTCATATGATTAATATTCAATCAAAGGGTTTAGGTTTATAAAAAAGAATATCTAATCAGAGAAAGTAAACCTATAGACTAGAGTTATGAAAATAATGAGGCTCCTCAACTGATAGATGAACTAAATAAGCCTTTATATACTTAGGCTTTACAAACTAATGGGCTTTATGGGCTTTATGGGCTTTGGGCCCAATTACAATAAAATTTCAACTAATTACATTTCGAACCCTTATAAATGCTTTAATCAACTTTCAACGCACATGACTTTCAGTCCTAACAATCTCCCCCTAAAGTTGAATAAGGCATTTATCTTCTTGAAAACTTCATGCCTTGATCTTCTTTCCCTCTTGAATCTTTGAAAGACTTTGGTATTGCATGTCTTCATATCTTTCCCAGCTCCCCCTTGAATAAAGCTCTTGATCTTCATAGCTTCAACTTTGTAACCAGATTCAATGTACAATAGCCTTGACTGAATGCACTATCACGCAACTTTCAACTATAGAAACTCAACACATTATATTAGCACACAAGAAAGATAATGTGCGAGTTACATGACATTCCACGGTGCATCTTCAGTTTAAAACAAAGAATTTGTCTTTGAACCGCGAGTTGAATAAACTTTCAGCTTAAGAACTTGTTTCAATCAACTTGTAGGAGGAAATGACTTGAAGCAGACACCACATGATACGGGATAGAAGAAATACGATCTTTGAAATATTCATCTTTGAATATTGAAACAATATTAAACTCAAATCTTCATCTCTTTGATCTCTAGACTATCTTCAGAAAAGCAAACTTTCACGAATCATCTTCATTCAGAAATTGAACCAATCTTGAAAAACTTGAACTTTCTTTCTTTATAACTTTGAAATTGAACTTTGTAAAATTCTCTCCCCCTTTTTGATGATTGTGAGCATCATGATCATCAAAACTTCTTCAATTTCAGCACTTCCTTTGATGTCCCCCTTTGTAAAGACAAACAATCTCCCCTTCATAATAATTTGACATTCTCTGCCCGTTGATCTGATTATGTGTCAATTCATGAAATGTATATATCCGAATCTTTTCAAATTCAGACATAATTAACTATGTAACCCAGATTCAACAGAAGAAACAGTTAGTATGCCTCTAAGTAGCACGGAGCCACTTTGTACAACGGATGTACTTTGGACATGAGCTTTGGTGATGTTCACTCCCCCAGGGCTTCCATTCAATCATCGAAAAACCACAAAGGAATTTTATATGAATGTTATGACCAGAAAACTCATTCCTTGTGTGCTCGTGAAAGTGTAGAAATGATTGAAGCTACTTAGCTATATCAGGCTCAAATTGTGTAAACTTTTGAGACAACAACAGATATTACACGGACTCAATGTGTATGAAAGAGGTGCGAAGGTGGGGCAACTTTCCTTCCTTTTCAATATCTAAATCTTCCGATTGAAGAATAGATAGTAGATATGTTGCATCCCCAAAGAAAATGAAACATTTCTTTGTTAAGAAAGAAACGAGTGGTTGGTGGGGTTAATGCAAGAGTTGGCATGGTCTAGGTGCCTTTTCAATGATAGTCACCAAAGAATGTGAACCAATCAGAAGATGTGGTTGCCCGGCTCAGAAAGTGGTTGGTGTAGAGTTCTGATATTCTTCTAACTCTGTTCTCACACCCTCTTTCTTTTTAACATTATGCTCACTTCTAACCAAACTCTCATTTCCATTTTTTCGCTCCACACAATGAGAAAAACTCAACCGGATGAGTTATCTCCCTCACTCTTTGATTTAAGACCCCTCACCCCTCAATCTTTCTAGCATAACTTCCGGGGTAGGAAACACTGGTTTACGTGAACCATGGAAGTTCTGTTTAAGCTCACACATAAATCCCATTAAGTCCTAAAAATAATAGTTGCCCAACAGTTAAACTGAACAGTTAAGTACAAATTGTATGATAACATTGTCAAAATGTATGCTCATGATATTTGAGCACTTTAACTTTAAAGATTTCTCAAAACAAAGATATTGAATGAATGAAATTAAGAGAATGTTTTGAGAATCTGAAAATGTATCAATCAGATCAAATGAAATGGTTAGGGTATCAAAGAATTGGATATTTTGTTTATATGAACGAATATAAACAATTTTGCAATGAAAGCACAAGATTAGAAATTATGATTGATGCTCAACAACATTGAATTGCAAACGGGGGTATTACCATCGAAAAAATGTTTCTTTATGAGACATGGTAATAACAAATACAAATGAAGTACTGAACCTGTGTGTGTGAATACGTTACATTATAAACACAAGATAATACGCAAGTATTGATCTTTAGAAACACACAGTCAGTTAAACATTAAAGCTCAAAATTGAAAAACATTTAAATTCACACTTCTAGATTCATGAAACTTTTTGAGAATCAGAAGTGGTTTGAACATTTCAGAAACTGTTTTTCATGCTTGAAAGTTGTTCTTCTTTCAAACAATCAGAGATCTAGATCAGAAGATATTTACCTTTTCAGTTCTCCCTCAAATCATGATAGAATAATTTAGGTCAAATAGGCTTCCCCTAGATATTTGCACAATATCCAAGTCTGAACGTTGAAGAACGGGTCCTGATCTGTCATGTGATCAGAAGCCAACTTTTCTTTGAGGTACGGGTTCTAAACTGATTTACTTAGAAGCCTTAGTTCTTCTACTCCCCCTTGACAGTAGGTGCCTGCAACACGGAATCAGTTTTCGGCTTTGGTACCCACTGGTATTTGGGTCCATGAATGTTAGTTGCAGTTCGAATGGGATTAATGGAATAAGAACCATACCAGAAATGATCATTGGTTTTGTGAATAGGATCATGTGTACAGCAATAAGAACAATAGTCTTTCTTACCTGACAACCTGATTAATTGATCTTTCGAGTAGATATGATCAGTTTTACCTTTACGTGTAGTGTTCTTCTTGGCTTTGTGTGTATGTACACATGATTTCTTTCCTTTCAGCTCATCTTTCTTCTCATCTTCAACTGGTGTCTTCTTCCAGACCAATTTCTCTTCCTTGTAACTCCTTCTTCGTCGATGTGTACCTGAACCATCTATATTTCTATCATAGAAAAGGTTAGTACTACGAATCTGATCACATGATTTAACCGACCTTTTTGATGAAACAATTTTCTGATTTGAACTTGATACAGTCTTTTCAAACACTTTAATCGTCGAAGCAAAGTTGTCTCTTCCTTTAACAAGCAGGTCAATCTTCTTCATGAACTCAGACTTCGTTTTCTGTTCTTTTAGTGCATTTGCAGATAGTTCAGATAGCTTCTCAGTAAGCTTTTTGATCTCAGCCTCAAATATGCTTCTTTCTTCTTCAAATCCATTCTCAACTTTCTTTTTCTGGCCGGATATTTCCTTGAAGAATCCCACATTCTTCTGTCAATCCCCTTTTTTTCCTTTACAAACTTTTCTCTTTCCAAGATTATTACTTTCTCAAACTCAGAAACTTTCTGAGAAAGCTTGATACATTTCAGCTCAACTGCTTTCTTCTCATCAGCACATTTTCTTGAAAAATCTGAAAACTTCTTTGCAAATGATTTCTCAGATTCGGATTTATTTTTTGCATGCTTTTGCTCCAAATCAAATATTTTCTTTTGAAGATAGGCATTTGCATCTTTCAGTTCAGAGATCTTTTCCTCATATATTTCAACAGAGACTGTTTGCTGAGTTTTAGCTTCCAAATTAGAAATCTTTCCTTTTAGCTAAGAGTTCTCAGCTTCCAATTCTCTTCCTATTAATAAACCCTTTGACCCTAAGATCAACCATTCAGTACAATCCCACAACTCTTTTCCTGTCATTTTTTAAGTATTTATTTGACCATAAATTTCACTCAAAATGTCATGAAAAAGGTCACAAGAAATACTACTTGTCATATAATTTCGAGCTAAATTATTAGCCCTCTCTCTTTTCTCCTTTTCCACGGGCGAAGCTTCTGTCGGAAGTTGGGATTGCATCTCTCCTTCAGTCAAAGATAATCTGATATAAATGCCCACCTCGTGTTCGTCCACAAAGTTCAAAAAATGAACTTTCCATTCTTCATATTCTCCTTTGGACCACAACCTTGGTGGGCTCACCATTTTGATCGTATCGAATAGACTGTATATGATCCGGCTCTGAAAAGCTTGATTTCTAGGGACAAAATTTGACAAGAGATGAAACTTGAACGGGTTTAAACTTTAATCTTAACTGCACTAAACCAATTGTAGATCCCAGTATAGTGCAATGAACAACAAATAATCAATAATGAATAATAATTGTATAGTCACAACCTCTAGTCATATGATTAATATTCAATCAAAGGGTTTAGGTTTACAAAAAAGAATATCTGATCAGAGAAAGTAAACCTATAGACTAGAGTTATGAAAATAATGAGACTCATCAACTGATAAATGAACTAAATAAGACTTTATATACTTAGGCTTTACAAACTAATGGGCTTTATGGGCTGTGGGCCCAATTACAAAAAACTTTCAACTAATTACATTTCGAACAATTATAAATGCTTTAATCAACTTTCAACGCACAGGACTTTCAGTCCTAACAGATACTATTGAATTATATTTTGTTCGAACATAATATCAACTTGCCGATATTTTTACAAAAGCCTTAGATGAAAAACGATTTAATTTTCTGCTTTCAAAAATCGGCATGTTGAATTTAAAAATTTAAACCTTCACGAATTTTATTCAATAAAGTAAAATTTTCAAAATTCTTCTTTCTTTTGAATAAAATGTGTGTCTAGGATAATTTTTCAAGTCGCTTTGTTTATATCCAAGTTTTATATGTTTCATATTTCAAATCTTACAAAATTCGAAAAGTCAGCAAAACATGTTTGAATTTTTTGAGGACTGCTTTAAAGTTATGTCGTTCGGAATATGTATAGTTTACAATGCTTAGAAAACCTAAAAAGTCAGAATTATGGATCGTAATGAAAATATAGGCTAAGCACTTAGACGTAAAACCAAGTGATTGAGATGAAATTTAAATATATAAAATACAGAAATCACTAAGTTTAAAAGTTTGTACCTATGACATTTCTGGTTTGGGAAAGTAAGTTCCGTGGGATGTTTGTCATCTGGTCCCCTAAGGCCAACTGGTCTGGGAGTGATCGAACTCAAATCCTTCTATAGAACCAGATCGAAAGTCATGTTCTACTGGTATAAATGGGTTTAGGATGTGTCGATGTAGCCTTTCTGATCTGGGAGAGTAAGTTCCAAGGGGTGCTTGACACCTAGTCCCCTAAGGCCAACTGGTTTGGGAACGGCTGACCCAAATCCTGCAATAGGATCAGATAGAAAGTTACGTTTACGACATGTTTTTTACTTACAAAACTTCTTGATTAAAAGATGCCAATGTGCACAAATTTAAAAGACGCCAAAGAGCACAATAATGTGAATATGCCAATATGCACATATTATAGAAAGATGCCAATGAGCACACATCTCATGATACTTGGTGATATTTTTAAGTTGCGATAAACCTATAAATTTGTGAAAGTCTTAATTCTTGACAGGTTAGTGTGAGTAAAGGCAAAGTAATCTATTATATTTTTAGAATTACATTTACTAGAAGCTAATCAAATTTCACATGTTAGCACACTAAATAGATCGATGAAAGTTTTTGAAACTGAACATGTATTAACTTGATATGCAATGAAACTTGTATCTGCATCCAAAAACACACACTTGATTTCAATTGATTGATTAATCTGTGATATTTTACTGAGTAGAATTTAATTTGCATGGTGTTTAAAATTTATATATTTAGTTGTTTCAAAATTTATTTTCAGTATTATTTTTCTTTCTACATTGATGTTCTACATTTGTGTTCCCATATCTTTGAAAATTGGTATTTGCATATTTTGAGGGGGAGAAAATCTGAAAGAAAAACTGAAGATATCTATTTTCGAGGGGGAGTGAATAAAGTAGACAAATTTGAAGCTGTCCCGTCTCTCAAACGAAGACATGACCAAGATGATCCAGATCATCAAGGTCATGAGGGGGAGATGTCAAAGAGAGAAAGAGTTGAAAGTTCATCTGTTCAAGAAAGTCAAAGGAAAGAATCTGAATCTGTAGCTAAAGAGAATCAATCAGATGATGAGGCTCGAGATTGTGATGTAGAAGATCTTTTGAATGTTATGTTAGATAAAGTTGATCTTTCAAAAATGGAAAATGAATTGAATATTTCCGAGCCAAGCAATGAGAACAATTTGCAATTTGTGGTGTATGTTGATCCAGATTTTTCACCACAGTCATCAGAATTTCCTGAAGCTTCTAATCTCCGACCACTGCAGATCCATCTAGTACATTTGAAAGAGCAAGAGCACAGACTGAAAGATGCTGAAAAGCGGTTTTTGGAATCAAGGAGAACTCTGTTTATGATTGAAAATGCTGAAATCTGTCTTCTCAGAAGAACTTTGAACTCTATCGATGAAAGATTAAATTTCCGTGCTACATTAAGACGCTTAGAGGTCTTGATCGGGTTAAAAATACATCATAGAAGACCTGAGCGCCATTGATTACTAAGGGGGAGATTGTTAAGTGTGATTTTGTAGTAATCAATGTACTTATTACTTGTGGCCTTAAATGTTGTTTAGCTTGTCTTTTGTATCTACTTTGGCCAAAGGTATTTAAGTCCCTTTTGTCTAGTCTTGTCTAAGAACTTGCGCTGCATATTGAATCATATGAAGCTTTTGCGTCTCATTCATTCTCTCTACTTTCTCTCTCTATAGTTTTAGATAGATCTTGGTTTATCAGTTTCCATTTCCATAAAGTTTTTGCTTGCGGACTGTCAAGAATCGAATCTCACTACCATGATTGTTATTAGAGAAAAACACTCCACAGGGTTGTTCACGATGATAAAGTGATCAAGAATGCAAACTTTCAGAGTCAAATATTGAGTTTTGGATGGAAATCAGTGAATTTTAGTGAAAATTAACTCAAGATCCAAATAATTCCCAGATTTAACAAAGAACTCGCACAAAGAACTCGCAGACTGAAGAATTCACACAATTCAGTGTGGAAAAGTGAGAAGGAAAGAATTCGCACAAAGCTATATACGAGAAGTGTAGAATTCGCAGAAGAACCATGTACGAAATGCGTAGAATTCACATCTGTGTCTGAGAAAAATTCAAAGGAAGGAATTCGCAAGAAGTCTTGTACGAATTTCAAAGAATTCGCACACTGCTATCTGCGAAAAGCTTAGAATTCACACATAAGCTTATGTGAAAAGCTTAGAATTCGTATCCTTAGCATATCCTTTTATGCAAATTGTGCCTATACGAATTCTTCTATGCGAATTGTGCCTATACGAATTCTTGTATGCGAATTCTGCTATACGAATTCTATACTTAGAATTTTTGAGTGATTTTCTGTAATTTTTACTGTTGATTTTTCTGATTTTCTGAATAACGATCATTTCAAGCTTATATTTTTACAGATTTCAAGATGCCTTACATTCACGAGAAGGGAAATACATTTCTAACAAAAAGAGACTGTGCTTTAGCGTACATGCCAGAGATTCCAGCACTGGAAGCAGAGAACAAGAGTTTGAAGATTTAGAAATCATCTCTTCTAGAACAGATTAACAAACTGAATGATGATAAAGATCTAAAGAAAGATTTTGTTTGCTCAATATGCATTACTAATTCCAAAATTGGTTTTGCAGAAATCATTGAGTCAAAAGAGAAGGAGATTTCAAATCTGTAAGCAAAACTGAAAAGATCTGAAAGTCTTAATTCTAGCTCAAGCTGGTCCAAGAAGGAATCAATGGAAGGAGATCTAGATGAACAGAAAAGAAGAGCAAATATCTCAAGTGAAACTTGTGAAGGGTTGAGAAAAATGAATTCACAATTTTTTGCTGAAAGATATTCTTTGATAGATAAAGTTTTTAGTCTTGAGGTTGAAATCAGCATGATGAAAGAAAAAGCAACCCAAGAGAAAGACAACACAAAAGCCCAAGATGAGATGAAGAAGATTGAGAAGAAGAGAAAAGAAATTGAAAGAGATAATGCTGAGCTTCAGAAGAAGATTAATGAACTGAAAGAAAAGATCTCTCAAGATGAAAGGAATATAGAAAAAGAAAGAAAATAATTTGCTAAGAAGTTTTCTGAATTTTCCAGAAAAGATTTTGAAGAGAAGAAATCAGTAGAGCTTAAATGCATAAAGCGTTCTCAACAAGTTTCACACTTCGATAAAGTAATCATAATGGAAAGAGACGAGTTTGAGAAAGAAAAGAAGAAGATTGAACAAAAAAAGAATGTAAAGAAAGACTTTCATGAGGAAAAGAAAGTGTTTGAAACTGAGATAGAGAAGTTAAAAAAGAAACTATCTGAGCTGTCAACAAACATCTTGAAGGAGAAGAATGCAAAATCTGAGTTGCATAAGAAGTTGTAGATCCCAGTACAGTGCAATCAACAGAAAATATTCAATAATGAATAACAATTGTATAGCCACAACCTCTAGTCATATGATTAATATTCAATCAAAGGGTTTATGTTTACAGAAAGAATATCTGATCAGAGAAAGTAAACCTATAGACTAGAGTTATGAAAATAATGAGACTAAACTAATAATGAATCTAAAACAGCCTTTATATACTTAGGCTTACAGACTTTAATGGGCTTATGGGCTTGGGCCCATCTAATTAATAAAACTATCAAACAATTACAGAATGAACCCTGAACTTCTATTTAACATTCAAAACACCCTAACAATACCCCCCTTTAAATAAAAGTTAGTAATCGCGCCAGTTTGGGACATATATCTTTCGAAACCCAAAGTTGATCTCGAAGTAGCGCATTTGTGTTCTGTACTCCAGCCGGTGTTCAATAACACCCAGTACTTGAAGAACAAGTTTCTTGTATTTTCGGATCCAATGGATGAACCCCTTTTTCATCTTTATCAATAGCACCCTTCAACTTGTCTTTAAGCAGCATCAGTGTACCATCACAGAATTTGGCAATCTGACTGAAACGAATAAAGCACATAACACCTTTGTTGTTCACGTAAGTCATGCCTAACTATGGAAACACAAGGACAGTAAACGCTGGTACATTCTGGGCTTCAGAAGGAACACTCAAATCAGGCTTAAGCAAATTGATCTTCGGTTGATTGCTTTCTAACCCGATATGAAAGTCTTATACAAAGGTAAGCTTCGTTGCACACTTTATGTATCGCTTGATGGTCTCGAGTGCATCTAAAAGTTCCCCTGGTCTGTTGGTTCTGGTCTTTAAGTCTCTAAGCACAAACAACAGATCTCTAGGTTCAAGACGCGGAAAATCAGCTTCAGAAAAATACCAATTCTTACCATCTTCTCTAGTTACCATGAATTGCGAATACTTTACACCCATGAAGACACCGGATTGAATCCGATCGACTGATGTAATTTTGAGCTTTGTCTTGGTATACTTGTCTTGAAAGTAGTGGTACACGAATATGATCTCACGCTGCTTTTCCTTGTTTTTCATCGACTGTAGACCATGAAGCACAACTTCATCATATTTACGAATCCAATGGGGAAGATCTTCTTCTGACTTTCTTCCAGAAATGGAACTTTTATTCTGACTCTTTCCCACTTGGACGGCTAGACTGGCGGAGTACTTTCTGTTCTCAAACCTGGTGATGCTGGAGGAGATCTAACAGAGATATCTGTATGAGGATTATCAGGGTGGTCTGCATGATATGTCAAAAGCGGTACCGCGACAGAAGTCTGAATATCTGGCTGATAATGTGGATGAAGAATCTCATCAATTTCGGCTTGCATGACTACCAGTGCTCTTTCAGTGTTGGCATATTCTTCTGTCGGGTCAGAAACCTCATAAGGATCGACAATCAAAGCCTAGTCTTCAGGAACTATCGGTGAACCTTCATCTATTTCCTCAAGCTTTTCAACCGTTGGAGTTTCGTAAAGTACCAAATCCATAACATGTTCCCGTGCCTGTTCTTGCCCTTCCGGTTGCGTACCAGAACCTGAAGCCCCTTCTGTTTCCACCTGTACTGATTCCACTATATGTGTCTCTGGCTCGGATAGACGCCGGCGCTTCTCCCCCTCATGGTGATCAGGATCATCCTGGTCATCATGGCGGTGCTTGAGCCTTTATGCCTGGCTTCGGTAGGTGTCTTCCCCTGATGATAATCGTTCAGTCAATACAACCACTGTTTGCTGCAAAGACTGAAGCATGGCTTGTTGTTGTTGGAAGGCTTCTAGAGATACAATGGGTTGGGTGGGTGGTGGAGTAGGTGTGGATGCTTGAGCACGTAAAAGCGATAGAAGATCGGTATCCTGGGTAGGTTATATCTGAGATTGGGCAAGAAGTTTGGCTAGGAGTACGGATTTCAGTTCATCGATAGACATGTCAACAGCAACAGTAGAGGGTTGTGGAGTAGGAAGTCGTGGTTCAGGCTCTGTCGTGGGACCTTTGCCTTTGATCAGACGCTTCAGGTCATCTACCTCCTCCCTCAGCTCGGAACGCATAATAGAACGGACGGTCTTTGGGGCACCATCCAAGATTTCCCTTGAGACGAACTCGTGGTGAATCACTCCTGGGTCACTTAGGCTTCCAGTTCTGGTTACGATTGTAGAAGTCAAACAACCTACGTTCACAGCTGTCGTGATGATAGTTGTGGTAGGACTTCCACCCAATCCTCGTAAACCAACCGAAGTTGGAATTACTATAGGTGTTCCGGCTGGGCCACTAAGGCCTCCAGCAGTAGCCGAAAATGGTATTTGTGACCTAGGAATAGGAGATATGACATCAAAGGGCTCTAAACTCTGTGCACCCAATGAAGTCGAGAACGGGGGCGGCTGTTCTCTTGTTTCAATACCAGAACTCTCCAAGCGAGAGACTGGTAGCGTTTGTGCTAAATCCCCGTGTGAACTTAAAACCACCATCTGTTGAGAGATGGCGGAGTGGCTAGAGGGGTGTGCATTTGCGCCGCTAGGTCCACGGCGGCTCCTTAAATACCCTGTCTCAACACATGAGACTGGGTAGCAGATGTGGCTACCTGGCTAGATGTAGGCTGGTGGAGGTCAACCGTACAAGGTTGAGCCATCACTCGTGTACGCTCAGAATGTAATTTACTCATGCTTTTTCTCTCTCTGCTCACATTTTCTTTTTCGACTATAACTCCCTCCGCTCTCCTTGTCTCTCCAGGTGAGGGCACATCATCGTCACCATCAGAGTCAGAAGACTCGTCATTTGATTCCGATGCTTGGGTGGTTGTTTCCGACTGACTGCCGGATTGGTCTGCTGCCTCCTCAGACTCGGTGGCAGAAGAGGACAGAACGTTAGCGGTTTCAGTAGCGGTGTCCTCTTCTACCGTCGGAGGGGTAGTTCATGGCGGTGTAGGTGATCGTCGAGACGTACTGGCCTGGCTCGGTCGAACGGTGCTTCCCACTCCAGTTCCCTTCACAATATTTTCTCTCATCACACCCTGTCCGGGAGCCCCAGCTATTCGGACACTACCGCCTCTCGTACGTGGACGTGGACACTCACGCCTCTCAGGTCTTGCTCCCTAGGGAGGTCCTTCCGGTTCTGGACGGACCATAGGAGCTTGTAGGTTGTGTGTGTGCCTATATGCTATTACACTCAGCGTCGTAAGACGATCATAGGCTAGCAAACCGACGGGGATCTGTCGCGCGACAATACCTTCTGGATCAGGACAGGTCAGGATCTTGTGAGTCGGGTTTTTTGCGGACAAGTCGGGTGCGAAGATCGGCGTGCAATCGCAGGATAGAGAACCATGAAGTTGCGGATGATGAGCTGGAGAAATCTCATGAACGGTATGAAGTTCTGTCTTTCGTAGCATTGGCTCGTACTTTCTGAAGTAGCTCATACCACAGGAAGTCGGCGTGACGGTGGAACGCCACGGCATGAAATACGTGAAGGATGTTGATACTCGTTTGTTCGATGCCTTTCGTGATAGCCGAAAGGCACCGATTTTGGTACGTGAAGAGCGTGTACCATAGAGTAGTGAGGTTCTTTCGATTGAACCTGGAAGGAAGGCGTAGATTTGATCCATAACCAAGTGACTGGATGTCGGAGCAGAGGATGGCATCCGATACTATCGGGTCATAGTTGTCTCTCCTCGGAAATGAAGTGGCGGTCGGCAGTTGGAGAAACTGTCGGAACAGATCTCGGGTGAGCAGTACCGGCGTGTGGTCAATTCGACCTTCCAACTGAAAACCATCGTCGGCCTCCAGAGGGGTTAGGGAATGCCAGAACTGCTGCAAATATATCATTGGGACTTCAGCTGTCTCCGTAAGTGCGTATGAGAGAGGATGCCCAATGAGGATCTCGATCATCACCTGATATTGGATTGCAGGTTGGGTGACGTCGAGATGGAAGTAATTGGGCGTGAGTGGAAGGAACCGATCCTCGAGAATCTGTTCGTCATCGGCTATGGGGTCAATCGCCGGATTTGGGTTTTACGCCATTGTACCTGTTAAGAGTAAACATGTTAGATCATAGGTACATTGAAACAAGATATATTTGGAGTTAAATGGTCAATGGTTTAAACCATAACCAATTAAAACTCCAAGTCTTTGGGAAATACAAACCCTAATTCGTGAATCAGGGTCTATAACCAAGCCGAATTCAACCATTTAAGGCGACTAAAATCCAACTCTCACTCTCATCACCACCATATATATATAGATATAAGCTTTTAAGCATATAAGACATTTAAACCAAACCACCAAACAGTTTATAAACAAAAAAACCAAACTGACCGGTATTAAGCATCGACCGGTAGGGCGTACTGACCTGTATATTGCACCGACCGGTATATTGCACCGACCGGTAGGGTGTGCCGACCAGTATGGGTATCGACCGGCCATCGACCGATATAATCACGGACCGGAATAATACATCGACCGGTAAGGTAATAGGAACGACCGGGATAGAAATCGACCGGTATCAAACCAATCGACCGATACGGTCGACGACGGGGAAGAATGGATGACCGGTATAAGGATCGACCGATAGGGTCATTCGACCGGTAGGGTCATTCGACCGTTATAAATCTAGGTCGACCGGTATAAAACCAATCTACCAATATGTTCGATTAGGGCAAATAGAAACTATTCCCGACCGACCGGTAAAGCCTAGAGTGACCGGGGTCTAAACAACCGACCGATGTTCCCATAAAGCAACCAGACATCACATAATCAAACATTAGCCAAAATACGCGAAACCATAGCATCGAAGTCAATACTAAAAGTTAACCATATTATCAAATCCATATGTTCGATATTCATTCACAGATGAAACCACTATCATTAGGACCCAAAAAAAAAATGATTGAAGATGACCGAGCCCTAATAAAACCAAACCCCGGGGACCGAAACGACCGGGGTCAATCAACCGAGGTCGACCGGGGTGCGACGTACATCGACTGGGGTCGATGGATCGTCGATCGGTGTGAACGATGTTCCGGTGTGAGAGATGATAGAGAGATAGATTCAAACCTGTGTTCGATCGATTGGGAGAGAGGGATAGTTCGCCGGCGAGAGATTTGACAGATCGAGTGCAACAGAGAGATAGAGATTGAGAGAGGTAGCGATGAAAAGAATGATATATTGAAAGAGGGAAATCGGAGAGACCGGGGTATTTAAAACCCCGGTTCGCGTCGATTGGGAAGCTCTGGGTCATGTCGGGAAACGATCGGGCCGAGGGATTTGGGCCGGTACCGAATTGGGCCGGTCCAGGAACTTAAAAACTTAAAAAGAATATATTTTTATTTTTATTTTGCTAAGAATAAACTAAAATAACTATAAACTAAAAAAATCTAATCTAAAAAAAAAGTAAAAACAACTAAAATTAAGAAGAAAAAAAATTCAAAGAAACCTAAGGACCGAGAATAAAGATTGGAAACACGATCCGGCTCCCCCTCAAACTAGGAATACTTACGAGAAAACGATTTTTGCTCCCCCTTGACGAATACAGAGAGAGAAACTTACCTGCTCCTCCTGGGAGAGAGACCTCGAAAAACTTACTGAAGTGATGCGATTGTGCTCCCCCTTAACACATGATCAGCTCGAGAAACTTACCATAAACGACTTACTCTTTCAGTTATCAAATGAATGGACTGCAAAATAAAGCAAAAACACCACAAAGAAACGAAAAACACACGAGAGAAAAACCTAGAAACTAGCGAAATCTAATTTATTAATACAGAAGTTTGGAATTGCACAGAACGTAACGAGTAAAATGAATTAACCAATGAGTGTGAATATGAGCATCCAAGGACAAGTCACTAGGGCACTAAGTCACAGTCATTCGTGATTGAATGAGACTCGTATAGGTCTGTGAGAGGGTCAAACTTTCAGATTTAGTATACCTAGCTTGGAAACAAGATAGTAAAAACGTGTTTCGTCCAAGGCTTTGGTAAACAGGTCTGCTAATTGATGTTCTGTATTAAAAAGTAGAGTTTGATGGTACCTCTTTCCACGTGGTCTTTAATGATGTGATAACGCACATCATTGTGCTTCGTCTTCGTGTGTTGGACGGGATTGCTAGATATTGCAATGGCGCTCTTCGAGTCACAGTAGATGGGGATCTTCGAATAGTGAAAGCCATAGTATTTCAGCTGGGTGCGCATACAAATGTCTTACGAGCAGCAACTGGCGGCTGCTACATACTCCGCCTCGGCGGTAGAGGTGGACACGCAGTTTTGCTTCTTAGAAGCCCAACTGACAAGACGATCACCCCAGAACTGGACATGTACCGGTGTGCTTTTCCAGTCCAGGATATTTCCAGCATGGTCAGCGTCTGAATAAGTTGTCAGCTCAAAACCTGTCTCTTTCGGGTACAACAAACCAAGATCAGCAGTACCTTTTAAATAACAAAAAATACGCTTAACCGCAGCTAAGTGAGACTCTTTAGGTTTTGACTGAAATCTTGCACACAAGAATGTCGAGAACATAATGTCTGGCCGGCTCTCCGTCAAGTACATCAGAGAAACTATCATTCCTATATAAGTTGTAGCATTCACATCCTTTCCGTCAGGATCGGAGTGTAGCTTGACACTGGTAGACATGGGGGTTTTCGTAGGTGAAGAATTTTCCATCTGGTATTTCCGAAGAATACCCGAGATGTACTTAGATTGATTAATGAAAATTCTTGTTGCTAATTGTTTAACTTGAAGACCTAGGAAAAAATTCATTTGCCCCATCATGCTCATTTGAAAATGTTTACTCATGAGGGCTGAGAAGTTCTGATAGTACTTGGGGTTTGTGGAGTCAAAGATTATATCATTGACATAAATTTGTACAAGAATAATATCGCGCTTTTCTCTTTTAATAAAAAGACTAGTGTCGATCTTAGCTTTAGAGAAACCAGATTTAACTAAGAAGGATGAAAGTGCATCAGACCAGGCTCGTCGCGCTTGCTTAAGACCGTATAAGGCCTTGTCAAGAAAGTAGACGTGATTAGGCTTTTCAGAACTCACGAAGCCTTCGGGTTGCAAAACATAAATCTCCTCTTTGAGAACGCCATTCAGAAACGCGGATTTCACATCCATTTAAAAGACGATGAAATTCTTGTGAGCGGTGTAGGCTAGGAACATGCGAATCGCTTCAATGCGGGCAACCAGTGCAAACGTCTCATCGTAATCTATACCTTCTTGCTGGCGATATCCTTTAGCTACCAGACGCGCTTTATTCCGGACTACTACTCCATTTTCGTCCTTTTTGTTCTTGAAGATCCACTTCGTCCCAATCACCGTCTTGTTCTTTGGCCGGGGAAAAAGGCGCCATACTTTGAGGCTCTCGAATTGGTTGAGTTCCTCTTGCATAGCTATCACCCAGTCTGGATCATTCAATGCTTCGTAGACGGTGGAAGGTTCGATACGGCTGAGGAACGAGGAAAATAAGCAGTCATTGGCGGTAGTGGATCGAGTCTGTATAGGTGTATTGGGGTCACCGACGATCTGATGTAGGGGATGAGCTCGAGTCCACTTGATGGTGTGTAGAAGAGGTTGATATGTCTGTTGTGAGGTATCGGAATCCACATGACCACCGGGGGTTAAATCCTGAACTGCCTCGAGTGATGACGACATGTGAGGTGGAAGCTCTTTAGCTGGAGTCGAACAAGTAGCAGAGGACGACTCAACTGGTGATGAAACTATAGCAGGATCCAGGATTGTCGGAGAGAGAACTTTGTGAGCACCTTCAGCAGGGGTCGATTCAGGAGGTATTACTGTTGCCTGAGCTTAAGTAGGAACTTGAGAGATAGGAGGGGGATCAATCGACCTAGGGATGTTGATTCATTGATAGTAGAGGAGGGAGCACCAGGTGAGAATGGGCCACCTGAGTTGGTTGGACCAGTGACATGAGTCACTTCTGGTGCTTGAGCAGCATTCCTATTACATGATATAACATTAGTCTTAATATTAAATAAGTCATCATAGAAATACTCAAAAACTAAATCCAAATCTGAAAGATGTGCTCTTGACGTAGATGCTTGATCTGGATTTACTGAAGTTTATGTAGATCCTGAACGTAATTGTCCAGAAACTAACACACCAGTTAAAGCGGGTTCTGAACTGAGGTGTTCAGAAGCCATGTCAGCGGCCTCGTCAAAAGTCACGTTTACACTCTCAACGACGGTCTTCGTCCGATTGGTGTAGACTCTGTAAGCTTTGGCTTGCTGAGAATAGCCAATGAACACTCCTTCGTCCGCTTTGGGGATGAATTTGCCGAGATCGTCCTTGTCATTCAGTACGAAACACGTGCATCCGAATGCATGGAAGTAGTTTATGTTCGGGATGCGTTTGTTGATGATCTCGTATGGGGTCTTGTTGAACCGCTTGTTGATGATAGAACGGTTTTGAGTGTAGCAAGCGGTAGCAACTGCTTCTACCCATAGATATAGCGGGAGCTTGGACTGAGATAACATCGTGCGAACAGCTTCGACAAGAGTTCGATTTCATCGCTCTACTACCCCGTTTTGCTGAGGAGTCCGTGCAGCTGAGAAGGTATGAGTGATGTCGACTGAAGTCAGGTAACCCATGAGCACTTGATTCTTGAATTCAGTGTCGTTGTCTGTCCTAATGGTCTGAACTGATTGGTTGAGACTGACTTGAACGCTCTTTAATAGAGTGATGATCAGTTCGGGGGTTTCATCCTTTGAACGAAGGAAACGAACCCACGTGTAGCGAGAGAAATCATCAACCATCACTAGGACATACTTCTTGTGATTGATACTTTGGATGCGCATCGGTCCACATAAATCCATATGAATGAGTTCAAGGGACCGACAAGTATTGGGAATGGCTTTAGGCTTATGATAAGCATTCTTCATCTTGCCCATTTCGCAGGCGGCACACAGGTGATCTTTTTCGAACTTAAGATCTGGAATTCCCTTCACATGTCCACCGAGCAGCAACTTATTGATAGTCTTGAAGTTCAGGTGCGAGAGTCTACGATGCCATATCCAATTTTGTTCGGCTGAGGCTTTGGACATCAAACAAACTACCTTATCTGCTTTCCGAGATGAGAGGTCAATCGTGTAGAGATTTGTGCGACGCGTTCCAGCAAGAATTTCTTTTTTGTCTTCAGTCCGAACGCTGCACCTTGTTGATATGAAGGTGACCTCTAGATTCTTATCGCAGAATTGACCTATGTTGAACAAGTGGTGACCAAGACCTTCGACGTAGAACACTTTCTTGATCGTGAGATTATCCTTAACGATATCGCCATAACCCATAATAGGAGAATAGTGGTCATTCCTAAAACGAACATTTCCACGAAACTTCTCGGTGAAGTTTGTGAGAAGCTCCCTTCTTCCGGTCATGTGCTTGGAGCAGCCTGAATCTAAGTACCACACATGACCGTCCTGCAAAACAAGTTAATGCTTTTTAGGTACCCATTCGTAAATGGGTCCTTTGGGGTTAGACTTAACAACCGACTGGGAGGCCCGTTTAGACTTGGGTCTTTTTCTATGGCGGGAAACATCAAACTTAGAATGATAAGAAGACACATGATAAGAGCCAAACCAATCAGATGCAAAACGACGATCAACAAAATCATTTAATCCACAGTAGGAGCAATAAAGACAATCATGAAACAGTTGAAGTAATTGCGGAATTGAATAAACTTTTAAAGGTAAAAATCCATTACATTCAATCAAAGGTTTAGAATTAAAAACATCACGATTGTTATTGTTTTTCCTAGAATTTAAAAATGGATAAACTAATTATGGTGTCGCCGTGCTCTCCTTAGACTTCTTAGCTACCCACACATATTTGACTTCTTTGCATCGACCAAAAGTATCTGAAATACCGTTAAAGCCATAGTCAGAAGATTTGAATTTTGAAGATTGTATCTTTTTAGAACGACCGGTCTTTTTCTTCTTTTGTGAACGCTTTTTAGATTTAGACGTTGAAGAACTGTTCAAACAAGGTTTTTGTGGGGCAGATGTTGAACATTCACCCTTATAAAATTTTACCGGAGGCTCGCAAGTAGACTTTAGAAAATCAACGTGACTTGGTAGAGAAGAATTAAAATCAAATTGGTTTAAATCATCGTCTAAACACGCCTCAGAATTCAAGAAGGCGGAAAATTCCATTTCCTCATCAGAAGGAGCCTTATCACTTGATGAATTCAGGACATCGGAAGAATTTGTTTCTAAAGATTGAGGATCTTTTCCTTTGTTCGAAAAATTTGGTGACGAGTCACCCATAAAGGCTTTACAGGAAGATGTGTCCGAGGGTGGTTAGGAATTTTCAGACAGAAGAATTTTCTCAACCTGGAGAATTTCAGACTTAGCTGGAGGCTCAGCCTTGTGAAATCGCTCTTTCATCCGATCTTCTGCCAAAGCAACCAGTTGTGAATTAACTTCTTTATCTCGGTCTGAAAGTATTATTTTTCCTCTTCAGACACAGTTTCCTTTTTCTCGGAATTGAGGCACTGAATTTGGGATAACAACTCTTGTTTTTCCTTTTGAAAAATATTCCTCTCCTGTTCAAATGACGTTTCTAGATGAACAATTTTATTTTCTAAAATTAGAGGTGGAACATAACTTTATGGTCCAGAGGTTCCTCCTCAGTTTGAACAGTTTTAGCATCAAGTTCAGCTTGAGTGTAGCTTCTAAAATAGTCGTTTGACAGGAAACAGGGTTTTTCTTCGTTGTAAGACGCATTCAAAGAATCATAAACAAAAGGTAGTTTCATTTTAGTAGAGTTATCCCTTCGCAAATTATCCTCTTCCATTTCCTCATCATCAAGTGGTTTGGTCCACACGATTTTGTACACTGGATAGGTCTAGTCTAATCCAAGAAATTCGAACGCATATAACGTAGAAACTTTGGATAACGCCTTTTTAAGAAAATAGGGGTTATCGTAACCGATACCCGTATCCGCATACTTGGGTTCTTTTGGTGCAATTAGATTCAGCGTTTGATGAGATTGACATAGTTTATAAAGTTTCCGTTCAAGATCCTTTAATTGATTAGATAATCTTTGATTTTCATTTTTGTAAGCCACGCTTTGAGTCACAATATCAATTTTCTCATTTTCTGACATACGAAGCTCTTGTGATTCTTTTGAACAACTCTCACACTCTTCTTTTAAATTTGAAATGATGCACAGGTTGCTAGCGATTTCTAAGCTTTGATTTTCAATACATTCAGACTGTGCAGAAACTCGTTTTTCTAGAGATGAGATGAGTTGTTCTCTTTCTTTTATGATTAGTTTGCAAGAGTCTAATTTGTGCATAGTGAGTTGCATCTGATCAATTAAAGCTTCTTGAAAAGGAGCACATACCTGACATGGAGAATTACGATCTTCATCATCAGTGTCCGACGGTGATGAATGCTTGCCCATGACACACAGGTGTGCTTCTGCATCCTCATTTTCTTCATCAGATACTTGCAGCCAGTAGTCATCTTCAGCCATGAGAGCCTTACCTGATTCCTTTTCTTTGGCTAGCAACAACTTGGTTCTGTAATAATCTGAGTTGCGCACGACAGGCTTGCGACAATTCTTGGCAAAATGACCCAACCGACCATAGTTGTAGCATTTGATTAGCTCCTCTTTTGGCTTCTCTTCATGTCTCTTTTCAGACTTCTTTCCTTCTTCAACACGTCTCTTCCCTTCAGACTTCTCTTTATTATCACGGCGAGTGGATAATCTTTGCTTGTTTGAAGACTTGTTGAAGAACTTCCTCTTCTGGAATGCTTGAGTCAAGAACAACATCGCTTCTTTCATCTGAGTGTATTCCGGATCCGAGTCACTGTCAGGATCATCGGGTTCAGAATCACTTTGCACTGGCTCCTTTCCAGACGCGCGTCTGACAGATGTACCTCTTTTATCTGAGACAAGTGCTAACGGATCAACTATCGGCTTTTCATCTGCTTTCTGATTCCCCATTAACTCCATAACTTCCTCTTCATCCTGGAGCAACATTTCATAAAGTTCATGTAGAAAAAGCTTCTCAAGGGTTTGAGTATGACGGATATGAGAGACGAACGACTTCCATTCAGGCTGGATGTTGTTCATGAACTTGATGTTGTTCTCGGTGTTCGTCTTCGTGATCTTGTTTTTCTGGAGATCGTTCAGAAGCATGTTGAACCGTTCATAGGTTTCTGTGAGCGTCTCACCTTTTATGGCTTTGAAGCTATCATATCGGGTGATGCAATTTGTCACCTTCAGCTGATTGTTTATGTGGCTCCCCATCATCATTTTCTCAATCTGGTCACACATTTTCTTTGCAGACTCCTTGTAACTGTCGATGCAAGCATAGATGTCGTTGGGTAGGCTTTGTATAAGATACGACTTTGCTTGCTTTTCAACCTCGTACAAGCTCTTTTCTTGAGGAACAAACTCACCGAGAGTTTTCCGAACTGAACGATCTGGTCGACCTTTGGCTGGATTTCCAGGCACGACTTTCATTGGCCAGGGTTGCGAGCCCTCTTTCAGACAATTATATATCTCCTCGTAGTTTGATTTCGCTTCGATGAAGTTCATGAAGCGATCATGCCACTGAGGGTATTCTCCCCGATAGAGCACCGGGGGTTTTTGATCCGAACCGATAGCTAAAGCGTCTCTTGAATTCATCTTAACTCTTTTAACTTAAATAGCACTGTAATGATCGTAAGACAAGCAGGATGATCCAAAAACAATATATCTGAATAACAAGCAGAATAGGAAAAGAACCCGGTCGAGCAAGGACCCGATCAAACAGAGTACCGGTCGAGCAGGGTACCGATCGAGCAGGGTACCGGTCAACAGGGTACCGGTTAACAAGGAGTACCGGTCGACAAAGAGTACCGGTCGAACAATTATCGGTCAAGCAATATATCGGTCAACAACCTACCAGTCACCAAGGTGATCCGGTCGAGACAAGGAATAGGGAATAGAATGAACCGGTAATGCAGGGTACCGGTCAATAACCACAAACAGATAAACTTAAAGGACCGATAACATCGAAGAACAGACCGATGAACACGAAGAATTTCAAGAACAATTAACCTAGAAATAGATCAAACAACCCATAAATTCAATTGATTATGCAAATTAACAGACCGATTATGCAAAATAACAGATCGATTAGCAAACTCAACCCAAAAATTTTGAAATTGAGCATATCGATAACAACCAATTTGATCAAATAGATAACAGACCGATAAGCAACCAGAAAAGATCAGACCGATAATAACTCAGAGAAAAAAAAAGATTTTTTTTCAGATAGAACTTAAAATTATGAACCCAGACATAACGACCGGATTCAACAAAAATTTGTAAAAAAATCGATTTTCAACAACAGATCACTCAAATAATCGAACAAATCTCAGCAGATGAACAGATAAGAACGAATAACACAAATAAACGATTAAAGGGTTTTAGACAAACCTTTTTGGATCAAACCTTCAGTCTCTTTGCTTTGATACCAATTGTAGATCCCAATACAGTGCAATCGACAAGAAATAATCAATAATGAATAACAATTGTATAGCCACAACCTCTAGTCATATGATTAATATTCAATCAAAGGGTTTAGGTTTACAGAAAGAATATCTGATCAGAGAAAGTAAACCTATAGACTAGAGTTATGAAAATAATGAGACTAAACTGATAATGAATCTAAAACAACTTTTATATACTTAGGCTTACAGACTTTAATGGGCTTATGGGCTTGGGCCCATCTAATTAATAAAACTATCAAACAATTCCAGAATGAACCCTGAACTTCTATTTAACATTCAAAACACCCTAACAGAAGTTTGATCAAATGTCAAAGGAAAGAAAAGTTTGTCTTCAAAGATAAAAGAACTTGAAGAGATCATGTTCAAGGTGAAGCTGACTGAGTCAAAGACTCCAGAATCAATTGTCCAGTCACCAAGAGATGATCAAGCTGATTCAAAACAACTTCAAGTTCACGTTTTACAAATGTTTCTAATAATTCTTTATTTGATTCAGATGATTGTCTTACTTCTAAATCTAAAGACCAGATTCGTTCTTCTAATCTTTTCTATGATAAACATGTTGATGGTTCAGGTAACATGGAGAAGAACAAATCTCCGTAGAAAAGATTTTGGAGAAGGATAGATGAGAAAGAAAAAGAAAAGTGGATTTGGATGGTGAAAGATTCTTCGGAGGAGAAGAAGGAACAAAAATCAGTTGTGCATACATCAAATGCTAAAAGGAACAGTGCTCCTAAAGGTAAAACTTTTAGCAAACCTGATCTTGTGTATACTATAAATCAACTGATCAAGTTAGCACAAAAGAAAATTAGATGTTCCTATTATTGTTCAAATGATTTTGTAAACAAAAATTATGAAAATAGCTGGTATGGTTCTAACTACATCTCTCCTAATAGAACTGCAACTAACAAATCAGGACCCAAATACCAGTGGGTACCAAAAGCTAAATATGTGTCGCAGACACCCAAAGATTAAGGGGAGATAGAACAATGACTTCTGATCATGTACAAATCAAGACTCTATCTTCAAATATGAAAGTATGGATTCTGATTACATCAGATCAGGACCCGTTCTTCATTGGTAACTCTGACAATTACTATTCTCACCGGAGAATATGTAATCATGGTTTCTGAATACTTCAGTTCAAAACCCGATCTCAAATGTTTTCTTCTAAAGCATGCTAATTAGATAACACTTTTCAAGAAGCTTTTAATTTGAGGGGGAGTTACTGAGATTTATACTGTTATATCTTTTAGGGGGAGTAGATAAAAGTTGGTTATACTTTAACTGTCACATTTTTCTGATGACTTGAATTTTTACAGATATTGAAGGGAAGAATATCTGAAGAGTTGTCAAGGAAGCTTAAATGATAATATTCATTTTAGGGGGAGTTAAGATTCCTACATTACAGGTATATATTTCTGAATCTTAATCTTTATCACTTGTTGAAAGATGAACACCTTTTGCTTGTGAAAATCATTTTTGGATTAAAATGTTCAAACCACTTCGCATTCTCAAAATGTTTTATGAATTTCGAAATGTGATTTTAAATGATTTTCATGTGGATACTTTGATGCTTATCTGACCGTGTGTTTCCAATGACAAATACTTATGTAATTGTCATGTCTATATACTGTCAAGTATTCATACACACATCGGTTCAGTACATTTGTCTCGACTTTGTTATTACCATGAATCAAATGATAAATCTTTCTATGGTAATACTCCCGTTTGCTATTCAAATTTGTTTGAGATCAGACATCATTTCTCATTATATGTGCTTTCATTGATAAAATGTTTATATTTTGTTCATATAAACATCTTACGTCTTTGATATCCCTTATTATTATTTTTCTTCATGATAATTTGATCTGATTAAAGCATTGTCAGATTCTCAAAACATTTTATTCATTTCATGATATTCATTCATTCAAATTGTTTTGAGAGATCTTAAACGTTTAAAATGCTCAAATTTCATTCTTATCTTCTATGAGCATACATATAGTGACTATGATTTCTTGTGCTTAACTGTCAAGAAAATCATTGAGCAACACATTATTTTAGGACAAATACATGGGATTCAATGTGTGAGCTTAAATGATTTCCATGGATTCACGATAACCAATGTTTCCTACCCCGGAAGTTATCCTTTCAGTGATTGAGTGTTGGTGTGTGATGAGATAAAATGTAAAATAGAGATTGGTTAGAAGTGAGCTTAAATGTTTAAAAGGAAGAGGGTGTGAGAACAAAGTAAAAGAATATTAAACTTTGCACCAAATCTTTCTGAGTCGGGTAGCCACATAATCATATTGGTTCACATTTTTTGGTGACCATCATTGAAAAAGGCAGAGAGCCCATGCTAAGTCTTGCATATAACCCCACCAGCTACTCATTCTTTTCTTATAAAGAGATAGTTTCACATTTTCTGGGGAAGCAACACATACTCTATTGGTTATTCACTCGAATGATATTGATATTGAAAAACAAGGAAAGTTGCCCCACCTTCGACCCTTTTCTCATGCATACTGAGTCTATGTATAACTGTTGTTGTCTCAATGGTTTACATATTTGAGCCTGAAAAAGCAATCATTGTGCTAATTCTTTCATAACACAAGCACGAGCACACAGAAAATTTGTTTTTCTATCAGAACATTCAAAGAATTACCTTGTGTTTTTCAATGATTGAATGGAAGTCCTGGGGAATGAACATCACCCAAGCTCCTTACAAAGTACATCCGTTGTACTAAGTAACTTCGTGTTACTTACAGGCATCATAACTGTTTCTTTTGTTGATTCAGGGTTACAACTCATATTTTGTCTGAATTTGAAAAGATTCAGATGAATACATTCATGAATTGAAGGAAACGTATCAGATCAGTTGGAGGAGATTTTTCATATCCTACCAAAAAGGGGAGATTGTTAATCATGAAGATTGAGCTTATCTGATTATTTGGGTGAGATCATTCAAAGACCGTGCTGACATTCAAAAGTTTTGATGATTCTGATTCTCAAAATTCATCAAAAAGGGGGAGAATTTTAGAATTTCAAAGTCAGGTTTCAGAATTGGGGAGAAGTTTCAAAGTTCAAGTCAGTTTAAAGTTGATCGTATCAGAAAAAGGAAGATAGTTCGTGATTTCAAAGTCAATTTCATTTCAAAATGAAAGAAGTGGCAAGAGATATGTAATGAAAGGGGGAGATGTTAAAGTCAGATGATTGTTTGTTTTCAAAGAAAGAG
This sequence comes from Arctium minus, assembly GCA_954870635.1. Lineage (NCBI taxonomy): Eukaryota > Viridiplantae > Streptophyta > Magnoliopsida > Asterales > Asteraceae > Arctium > Arctium minus. The sequence continues at coordinate 94,322,578 of OX941084.1, forward strand.
AGTACAGAAAGTGTTCAAGTTTATTCCAAGCTACTTAAAGCTGATTCAAAGAGGGAGATTAATCTGAAAGCACTATCAAAGTCAAATTAAAATCAAAACTTGATCAAAGTAACAAAGTTTTGAAGATGCAAAGTTTGTGAAAATTGCTAAAGATTTCAAGTTTTAAAGCCGCAAAAGACTGTTTGCTGAAGATTGTATTGAAGATAAGAAGACCTGAAGATAATTGTCAAAAAAAATTTAATCTTGAATCCAAAGTGGGTCATTTGTGTAAATGTTGTATAGTGTAATGTTTGAGTTGTAAAGTCAACTAAGGTTGACTTAGTATAGATAGTTGTGTTTCCCTAATAAACATTAAGTCACGCACATATTGGTAAGAAATTTACACTTTAGAAAACACACACATACAACGTGAGATCTGTGGTACCTTGTTAGATATATGACTTCGTTGTAATATTGTGATTAGATCAATAAAAGAGTGTTTGTTAATATGCGTATTGATTGTATGCTAGTAATTTTGGGATCACAGAAAATTTATCAGTAATAAACATATGCAAAAACTTTTAACCCCCCCTCAAATGTACATTATCTTATCATCTTCTCACACTCCCCCTGAGATCATGAACAAACTTAAGTGCAGATGTCTTTCAGAATAAAAATAAAGAAATGAAGAAAAATAACAAAACTAAACTTTAATAGGTAATCACATATTAAGTCTTGAGATTTAACATACCAAGTTTATAAATGAGAAAATTAAATCTCTTTTCGTCAAGCGTTTGGTAAATAAATCTGCAAGTTGGTAATCTGTGTTTCCAAAATAAAGTTCGATTGTACCTTTTTCGACATTATCTTTAATAAAGTGATATCTCACGTCGATGTGTTTGGTCTTTGTATGTTGAACAGGATTCGCAGAGATTGCAATTGCGCTCTTCGAATCGTAGTAGATCGGGATCTTGGTGAATTTAAAGCCATAATCTCGGAAGTTGTGTTCTCATCCACAACACTTGAGAACAACAGCTCGCCGCAGCGACGTACTCTACCTCAGTTGTTGATGTAGATACACAGAGTTGTTTCTTTGAAGCCCAACTTACGAGTTTATCGCCTAGAAATTGTATGTGTCCCGACGTACTTTTCCTATCAAGCATACAATCTGCATGGTCTACATCTGAATATGCTGTCAGTTCAAAACCTGTATCCTTAGGATACCACAGACCAGGATCTGCAGTGCCCTTCAGATATCTAAAGATACGTTTAACTACAAACAAATGGGATTCTTTAGGAGAAGCCTCATATCGAGCACATAGACATGTAGAGAACATTATATCTGGTCTACTAGATGTTAAATACATTAAAGAACCAATCATCCCTCTAAAGGTTTTAACATCGACAGCTTTTCCCGAAGGATCAGCGCCAATCTTAGTTCCAGGTGCCATCGGGGTTCCAATAGGAGTACAATTTTCCATTTTAAATTTTCTAAGAATATCGAAAATGTACTTTGATTGATTAATAAAGATCCCCGTAGAAAATTGTTTGACTTGTAATCCGAGAAAAAAATTCATCTCTCCCAGCATACTCATCTGAAATCTGGACACCATGAGGTTTGAAAAATTCCTACAGTATTTTGCATTAGTTGAGCCAAATATGATATCATCCACATAAATCTGAATTAAAATGATAGCGGCTTTTTTCCTTTTTGTTAAAAAGAGTAGTATCAATTTTACCTTTCGAGAAGCCCTACAAGACTAAGAATTTGGATAATACTTCATACCAGGTTCGAGGGGCTTGCTTCAGACCGTAAAAAGCTTTGTCCATAATCTATATGTGATTCGGATTTTCTATATTGACAAAGCCGTCAGGCTGAGAGACATATACTTCCTCCTTTAAGATGCCATCCAGAAAGGCAGTCTTCACGTCCATTTGGTAGACGGTGAAGTTCTTGTGTGCGGCATATGCTAGAAACATCCTTATAGCTTTGATGCGCGCCCTTGGAGCATAAGTCTCGTCATACTCAATACCTTCCTCTTGCCTATATCCTTTAGCCACTAGTCTTGCTTTGTTTCTAATCACGATACCATCTTTGTCTTTCTTATTCTTGAATACCCATTTTGTGCCAATAAAGATTTTACCTTCAGGCTTAGGCACTAGTCTCCAGACTTTTAATGCTTCAAACTGATTTAGCCCTTCTTGCATTGTAGTTACCCAATTTGAGTCGGCTAGAGCTTCAAATACGCATGTTGGTTCTATCTTGCTCAGAAATGAGTCATGCATGCATTGATTAAGTGTAGCAGACCTAGTTTACACCGGATTAGATGTATCTCCTATGATCTGATGTATCGGGTACTCTTTGGTCCACTTGTGTTCATGAGGGAGTGGATTTGATGTATATTGATCATGATGTTCATCTAAAAATCCACTATCTTCTTCTTGTTCTGGGAGGAGTTTAGTTGAAGGATTCTGTGCAGAAGCATCAGTTGGTACAACATTATCTGGCTGTTGATTAGCCGTTACAGTACAACCAACTAACAAAGCAACTTCTGGCTCTTCATGAATGTTCACAACTTCAACTGTTAGAGCAGGCGTTTGAATTTGAATTTCTTGTTGAACCGGGGAATTGTATTCAGTAGATATCTCTGAAGTGGTTGGATGATTATGCGTTGAATCATCCAAATTGTCAACCACAACAGGTTTAGTCACTTTAGTACCAAGAAATTCATCATAAAACAATTCAAACAATAAATCTAAATCAGATAAATGAGAATTAGACGATGACGCTTCACTGATTTCTTATCAGTAGGCACAGGTGTTAAGCCCAGATTATAGTTGATAAACAATCACACAACACAATAAAGAACAAGAGATAAATAGATCAAATCAACATACCACAGATCTCATGATTAATCAGATGAATACGTGTGTGTGTTCTTGGTGTACAGATTGATACCTCTTGATGCGTGTAAATCGGAGTATACGGCCTCCTTAATCTCACAAGAGCTTCCGAAAACTAGAGAATAATACCTTTTATACTTAGGTCAACATGACCTAATTAATTACTAGATATCAACTAAAATACCCCCTAAGGTATTAAACACTATTACAAACTAGACCACTTTAACAATTTAATCTTGAATACAATTATTGATCCAACAATCTCCCCCTTTGGATTCAAGATTTTTAATTTTCAATTATCTTCGGGTCTTCACTTCTCTTGAAAACTGTATCTGATATGACGTTTACTGCTTCAAAGCTTGTAGCTTACAGTCTTCATCTTCCTCTTTCTTTAAATGAAGTGTCCTTCTGACAATCATCTTCAGTCAGACTTTTGATAGATCAAATGAGCTCAGACACTTTGATATCTTTGAATTCTTCAGCAGTCTTTCAAAAATTCTTATCTTGTATTCTCCCCCTTTTTTATGAGTGTTGAGAATCAGCATCATCAAAACATTTTAAAACAAACTAGGAATTTTCTCCCCAGATCAACAATTAAACGCAGTCTTCATATATAGATCCCTGTGTGCAAATAAGAGCAGTCTCCCCAGATAGATAGAGTGATTATTTCAATCTTTGCAGATTCAAATAAGTAAAAAGTGGTAACCCTGAATCAACAAATGACTCAGTTTGGAATGCCTGTCAGTAACACACAGTTACTAAGTAACACAAATTTACTATATAAGGAGCTGGTTTTGATGCTGGCTCCCCAAGACTTCCATTCAATCATCGAATAACACATGGTTATCTAAGAGCGTTCTGACAGAAAACAGATTTATGTGTGCTCGTGCATGTGTATGAAAGAATTAAGCACCGATGATTGCTTTTCAATGTAGGTTCAAAGTATGTAAACTTGTTGAGACAGCAACAAATTATACAAGAACTCAATGTGCATGAGAAAGGGTCGAAGGTGAGGCAACTTTCCTTCTTTTTCAATATTAGTGTCTTCCAAGTGAAGAACCAATAGCGTATGTGTTGCGTCCCCAGAAAATGTGAAAGATTCTCTTTTTGAGAAAATAATGAGTAGCTGGTGGGGTTTTATGCAAGAGATGACATGGGCTAGGTGCCTTTTTCAATGATGGTCACCAAAGAATGTGAACCAATCAGATAATGTGGCTGCCCGACTCAGAAAGAAGTTTGGTGCAGAGTCTGATATTCTTTTTCTCTGATCTCTCACCGTCTTTCTTTTAAACATTAAATCTCACTTCTAACCAATCTCTCTTTTCCATTTTACCTCTTCACACACCAACACTCAATTCTTTTGACCCTCTCCCCTCAATCACTCAGGGAATACTTCCTGGGTAGGAAACACTGGTTATCCTGAATCCATGGAAGTTTTGTTATGCTTTCACACTGAATCCCATGTAATTTCCTAAAAGAACATGTTGTTCAACAGTCTTTTGTACATCTAAGCACAAAGGAACACAAATAAACATGAAGAATAAAATGTTGGATAAGTCAAAAACATTTGTGTCTTTGACAATGCTATTCTCCCCCTCAAACTAAAGGTGTTTGTCAATTAAGCTCCCCCTCAACTTAATAATAGTTTTTTTATGAATAAATAGAAAACAAAGCACTGAAGTGCGGGTACTAATCAGATGTGATTGGAATCCATTATCACTTGAACTATCCTGCACATAAAATAAATCATGGTAATCATTTGTGAAAATAATTCCTCTATCGTTAGCAGCAGTTGGGGAATCAATGTACAAATAACAAGATTAAGATTCAGAATACTCCCCCTCGAGTCATGAGTAAGGTCTAAGAAGACATGTTCAATATTCCAAGTTTGTTGATGAGAAACTGGAACCTCTTTTCATCCAACGGCTTTGTGAAAAGGTCAACTGACAGGAAGTCAGTTTGAACGAAATGCATTTCGATATCACCTTTTTCTACATGATCTTTGATGAAGTGATAGCGTACATCTATATGCTTGGTCTTTGAATTCTGAACCGGGTTAGCTGTTATGGCGATTGCGCTCTTGGAATCACAATAAATAGGCACGCGCTTGTAGTTGTACCCAAAGTCCCTTAACTGAGTTGTCATTCAAAGGACTTGCGAACAGCAGCTAGCAGCAGCTACATATTCTGCCTTACCAGTGGATGTTGAAACATAGTTTTGTTTCTTTGAGGTCCAACTTACAAGTTTGTCACCTATAAATTGACATGATCCAGAGGTGCTTTTCCGGTCTAGCTTACATCCTGCATGGTCAGCATCTGTAAAATCAGTTAGATCAAAACGAGAATCCTTTGGATACCAAAGGCCTAAATTAGAAGTGCCTTTGAGATATCTAAGGATTCGCTTAACAGCATTAAAGTGCGACTCTCTAGGATTAGATTGATATCTCGCACAAAAACATGTGGCAAACATTATATCTGGGCGAATTGCAGTCAGATAAAGTAAGGAACCAATCATGCTACGATACACCTTTTGATCTGCAGGTTTACCAGATAAATCTGCATCTAAGAGTGTACCGGTAGCCATCAGTGTTTTCATGACTGAACTATCTGACATATTGAACTTTCTTAATATGTCTTTTATGTATTTGGCTTGATTAATGAAAATGCCTTCGGGTAATTGCTTTACTTGTAAACCAAGAAAGAAATTTAATTTACCCATCATCGACATTTCAAACTTTGTTTCCATGATTTTAGAAAAGTTCTTGCAAAATTTCTGATTTGTCGACCCAAATATTATGTCGTCAACATAAATTTGAATGAGAATAAAGTCCTCACCTTGCCTTTTGAGAAATAAGGTAGTGTCAACCGTACCTTTCTTGAAACCAGAAGCTAGGAGAAATTTAGTAAGAGTGTCATACCAAGCTCGTGATGCTTGCTTAAGACTATACAGTGCTTTGTCTAACACGTAGACATGATCAGGGTGATGAGGATCAACGAAACCATCAGGTTGTGCCACGTAGACCTCCTCGTGCAGTAAGCCATTTAGGAAAGTTTTTGTGCGCTGCATATGCTAAGAAGATTCTGATGGCTTCGATCCTTGCAACAGGGGCGAATGTTTCGTCATAATCAATGCCCTCCTGTTGAAAGTACCCTTTTCCAACCAATCGAGCTTTGTTTCTCACTACTATTCCAGCCTCGTCTTTCTTGTTTCTGAATACCTAAATAGTTCAAATAACAGTTTTACCTTTAGATAGTGGGATCAAGCGCCATAACTTGTTTCGTTCAAATTGCAGAAGCTCGTCTTGCATAGCCGAAATACATAAGGGATCGCATAGAGCTTCAGATGCTTTCTTTGGTTCTAGGGAATTAAGGAAGCTTAAAAACATGCATAAATTAGCTGACGCAGACCGTGTCATGACACCAGATTGTACGTCACCTATCACGTTATGCAGGGGATGATCCTTAGTCCAACGATGTGTGCGTGGTAAGGATTCAACTTTTTGTTGCGTATTTGATGCATTATATTCATCATGCACGGCAGGTAGATCCACAGATGTGCTCGAGACATCTTGTACAGGTGTTTCTGATACTGAAGTTTCTGGAATAGCAGCTAAAGTACTCGTGACTTCATTTCCAGAAAGAATATCTGTAGAGACAGATTCAGCATTAGTAGAGTCAGAAACTAACGGTTTAGGTGTACCTGATAGAGATGCAGTTTCAGTGACTTCTTCGGACGGTCCAGACATGTCTATAGAAATAGTGGGGACCTCCGAGTTTGGTGTTGATGTTGATATGCCTTTGTCAAATTCTGCAAAAATTTCATCGAAGGCATCAATAAACAACAAATCTAACTCAGATGTGATTGAGTTAGTTATAGAATAAATAGACGCTTTAGATGCTCGTTCTATTTCGGATTGAATAGAAGCTTTGTTCTTGAGTCCGAGTTCTGAGCAGTTGTGTCCAGAAGTCCGAGTAGAGTTCTCATCAAAAGATACATTCATGCTTTCAACAATCATCTTGGTTCGAATAATGTAGATTCGATAAGCTTTTGATGTCAGGTAGTATCCAACGAGATATCCTTCATCCGCTTTCTTTTCAAATTTTGATAAACCTTGACGCTCTCGTAGAATGTAACACCTGTAACCAAAAACACGGAGCAATTTGATATTAGGTTTACGATTGTTGATCAACTCATATGCTGTTTTGTCAAAACGTTTGACCATAATGGTACGATTCTGAGTGAAGCAAGCTGTCGCGACTGCCTCAACTCAAAGATACATGGGTACATCATAATATGCAAGCATAGTACGAGAAACTTCAACAAGAGTGTGGTTCTTCCGTTCAACAATGCCATTCTGCTGTGGAGTGTAGGTTGCGGAGAAGTTGTGTGAAATCCCCACAGAGATAAGAAAACTCTACAAGGTGTCATTCTTGAATTCCTTGCCGTTATCACTGTGAAGAGTTCGGACTGGCAATTGAAGATGTACTTGAATACGCTTAATGAAAGCAATAATCAGTTCTGGCGCATCTGACTTGTTGCGAAGAAACTCGAGCCATGTATATCTTGAATAGTCATCTATCATTACTAAGATGTATTTCTTGCCGTTGATAGACGTTGTTCGCATTGGGCCCCAAAGGTCCATATGAATAAGTTCCAGTGTAGATGAGGTTGAGGATTCAGATTTATATTTGAATGAGCTTCGCTTAAATTTTCCCATCTCACATGCAGAACATAGTGAGTCTTTTTCAAACCTCATTTCTGGTAGACCTTTAACCAGACCTTGTCTCTGTAGCTTGGCTATTGATCTGAAATTCTGATGAGAAAAGCGGTGATGCCACGTCCATGATTGTGCTTTAGTTGCTTTGGCTAATAGGCATACTGGACGTGTGGCGGATAGTGTCGGAAAATCTACATAGTATAGATTTCCATGGCGTTCAGCTCTGAAGATTTCATAACCATCTGGGTCTTCTAGATAGCAATGAGTTGTTGTGAAGTGAACTTGGTATTTTATGTCACAGAAGTGACTGGTGCTGAAAAGATTATGATCAAGACCTTCAACATATAGCACCCTCTGTATCTTCACAACTCCATTATCAAGCATTCCATATCCTTTGACATGTCCTTCTACTTCTGAATTTGCAAACCTAACTGCTCCAGCAGGCTCCTCCACATAGTTATGTAGGAGGTGCTTGAATCCTGTCATGTGGCGTGAACAGCCGGAATCTATCACCCACACTCGACAGACCTGTAAAAGAAACAATTAGTTTTGCTTTGGTACCCATATCAAAATGGGTCCTTCGCTTCTAGCTTCAAGCAATTCAGGAATATCAGCAGGTTTAACTTTCACTCTCCATTCATATCGGGGTTTTGGAACACATTTCCAAACCATTTTAACATTTAATGCCTGAAAATGCTTTTTTGATCTTGGATTGGTAACCTTAGCACGAAACACTTTGGGTTATGTGGAAGAATCATAATTAAGATTAAGTTTAGCTTTTCTTTTTCTCTTTTTGGACTTAGGAGTGGAGTATTATTTGAAAGAATTATCCCAACAGTGTTTGCAATATAAATTCTTTCGAGCAAACGTCATAAATTTAGATTTATCGGAACAAATATGACATTCATGTCCATCAAAAGAATTACTTTTCAAAACATCACTGTCTGTAGTACAACTGTTTGCAACAGAAGTTTCACTAAAATTCAAACTATCATTTTTATTCTTCTTACTCCTCCCAACTCCATTTCCTTTCATATCTGAAATAGAAACAGGAATCTTGTTAGTCTCTTTCTTAGAAGGTGATTCTTTTCTTGAGATACTTGAAGTCTCACCCTTCTCAAAAGTACTAGGTGGATATTCAGGACAATTTGAGTAAATAACTGAAGGTTTTGCAGGAGCATCAAATTCTGGATTAAATCTTACCTTATAGCTTGGATCATTAAACATCTGTTTATCATTTAAAACATTCTTAAACAAAGTTACTTTCAAATCATTGATTTCTGTGTAAAGCTGTTGATTATCTTTCAAAGATTTTTCAAGTTTAAATTTGAGATCAAAGTTTTCATCTTCAATCTCTTCAAGAGACTGTTGCAACCTATCAATTTGTTTCATCAATTCAGATGTATGATCACTCACATAATTTAACTCCTTTGAAACAGGATAAAAGTCTGACGCATTCATCATTTCAGAAAAACATTTCTTCAGTCATGTTCACAATAAACTCCATTTTGTCATTTTTAAGACAAGAACCATTCGTGATGACAGTTTCTTCTTCAACCTCTTCAACAAGCAAAGGTTTAGGAGTAATGGGATTTGAGATTGATGGTATATTTGATGGATCGGCATCCGATTCATACTCATCATATTTGCATTCAGTCTCAGGTGGAACTGTGTTGGTGCAGACTGATTCTTTTGAAGATGTGGTAAACAGTGATTTAGACTCAGTAAATTCGATCTTTCGAGTTTCATAGCTTTTGTTCAAATCACTATATTTAAAACCAACTGATTTAAAAGAATTTTGAGAATCAGTGCCACAAGACTTGTTCTCTCCCATTTCTTCTTTACCGTGGGTCTCTGTAAAAGGTGTAGAATTACTTGCTTCAACAAAAGTTGCACGAATGTTAGGAATGGGTCTGATTGTGGAGCCAAGTTTTTCAAAATTATACAAGGTCTCCGGTGCCTTTTTCAAAACATCGTTAATTGGCAAACCCAAACCTGGTTTAACTTTTTAAAACCTTTCATCTTGGAGTTTATTGGTCAACAGATTTAATGTCTGCTCAGTCTGACCTCGTTTCATGTTAATATCCTCCAATTACTTAATCTTGGTGTAAGCTTCATTTCTTTTTTGAAAGCAGACCGCGAATTTTATTTTAAACTCACCCTTTTCAGCATTGAGATTTACAAGATCCTTTTCTAAACCAGATATTTTTCTTTTTAAAGATTCCTTTTCAGCTTTTAAGTCATCTTTTTTCCTTTTCTTTTTCTTCAAGAACAACTTTCAGTAAAGCGTTTTCATCACGAAAACTCAAGACGGATTGATGTGCGGAGCTAAGTTTACCTTTCAGCAATGCAAACTCATCTTTCATAATGTGGATTTGGACCATCAGAGTTTCAATAAGTTCAGAATTTACCTCAGAGTTGTCATCTACGGAATGAGCCTCAGAAGCTTCATCATCACCATCAAGGTTGGCCATGTAGGAGACTTGAGTGAAGTGCGCCTGCTCCTCCTCCTCCTCATCAGAACTTTGGAACAACCAGTTTTCCTCTTCTCCCTCTTCCGCTTTCTTGGCAATGAGCGACTTCCTTGCATAGTATTCAGAATTCTTTACTTTCTTGAACTTGCAATGTCTGGAGAAGTGTCCAAATTTTCCACAGTTATAGCATCTGTCCGGTGCATCCTTTCTCTCTTCTTTCTTCTCCTCTTTCTTTTCTTCTCTTCTATCTTCCTTTCTTTGATCTTTCCTCTCTTCTCGTCTTTCCTCTCTCCTTCCATACCTTGGCTTGTATCTCATTTCAGACTTCTCTATCTTGTACCCTTCGTACTTTGGCTTTGAATAGTACTTCTTCTTGCCAAAGCTCTTCTTGAATTGATGAGTTATCATGGCCAAGTTCTCAGAGAACATTTGTATATCATCATCAGAATCAATCTCCAGTTCTTCATCACTTGAAGCAGAATCGGACTCAGTAATTTCCATCACAAAAGCTTTGGACACTTTCTTCTTTGACCTTGCAGAAGATACAGAACCAGAACATGAACTTTTTCCTTTGCCAGCTATGAGAGCCACAGAGTCCTTCAGATTCTTGGACTCATTATTGATAGTTCTCACCTCTTCTTCATGCTGAGAAAGAGTAGAGAAAATGTCAGTTACGTTTTCTTGAGCCATGTTCTTTGACATCTGAAGGTTGATGGAAAAGTTCTTCCATTCAGGATTCAAGTTCTTGATGAACATGTAGTTTATCTCGGAAGCATATTTAGAGATATTGTTCCTCCTCAGGTCATTCAGAATGATATTGTATCTATTATAGGTATCAAGCACTGTCTCTCCTTCCCTTGCATGAAATCCCTCATAGGCATTAATGCACAGATTTTGCTTGGTTTGAATTGAAGCTTCACTTCCCTCAAATTGTCTTGCTAGTTCATCCCAGACTTCCTTAGCAGAATTTCGACTGTTTACCCGATTGTAGATGTCATTTGGGATGACCATCGTCAGCTAAATTAGAGCCTCTTCATCTATCCTGTACAAATCTTTCTCCTTTTCTGTGAAGTATTGATATGGTTTGGGAACATATCTTTCAGCGATTTCCGGAGACGTTTCAATTGCAGCTTTACCAGGAACTGTGATCATTGGATTTACTGGACCAGAAGTGATTGATTCCATGTAATCTCTGCTTTTGTGATTCAGAACCTGAATCATTCTTTTCTTCCATTGCTGATACTCATTTGCCAAGAGGACAGGAGGTTTGGACTAAGAGCCCATTGAGAGAAGTTGGTTCGACATCTTTAGCTGTATGGTTAGAAAGCAAACTTATCTATACCAAGAGAATCAACTAATAAAATCTTTTGAATCAAGAATTGGATAAAAACTACACTAAAAAATTTCAGAAAAATAAACTTCCAAAAATCTCAAGTGCAGAATTCGCAAACAGTATAAAACACAAAGAAATTCGCAAAAGAGATAAAAGCTTCCGAATTCGCAAGCAGAAAAGAGTAGAATTCGCAGACAAGTATTTTTCGCAAACAATATAACTGAGAAACCTAGAATTCGCAAATCAAGAACCTGGGAAACCTTAACAATTCGCAAAGTAGTAGCTAGCGAATCCTTCCTTTAGAATAATTTCAGAATGTAAGACTTTACATGTAGAATTCGCAGAATATTTCAGGCTGGAAGTTTCGCAAGAGAAAAAGATTTAGACTTTTGGAATCTTGCGAGGTTTAGACTTAGAGTTCAAGAATATTATAACTTTTGCAAACCACTGTTTTCGTAAGCAAGAATTCGCATATCATAGATTTACGAATCCTAGACTTAGAAAACTTTGAACTTTTCTTTTAACTTTCGCAAATTATCTTTCTCAACCTGAATGAAGTTATAATTTGAAGAACCTGCGAATCTTATACTTAAAAGAAATTTTGGAAGATAAGGTTCAAGGATTCGTAAGCACCACTTAAGAATCTTAGGGAATTCGTGAGCTAATGGTCTGCGAGTTCTTTAGCATTCACATACAAGGTATCTACGAAACTCGCTAAGGACAGTGGCTGGTGCAAAATACACTTTGCGCAAACTGAAGCTGGCGCGAACATCAAAATTGCGCTAAAGACTGTGGCAAAAACTTTACTTTGCGCTACCTGAAGCTTGCGAGCTTGAGGTTTGATCTAGTCAAGCACCTGCGAAACTTAAGCTTTCGTAAATAGAGAAGTAGCGAATCCTAAGGTTTTCGCTACATACATACAAGCGAATATTATACTTAGAAAATATTAACACCCTGCGAGAGATGGGTGTTTTGCGAGTTCTTCAAAGAACTTGCGAGTTCATCACTTAGCATGTCCCTACACTCATTTTTTAGTCCAGAAACTCATCCAAAGGTTAAAGCACAGTGTAAAAATCATACCATAATCCATAAACATACTACGAATGAACCCCAATCAACATCAATGACTAAGAACAACTTTTGATCACAAATTTGAATGGAACAGTACTCCACAGTATAAAGACCAAAATTCTCAAAAATCATCAAAAACCAAATGATTTGTGATTTTAAGTGCTATAGGGCAATCTAATGATGTTCTATAACAAAAAGCGCACCCATTCCAATTATTTTCAGCTTAAAAAACACACAAACCTTTGAAATCGATTTTCACACGGTTGGTTTTTCGAAAAATACTGTTTAATCCAAAAACTTTGATTCACTAGCTCTGATACCACTTGTTAAGCCCAGATTATAGTTGATAACCAATCACACAACACAATAAAGAACAAGAGATAAATAGATCAAATCAACACACCACAGATCTGTTGATTAATCAGATGAATACGTGTGTGTGTTCTTGGTGTACAGATTGATACCTCTTGATGCGTGTAAATCAGAGTAAACGACCTCCTTAATCTTCACAAGAGCTTCCGAAAACTAGAGAATAATACATTTTATACTTAGGTCAACATGACCTAATTAATTACTAGATATCAGCTAAAATACCCCCTAAGGTATTAAACACTATTACAAACTAGACCACTTAAACAATTTAATCTTGAATACAATTATTGATCCAACAATAGGTTCTGGACTGATCTGCCCAGACGCTAGTACACCAGTAATAGCGGGTTCTGAACTGTCTTGAACAGAAACCATCTCTTCATCGAATGTGACATTGATGCTCTCGACTAAGATTTTTGACTTCTTCAAATATATTATGTATGCTACCGACGTTTGAGAGTAGCCGATAAAGATGCCTTCGTCTGCCTTCGGACTGAACTTGTTTAAGTTCTCCTTGTCATTTAGTATAAAGCACCTGCATCCAAAAATATGGAAATGTTTAATGTTAGGTGTACGATTATTGATTAAAGCATATGGATTTTTACCAAACCGGCGGTGGATTATACAAAGATTCTATGTGTAGCTAGCAGTCGACACAACTTCAGCCCATAGAAACAGAGGTAGATCCGATTGACTCATCATAATTCAAGCGGCCTAGACTAGCGTTTTGTTACGTCTCTCTAAAACTACGTTCTATTTAGGCATTCTGGCAGCAAAAAATTGATGTGTTATCCCGACCGATTCGAGATAATCTTCAACAATTCTGTTTTTGAATTCTGTGTCGTTGTCTATTCAAAAAAGATTAACTGTCTATTGCAGATTCATTTGAGTGGTCTTTAGAAATATGATGATGACTTCGGGCTCTCATCTTTTGTTCTCGGAAATTTGACCCAAGTGTACCGCGAGTAATCGTCGACAATCACTAGAACGTATTTCTTGCCATTTATGCTTTGAGTACGCATTGGACCGCAGAGATCCATATGCAAAAGTTCCAATCATGAACAAGTACTCAGCTCAGGTTTCAGCTTCTGAGCGGCTCTCTTCATCTTGCCCTTCTCACACACTGCACAGAGATGTTCTTTAACATATTTGAGCACTGGAAGTCCTTTAACCAAATTTCTCGTGACCAGTTTGTTGATGTAACAAAAATTCTGGTGAGAAAGCCTTCGATGCCATAACCAACTTTGTTGCAGTGAGGCTTTTGACAGTAGACACACCTCATTGCCAGTCTTGACTTTTGACAGATTAATCGTATAGAGGTTTGACTTTCTAGTCCCGACCAAGAGTTCCTTACCACCTTCAGTACGCACAGAACATCTCTTGGCCTTGAAATTAACCTCTAGATTTTTGTCACAGAACTGTCCAATGCTGAATAAGTTATGTCCTAGACCTTCAACATAACTCACTGAAATTGTATTCCCAATCTATCAAGCAATCTCAAATCATCAATTAAAGATTTTGACATTGAAGGTCTAGAGAGAGAAAGTAGAGAGAGAAAGAGTATTCATCATATATCTGACAATGTTGAGTACAATGCATGTAGTTTCTAGTTGTTACATGATTTACAAAGCACAAGCTATTTATACAAAGGACTAAAACTACAAGCTTAACCACAAAGTAAATGAACTCTAAGATTGACTTTGCTAACTTTGACTTATCAAGACTTTGACATTGTTGACTTATCTAGACTTGACTTTTGTCACTAAATCTTGGATACAATTTTATACACTAACATTCTCCCCCTTTGTATTCAAGATTTAATAAAAAAATTTGACATTAGTCTTCAGCGCTTGATTCTTCAATATTTAATTATGACGGCTTTGAACTTTGAAGCTCTTTCTCAAGTTGTTGAAGAATCTTAAAAAGTCTTTAACACTTTGCATCTTTAAAGAGTTAACAAGTCTTGAGCAAACATTGAAAACTTTGAAAAACTTTTGAACTTCGAGAAACTTTTGAAACTTTAAGGAATATTTGAACTTTGTATCTTCATCTCTTTGATCTCTTGACCGTCTTTGGAAAAACAAACTTTCTCAAATCATCTTAATTTGGACTTGTCTTCAGAATCTTTTGAGAATTATTTCTTTTCATCTGATTTGAACTTTTAGAAATTCTCCACAATTCTTGACTTTATAACTCTGAAATTCTTTGAAATTGATCTCTGAAGATTTCTCCCCCTATTTGATTATTGTGAACATCATAATCATCAAAACTTTCTCAATTTCAGCACTTTCTTTGAATTTCTCCCTTTTACAAATACTCTCGCCCTTTGAGATACATTTGTCATTCTCTGTCCTTTGATCTGAATAGCTGAATCATGAACTGTATATACCCGAATCTTTTCAAATCCAGATATAATGAACGTTGTAACCCTGATTCAACAAATGAAATAGTTAATATGCATGTAAGTAGCACGGAGTCACTTTGTACAACAGATGTACATTGGAAAGGAGTTTTTGTAATGTTCACTCCTCTAGGGCTTCCATTCAATCATCGAAAAACCACAAAGGAATTTTCTATGAATGTTATGACAAGAAAACATATTCCTTGTGTGTACGTGAAAGTGTAGAATGATTGAAACTACTCAAGCTTTCTCAGGCTAAAATTGTGTAAACTGTTGAGACAACAACAAATATTACACGGACTCAATGTGCATGAAAGAGGTGCGACGGTGGGGCAACTTTCCTTCTTTTTCAATATCAAAATCTTCCGAGTGAAGACTAGATAGCAGATATGCTGCGTCCCCAAAGAAAATAAAACATTTCTTTGTTAAGAAAGAAATGAGTGGCTGGTGGGGTAATTCCAAGAGTTTGCATACGCTCACTGCCTGTTTCATTGATGGTCACCAAAGAATGTGAACCAATCAGAAGATATGGCTGCCCGACTCAGAAAGTAGTTGGTGCAGAGTTTTGATATTCTATTAACTTTGTTCTCACACTCTCTTTCTTTTGAACATTTAAGCTCACTTCTAACCTAACTCTCTTTTCCATTTTACCGCTCAATACAATGAGAAAAACTCAACCGGATGTGTTATCTCCCCCACTCTTTTATTTAAGACCCCTCACCCCTCAATCACTCTAGGATAACTTCCGGGGTAGGAAACACTGGTTAACGTGAATCCATGGAAGTTCTATTTAAGCTCACACATGAATCCCATGTAAATATATCCTAAAAAGAATGGTTGTTCAACAGTTTAACTGAACAGTTAAGAACAAAATGTAAGATAACATTGTCAAAATGTATGCTCATGAGATTTGAGCAATTGAACTTTGAAGATTTCTCAAAACAAAGATATTGAATGAATGAAATGAAATCAAGAGAATTGTTTTGAGAATCTGACAATGTATCAATCAGAGCAAATAAAATGGTTTGGGTATCAAAGAATTGAATATTTTGTTTATATGAACGAATATAAACAATTTTGCATTGAAAGCACAAGATTAGAAATGATGATTGATGCTCAACAACATTTGAAAGCAAACGGGAGTATTACCATCGAAAAGTTGTTTCGTTATGAGACAGGGTAATAACAATTTCAAAAGAATGACTGAACCTGTGTGTGTGAATACTTGACAATATATAGAAAAGATAATACACAAGTATTGATCTTTGGAAACACACGGTCAGTTAAACATTAAAGCTCATAATTGAAAAACATTTAAAATCATACTTCTTAATTCATGAAATCTTTTGAGAATAGAGAAGTGGTTTGAACATTTAAGAAAACGTTTTTCATGTTCGAAAGTTGTTCTTCTTCCAAACAATCAGAGATCTAGATCAGAAGATATTTACCTTTAAGCTCCCCCTCAAATCATGATAGAATGATTTAAGTCTATTAAGCTCCTCCTGGATATTTACAAAATATCCATGTCTGAACAATGAAAAACGGGTCCTGATCTGTCATTTGATCAGAAGCCACAGTCCTTTACATTAAAGTTCGGGTTCTAAACTGAATTGTTCAAAAGCCTTTGTTCTTTAAAGTTTGAAGAACGAGTCCTAGACTGATTTGTCTAGAAGTCAGACATCATGACTTTGAAGTCCGAGTCCTGAGTTGATTTGCTCAGAAGTGAAACATCTTGCTCCCCCTAAACCTATGGTACCTGCGAAACAGATTTAATAGGTTTTGGTACCTACTGGTATTTGGGTCCTGGTATGTTAGATTTAGGAATCCACTTCTCATTAGACGTATATCTTTTAAATCCAGAATTCTAAGAAGTAATTCTGTAAGAACCGTACCAGTTATGAGTAGCTTCTTTCTGAACGAAGTCATTCTCTCCACAGTAAGAACAACAGATTTTCTTCTGAGCAATCCTGATCAAATGATTAATCGAGTAAAACATAACAGAATTACCAAAAGATTTACCTTTATGTGTTCTGTTCTTTTTGTCTTTGATACCAATTGAAATTGTATTCCCAATCTATCAAGCAATCTCAAATCATTAATTCAAGATTTTGACATTGTAGGTCTAGAGAGAGAAAGTAGAGAGAGAAAGCATATTCATCATATAACTGACAATGTTGAGTACAATGCATCTAGTTTCTAGTTATTACATGACTTACAAAGCACAAGCTATTTATACAAAGGACTAAAACTACAATCTTAACCACAAAGTAAATGAAATCTAAGATTGACTTTGCTAACTTTGACTTATCAAGACTTTGACATTGTTGACTTATCTATACTTGACTTTTCTCACTAAATCTTGGATACAATTTTATACACTAACATTCACCTTCTTGATCGTCACGTTGTCTTGAATATTGTCACCATAGCCCAAAATAGTTGAAAACTGGTAATTTCCGAATCGAACTGTTCTGCAATATTTCTCTGTATAATTAGATAATAAATCTTTCTGCCCGGTCATATGCTTGGACCAACCATAATCCAAGTATCACATATGATGGGTCTGCACAAGAGAAATCACGAAACAATTGGTTTAGGTACCCATTTATAGATGGGTCTACAGTGTTAGCGCAAGATTTTGGCATCCATTTGTATATGGACCCTTTGATCTTTTGAAAAACATTTGAATCATGAGAATGATATTAATAGACATGATATGTTCCAAAACAAACATCAGAATATTTCCGAGAAGCAAAATCATTTCTATTATAAGTAGAAGACTTTCTAGCAGACGGAGATAATTGAAATAATTGCTTCATTGAATATTTCTTGTAAGAAGTTACAAGTTTTTTTTATGAAAAGCAACATTCTCAACTACATACGTTTTACTAGTAGTTCTTCTATTACAATCAGGATCAGAATATGATTTAGCAGTCTCGTCAATCTTATTCTTTGGTAGCCATTCTGATCTAACTCCAGATATTCTCTTACTTACATCTGAAACATTTGAAACTTTAGAGTTAGAACTGAGAGATGGTTGTCCGTTTCTGTGAATACCTATATTTCTTCTTCTTACCTTTAGCATTCTTGCTATTCACAGAAACTGGTACATCAACTTTCGTTGATGTTTCACCCTTTTCATAGACACTGGTAGATCAAAAGAATTAATAACAAACTGTGAATGATCTGGAAGTTTTGCATTAAAATCAAATGACCAACACAATCATCTAAACAACCGTCAGAGTTAAGAAAATCAAACTCTTCATCAAGTAGAACGTTAAAATCATCAGGATTTGAAGCTTTGGAAGTTTTACGAACACAGTTGAAAACACAAGTTGTTCAATATTAATCAAAATTCTTTCTTCTATCAGAGGGTTCTCGAGTCCAGAAATTTTACTTTCTAACACGAGTGGAGGTACATAGATTTTACCTTCAATATGCTTAGCCTCCAACTCCTCTGTAGAATAACTTTCAAAATAGTCATTAGAAAGAAATTTTGATTTATCAGAACTATAACTAGAATTCAACTTCTCATAAGGAAATGGATGTTGCATTTTAGTTTTGTTCTTTCTTTTGTCTTTTTCCTTAGCTTCATCTTCTTCAGAAAGTTTAGTCCACTGAACTTTAAGTTTGGGGTATTGTGGTGCCAGTTTTAAAAATCCAAAATCATAAAGCGCATGCACTTTAGAAATACCGTTTTTGAGGTAGTGTGGGTTCTCGTAACCAAGACCCCAACACTCACTACTCTCTTTAGGTTTGTTCAGATGAACGGTTTGTTCAGTTTGACCTAAAGTGTAAAGTTTTTCCTCCAAAACATTCACTTTATCAGATAAAGATTTGTTCTCTTTCTTTAAAGATGAACACTTTTTATAAACCTCTTTTACTTCAAATTCACACAGTCTGTATTTTGAAGTAGTTTCAGATTGTTCATTGTGAATTATAGTCTTTTCTTTCGTGCTGGTATTAATGTTTTTGTGTAAAGCTTCAATCAATACATTCTTCTCAGCAATATCCTTGCTAAGTTTCAGTATTGACTGGTTTTTCTCTTTATTGATACCTCTCTCGCGTGTAAGCTTAGACTCTAATTCCTGGAGTCTAACCATTAAAGCTTGCATTTCATTAAGAAAATATGATTTAGACATATCATATACCACTTCATTGTCTTCACAGTCTGAATCAGCTTCATCTTCAGTATCTTCTTTACCCTTAAAATACAAGTGGGCTTTTTCCTCTTTCTCTCCTTCCTCATCTGAGTGATTGAGCCAGAATTCGTCTTCAGCCATAAGAGCCTTGCCAGCCTCCTGCTACTTGGCCAAGAGCATCGTATTCTTGTAGTACCTGGAGTTTGGGACCTTAGGCTTTCGGAAACCCTTAGCAAAGTGTTTGATCTTTCCGCAGTTATAGCACTTTGTTGGTTCTGGCTCTTTCTTCACTTCGGATCTGTACCTTTTCTCATCAGGCTTTTTCTCTTCCATCCATTTTCCTTTAATTCTCTCTTTATGTTCATAGTTCCTTGAACCCGAAGAATACCTCTGACTGTTAGATCCAGGCTTCTTCTAAAATTTCTTTTGGAAAGCTTTAGTCAGTAATAGCATTGCCTGCTTCAGATTCTCACAGTCATCAGAATCAGAATTTTCTTCACTATCTACCTCCTCGGACTCAGAAACTATAACCTTCTTCTTCTTCTTCTTTAGGCTCACCGATTTCTTCTTCACTACTAGGGCAACTGGATCAACAACCATTTTCTCAGCCTTCTTCTTTTCATCTTTGATCTCCTCCACTTATTCTTCATTTTGTCTAAGAGTCTCTGTTGGATCATAAATTGTATTCAAGATTAAAGTTAAAGTTCAGGGTTTAAACTGCAATTGTGCTAAAGTTAAGTTAGAGGGTTTAAATTGTAATAAGCTAATAGTTAATAGCTATTGGGCCCAAGCCCATTAGAAAGCCCATTAAGGTTAAAGCCCATAAGGCTTGGGTATTTAAAGTTTTGATTAGTTTAGTTTTAGGTTAACCTTGTAAGAACTCTGATAATTTTCTAAATAGTCGCTGTAAGTTTTCTCTGTATTCAAAGGGTATCAAGAACACTCAAGGGTTTCATTGTTTATTCAAGGGATTGGTACGTTATTATTAATCTTTATATCTCTTGATTATTATTGTGTTGCTTGATTACTTGATTGATTGTTTACCAACTAGATTAAATCTGGGATAACAATTGGTATCAGAGCCTAAAGAATCAAGTTTTTAGGATTAAATCTGTGTTTTGCGATTTCACTATTCATCGATTACTATTCACATATTACTGTTCATCGATTACTATTCACAAATCTATTTTTTTCGAAAAATTCACTGTTCATCGAAAAAATACTGTTCATCGTAAAATTTACTGTTCATCGAAAAAATACTGTTCATCGAAAAAATACTGTTCATCCGATTTTATGAATCTGTTATCGCATCCGGTCGATTAGTAATTGATTATTTGTGTTTTTGTGCTTCATTCGATCGAAGGATTGCTTAGTTGTTGGTTTAATTGTGTTTTCGGTCGATTAAAGTTTCTGGGTTTGGTTTCGGTCGAATCCCAGAAACTCATCGTGTTCTTCGGTCATTCATCGTGTTTATCGATATTGTTGTTTGACCGATACCTATTCGACCTGAGCCTTCGACCGGGTAGTTGTAATCTCCGGTCATTCCATTCGACCGGGTAGTTGTAAACATCGGTCCTTACTTCGACCGAATAGTTGTGATCTCCGGTCATTCCTTCGACCAGACCTTAGTATTCCCCGGTCTTTCCTTCGACCGTATAGGAGTATCGGCCGGACCTTAGTGGTTTCCGGTCTAGTATTCGACCGATACTTTGTTACTTCGGTCTTCGTCCTTCGACCGGATACTTGTTAATCCGGTCTTGCACCTTCGACCGGATACTTGTTAATCCGGTCTTGCACCTTCGACCGGATACGTGTTAATCCGGTCTTGCACCTTCGACCGGATACTTGTTACTCCGGTCTTCCCATTCGACAGGATAATTGTTTCTCCGGTCTTCCCATTCGACCGGATAATTGTTACTCCGGTCTTGCCATTCGACCGGGTACTTGCATACTCCGGTCTTTCCTTCGACCGGTATAGTTCATTCTTCGAAGCACATTTTC
Organism: Arctium minus; assembly: GCA_954870635.1. Classification (NCBI taxonomy): domain Eukaryota; kingdom Viridiplantae; phylum Streptophyta; class Magnoliopsida; order Asterales; family Asteraceae; genus Arctium; species Arctium minus. The sequence goes on from OX941084.1 coordinate 94,343,972, forward strand.
CTGTCCTAGACAAATTTTTGCAACCTGCAACAGGGACCCCCGTGCTAAGTCTGCGAAGGGGGACAAAAGTTTTGTGCTTGATCAAAATCTTCTTAATTTTTCAGTATTTTATTCATAGATATTAGTGCTTTATACTGTGAGCGAGGACTGCATTTGATTATTTTTGAAAATTTATTTTTTTTGAAAATTTTTGAGTGTAGTCTTTACTTTTGATTCTAACGATTTCATCTAGTTGATTGTCTTGGTACAGAAAAGTCTATTTACTAACCGTACAGCTAAGATGTCGAATCAGCTTCTTTCGATGGGTTCTCAAATCAAACCTCCTGTCCTCGTGGCAAATGAGTATCAGCAGTGGAAGACAAGAATGATTCAGTTTCTGAATCACAAGAACAGAGAGTTCATGACAATAATCATTGAAGGTCCCAAAACTCCAATGATCACAGTAAAGGGTCAACCTGCTACAGATTCCTCTCCTGAAATCCCTGACAGAGATATTCCTAAACCTGTTCAGTTCTTCACTGAAAAGCAGAAAGACCAGCTCAAGTTAGAAGAAGAAGCTCTAATCTATCTGACGATGGCAATTCCAAACGACATCTACAATCGTGTCGACAGTCAGAGTACTGCTAAAGGAATCTGGGATGAACTAGCAAGGCAGTTTGAAGGAAGTGAAGCTTCTATTCAAGCTAAGCAGAATCTGTGCATAAATGCTTACGAGGGATTTCATGCCAAAGAAGGAGAGCTGCTTTTAGACACCTATAATAGGTACAACATTATTCTCAATGACTTGCGGAGGAACAAAATCGCCAAATCTGCTTCTGAGATAAACTACAAGTTCATCAAGAATCTGAATCCAGAATGGAAGAACTTTGCTATCAACCTCCAGATGTCGAAGAATATGGCTCGAGAAAATGTCACCGATATCTTCTCTACTCTTGCTCAACATGAGGATGAGGTGAGATCTATGAATAATGAGTCTAATCATCTGAAGGATTCTGTGGCTCTCATAGCCGGCAAAGGTTCTGTATCCTCTGCAAGGTCGAAGAAAAAGGCGTCCAAAGCTTTAGTTACTGAAGTTACTGACTCTGACTCTGTTTCAAGTGATGAAGAATTGGAAGTTGATTCAGATCCTAACATTCAAAAGTTCTCTGAAGACTTGGCTCTCATTACGAGACGATTCAAGAAGAGCTTTGGCAAGAAAAGATTTTACTCAAAGCCAAAGTATGATGAATACAAGAAAGAGAAGTCTGAGATGCGATACAAGCCGAGGCATGGAAAGAGAGAGGAAGGACGAGAAGATCGGAAGGAAGATAGAAGAGAAGGAAAGAGAGAGGAGAAGCGAGAAGAGCGAAAGGATGAACCAGGAAGATGCTACAACTGTGGCAAATTTGGGCACTTCTCAAGGGACTGCAAATTCAAGAAAGTGAAGAACTCAGAGTACTACTCAAGAAAGTCACTAATTGCCAAGAAATCTGAAGAAGGAAAAGTACTAATGGCTGAAGAAGAGAACTGGCTGTTCCAAAGTTCTGATGACGAGGAGCAAGCACATTTCACCCAAGTTTCTTACATGGAAAAGCTGGAAGGTGAAACTCTGAGGTAAGTGAAAATTCTGAACTTATTGAATCTTTAATGGCCCAAATACATGGCATGAAAGATGAATTTGCTTTACTGAAAGACAAACTTAGCTCTGCACATCAATCTGTTTTAAGCTTTCGTGATGAAAATGCTATTTTAAAAGTTGTTGTGGAAGAAAAGGAAAAGGAAAAAGATGACTTAAAAGCTGAAAAAGAGTCTTTAAAAGAAAAAATATCTGGTTTAGAAACAGATCTTGTGAATCTTAATGCTGAAAAGGGTGAGTTTCAAATCAAATTTGAAGTTTGTTATAAAGAAAGAAATGAAGCTTACACCAAAATAAAGCAACTGGAGGACATTAACATGAAACGAGGTCAGACTGAACAGACATTAAATCTGTTGACCAATAAACTCCAAGACGAAAGGTTTTACAAACTTAAACCAGGTTTGGGTGTGCCAATTAATGAAATTTTGAAAAAGGCACCGGAGCACCTATATAATTTTGATAAATTTGGATCCGCAATAAAACCCATTCCTGACATTCGCGCTACTTTTGTTGAAGCAAGTTCTCCTAAACCTTCTGAAGAGACCAAAGGTCAAGAAGAAATGAGAAAGAACAAGTCTTGACACTGATTCTCAAAATCTTTTTAAATCTGTTGGTTTTACATATGGTGATTTGAACGAAAGCTATGCAACTCGAAAGATCGAATTTACTGAGTTTGAATCACTATTTACCACACCTTCTAAAGAATCAGTGAGCACCAACACAGTTCTACCTGAGACTGCATGCAAAATTGATGAGTATGAATCGGATGTTGATCCATCTACTATACCATCAGTCTCAACTCCCATTGCTTCTAAACCTTTACTTCCTGAAGAGGTTGAAGAAGTTGCTGCTACCGCGGATGAATCTTGTGTTCAAAATGATCAAACGGAGTTTATTGAGTCCATGACTGAAGAGATATTCTCTGATATGATGAATGCATCAGACTCTGATCCTGTTTCTGATTTAAAGGGATCAAATTCTGTGGATGGTAATACATCTGAATTGATGAAGCAAATTGATATGTTGCAACAATCTCTTGATGAGGTTGAAGATGAAAACTTTGATCTCAAACATAAAATTGAAAAGTCTTTAAAAATAAATCAAGAGCTTTGCACTGAGATCAACGATTTGAAAATTAGTTTGTTTACAAATGCTTCAAATGAAAAACAGATGTTAAATGATCCAAGCTGGAAGGTAAGAACCAATCCAGAATTTGATGCTCCTGCAAAACCTACAGTTTCTTACTCTGATTGTCCTGAATATCCTCCAAGTATTTTTGAAAAGGGTGAGACTTCAAAGAGCACTAGAAAAGAACCACCTTCTAAGTTAGAGACTAACAAGGTTCCTGTTTCTGTTTCAGATATAAGAGGAAATGGAGTTGGGAAGAGTAAGAAGAATAAAGATCTTAGTTTGAATAAAAAGAATAGTTTGAATTCTAGTAGTTGTCCTACAGACAGTTTTATTTTGAATAGTACTTCTTTTGATAAACATGCATGTAAGATTTGTTCCGATAAATCTAAGTTTATGAATTTTGCTCGAAAGAATCTTTATTGCAAACACTGTTGGGATAATTCATTCAAATACTACTCCCCTCCTAAGTCCAAAAAGAATAAAACCAAAGCTAAGCTGAACTCTAAGTCTAATTCTAATTCTAATTCTTCTACACAACCAAAAGTGTATCGTGCTAAGGTTGCCAATCCTACTTCTAAAAAGCACTTTCAGGAATTGAATGTTAAGATGGTTTGGAAATGGGTTCCAAAACCGCGTTATGAATGGAGAGTGAAAGTCAAACCAGATGATATTCCTGAGTTGCTTGATGCTAACCGCGAAGGACCCATCCTGATATGGGTGCCTAAGCAAAACTAATTGTCTCTTTTGCAGGCCTGTCGATTGTGGGTAATAGATTCCGGATGTTCACGCCACATGACAGGATTCAAGCACCTCTTGCATAACTATGTGGAGGAGCCTGCCGGAGCAGTTAGATTTGCAAATTCTGAAGCAGAAGGCCACGTCAGAGGATATGGAATGCTCGATAACGGTGTTGTGAAGATTCAAAAAGTGTTATATGTTGAAGGACTTGATCACAATCTGTTCAGTACCAGTCACTTCTGTGACATGCAATATCAAGTCCGCTTCACAACCACTCATTGCTATCTAGAAGATCACGATGGTTACGAAGTCTTCAAAGCTGAGCGCCATGGAAATCTATACTATGTAGATTTCCCTACACTGTCTGCCACACGTCCAGTATGTCTACTAGCCAAAGCTTCTAAAGCACAATCATGGACGTGGCATCGACGCTTGTCTCATCAGAATTTCCGATCTATAGCGAAGCTACGAAGACAAGGTCTGGTCAAAGGTCTACCAGAAATGAGGTTCGAAAAAGACTCACTCTGTTCCGCATGTGAGTTGGACAAAATGAAGCGTAGCTCCTTCAAGTCCAAAGTTGAATCATCGACCTCATCAGCACTGGAACTTCTTCATATGGACCTTTGTGGCCCAATGCGCACAGCATCTATCAACGGAAAGAAGTATGTGTTGGTAATGATAGATGACTACTCAAGGTATACATGGCTCGAGTTTCTTCGCAACAAGTCAGATGCGCCAGAGTTGATTATCGCTTTCATCAAGCGTATTCAAGTACGTCTTCAACTGCCAGTAAGAACCATTCACAGTGATAATGGCACGGAGTTCAAGAATGACACCCTGAAGAGTTATCTTACTTCCGTGGGTATTTCACACAACTTCTCCGCAGCCTACACTCCACAGCAAAACGGCATTGTTGAACGGAAGAATCGAACTCTGGTTGAAGCATCTCGTACTATGCTTGCTTACTCAGATCTACCCATGTACCTTTGGGCCGAGGCAGTCGCTACAACATGTTTTACACAGAACCGTACCATTGTGGTCAAGCGTTTTAATAAAACAGCATATGAGTTAATTAACAATCGTACACCTAATATCAAATTTCTTCGTGTTTTTGTTTGCAGGTGTTACATTCTAAAAGTGCGTCAAGGATTATCAAAGTTTGATAAGAAAGCGGATGAAGGATATCTCGTTGTATACTCTCTGACATCCAAAGCTTATCGAATTTACATTATTCGAACCAAGACGGTTGTTGAGAGCATGGATGTCTCCTTTGATGAGAATTCTACAATGACTTCTGGACACAACAGTTCAGAACTCGGTCTTAAAGACAAAGCTTCTATTCAATCACGAATAGAACCAGCACCTAAAGGATTCACTTCTTCTAACTCTAACTCTAATTCATCTGAGTTAGATTTACTGTTTATTGATGCCTTTGATGATATATGTGCAGATTTTGAAAAAGGCATATCAACATCAATAACAAGTGGTACAAACTCGGAGGTCCCTACTATCTCTGAAGACATGCCTGGACCTTCCGACGAAGTCACTGACACTTCAACTCCATCAGGTACAACTACACCATTAGTTTCTGACTCTACTAATACTGAATCTGTCTCTACAGATAGTTCATCTGGAAACGAAGTCCCGAGCACTTCAACCGCTAGTCCAGAAGCTTCAGTGTCAGAAACACCAGTACAAGATGTCCCGAGTACATCTGTGGAGCAACCTGCCGTGCAAGATGACAACGATGCGTCCAATACGCAACAAACAGTTGATGCACTACCAAGGACACATCGTTGGACTAAGGATCATCCCCTGGACAACGTGATAGGTGACGTACAATCTGGTGTCACAACAAGATCTGCAACAGCTAACTTCTGCATGTTTTCAAGCTTCCTCAGTTCCTTAGAGCCAAAGAAAGCGGCTGAAGCTCTACGTAATCCTTTCTGGATTTCTGCTATGCAAGACGAGCTTCTACAATTCGAAAGGAACAAGGTTTGGCGCTTGATCCCACTACCTAAAGGTAAATCCGTTATTGGAACAAAGTGGGTGTTCAGAAATAAGAAAGACGAAGCTGGAGTAGTCGTGAGAAACAAAGCTCGTTTGGTCGCCAAAGGGTATTGTCAACAAGAGGGCATTGACTATGATGAAACATTCACCCCGGTTGCAAGGATCGAAGCCATCAGAATCTTTCTAGCCTATGCAGCGCACAAAAACTTTACAGTCTATCAGATGGATGTAAAATCGGCTTTCCTGAACGGCGTTCTGCATGAGGAGGTCTACGTGGCTCAACCTGAAGGTTTCGTTGATCCTCATCACCCTGATCATGTTTATGTTTTAGACAAAGCGCTTTATGGTATTAAACAAGCACCGCGAGCCTGGTATAAAACTCTCACTAAATTTCTACTTGCTTCTGGTTTCAAGAAAGGTACAGTAGATACAACCTTATTTCTTAAAAGGCAAGGTGATGACTTGATTCTTATTCAGATTTATGTTGACGACATAATATTTGGGTCGACATATCCAAAATTTTGTAAGAACTTTTCAAAGATAATGGAAACAAAGTTTGAGATGTCGATGATGGGTGAATTAAATTTCTTTCTTGGTCTACAAGTAAAGCAATTACCCGAAGGCATATTTATTAATCAAGCTAAATATATAAAAGATATTTTGAAAAAGTTCAATATGTCAGATAGTTCGGTCATGAAAACACCAATGGCTACTGGTACACTCTTAGACGCGGATCCCTCCGGGAAACCTGTTGATCAAAAGGTGTATCGTAGCATGATTGGTTCTTTACTTTATCTGACTGCCAGTCGCCCGGATATAATGTTTGCCACATGCTTTTGTGCGAGATATCAGTCTAATCCTAAAGAGTCGCACTTAACTGCTGTTAAGCGAATCCTTAAATATCTCAAAGGTTCTCCTAATCTAGGCCTTTGGTATCCAAAGGATTCTCGTTTTGAACTAACTGCCTTTACAGATGCTGATCATGCTGGTTGTAAGCTAGACCGGAAAAGCACCTCTGGATCATGTCAATTCATAGGTGACAAACTTGTGAGTTGGACTTCAAAGAAACAAAACTGTGTTTCAACATCCACTGCCGAGGCTGAGTATGTAGCTGCTGCTAGCTGCTGTTCTCAAGTCCTCTGGATGACGACACAGTTAAGGGACTTTGGATACAACTACAAGCGCGTTCCGATTTATTGTGATTCCAAGAGTGCAATATCTATAACTGCTAATCCGGTATAGCACTCGAAGACCAAGCATATAGATGTACGCTATCATTTCATCAAGGATCATGTAGAAAAAGGTAATATTGAAATGCACTTTGTTCAAACTGACTTCCAGTTAGCTGATCTTTTCACCAAGCCATTGGATGAAAATCGATTTCAATTTCTCATCAGCAAACTTGGTATGTTGAACATGTCTTAGACCTTACTCATGATTCAAGGGGGAGTATTACAAATCTTGATAGTGTGTTATTTTCCAACTGTTGTTAACGAGAAAGGAATCATTTTCATAAATGATTACCATTGTTTCTTTCACTTATGCAGGTTGGTTCAAGTGACTATTCGCTTCTAATCACATCAGATTAGAACCCGCACTTCAGTGCCTTATTTTTCTGTTTTTTCTTAATCTTTAAAAAAAAAAAAAAAAAAAAAAAAGAACCCTATAGTGATTTAAGGGGGAGAATATCTGTGATATTAACATATTTTTGGATACTTAAATGCTTATCTGACCGTGTGTTCTTAAAGATAAATACTTGTGTTTTATCTTGTCAATATACTTTGTCAAGTATTCATACACATAACGGTTCAGAACATTCTATTTTGACTTTGTTATTACCATGTATCAAAAGTTAAGTCTTTCTATGGTAATACTCACGTTCTTTGTATTCACTGTTGATTGAATCAAACGTCATTTCATGTGCTTTCATTGAAAATATGTTTATATATTGTTCATATAAACAACATTCGTTTTTGATTCTCCAACATATTGTTCTTCATGACAAAACTCCTATGAGCTTAATTGTCAAACTCTTTTAGTTTGAGGGGGAGAATTGCATCATCATACATAACTGTTTTGACATCTCCGAAAGTCTTATTTCTCATGTAACAAGTGGTATTTGTGCTTACATGTACAATAGCCTGTTGAACAACATGTTTCTTTTAGGAAAATACATGGGATTCAGTGTGTGAGCTTAACAGAACTTCCATGGATTCATGATAACCAGTGTTTCCTACCCAGGAAGTATTCCCTGAGTGATTGAGGGGAGAAGGGTCAAAAGAATTGAGTGATGGTGTGTGAAGAGGTAAAATGAAAAAGAGAGATTGGTTAGACGTGAGCATTAAAAGAAAGAGGGTGAGAGAACAGAGTAAAAGAATATTAAACTCTGCACCAAACTACTTTCTGAGTCGGGCAGCCACATAATCTGATTGGATCACATTCTTTGGTGACCATCATTGAAATAGGCAACTAGCCCATGCCATCTCTTGCATACAACCCCACCAGCTACTCATTCTTTTCTCAAAAAGAGAATGTTTCACATTTTCTGGGGACGCAGCACATACGCTATTGGTTCTTCATTTGGAAGATACTAATATTGAAAAAGAAGGAAAGTTGCCCCACCTTCGAACCCTTTCTCATGCACATTGAGTCTTTGTACAATTTGTTGCTGTCTCAACAAGTTTACATACTTTGAGCCTTTATTGAAAAGCAATCATCTATGCTTAATTCTTTCATACACATGCACAAGCACACAGAAATATGTTTTCTGTCAGAACGTTCATAGATAACCATGTGTTATTCGATGATTGAATGGAAGACCTGGGGAGTCTACATCAAACCAGCTCCTTATATAGTAACTTTGTGTTACTCAGTGACTCTGTGTCATTGACAGGCATTCTAACTGAGTCATTTGTTGATTCAGGGTTACATCTATTAAACTGTTTGAATTTGAAAAGATTCAAATGGTTACTACTTTCTATTTTAATCTGAAAAGATTGAAATAATCACTCTTTCCATCTGGGAAGACTGCTCTTATTTCCATACAGGGCTCGTTACATGATGAAGACTGTGCTTACGTGATCATACACAATGGGGGAGATTGTCTTGATAAGGGGGAGATTGTTTTGCCAAGTTTTGATGATGTTGATTCTCACTACTCATCAAAAAGGGGGAGAAGATACAAAAAGGGAGAATACAATCTGAAGATCTGAAGATATTCAAATTTTCAAAGATTTTGAAGTTTTAAAGTTTTGAAGCTATCAACGTCAAATCTGAAGATTCTCAAGAGAAAAGTGAAGACAATTGCAAATTTTTTTAATCTTGAATCCAAAGGGGGAGATTGTTGGATCATAAATTGTATTCAAGATTAAAGTTAAAGTTCAGGGTTTAAACTGCAATTGTGCTAAAGTTAAGTTAGTGGGTTTAAATTGTAATAAGCTAATAGTTAATAGCTATTGGGCCCAAGCCCATTAGAAAACCCATTAAGGTTAAAGCCCATAAGGCTTGGGTATTTAAAGTTTTGATTAGTTTAGTTTTAGGTTAACCTTGTAAGAACTCTGATAATTTTCTAAATAGTCGCTGTAAGTTTTCTCTGTATTCAAAGGGTATCAAGAACACTCAAGGGTTTCATTGTTTATTCAAGGGATTGGTACGTTATTATTAATCTTTATATCTCTTGATTATTATTGTGTTGCTTGATTACTTGATTGATTGTTTACCAACTAGATTAAATCTGGGATAACAGTCTCATATACTTCGTGAAGTGGAATCTCATTCAGATCCTTCATCTACTTCATCTGCCTAGTGAATCTCTTCCACTCTGGCTGCAGTATGCTCAGGAATTTTACGTTCAGCTCAATCTGAGATTTCCTGACTTTATTCTTACTGAGCTCATTCAACAGAGTCCCAAATCTGTCATAAGTAGCCTCAAGAGATTCACCCTCCTTGGCCTTGAACTCTTCATAGTTGTTTAAGCAATTCGATACTTTGAGTTGGTTGCCGATCTTGGATCCTAGCATCATGTTTTCTAACTGGTCCCACATCTGTTTGCCCGTGGCATTGTAACTGTCGATCTTGACATAGATCTCGTTTGGAATCCCTTGTAAGATAAATGATCTAGCTATTGTGTCATCTATAACCCTTTTTCTTTGCTCATCTGTGTACTATTCCAGTGGAAGTGGGTATTCTTTCTGATCATCTTCTTCTCCTCCAGTTTCAATCACATGAAACTTCGTAGAAGGTTTCATCACTCCTTCTTTAAGTGATATTCTGATATAATCACCTAAGTCGTGTCTGTCTATAAAGTCCAAGAAACGATCCTTCCATTGTTCATACTCTCCTTTAAAAAGTACCGGTGGTTTTACATCCTTACCGATTGCGAGAGCTTCTCTGGAAGTCATCTTGTTTCAAAAATGTACAATAAGAACTTGAATATGATCGTTAGACTGTAAATCCTGAAGTTCAATCATCATGGATTGCATTTGAGTTAAGAAATCAGATTCAGTCATATCAATTACATCTTTAGAATCATCCTCACCAGAATCCTCTTCAATGACATTCTGACCCATAAATCACATGTGAGCATTTTCTTCCTTGTCAGTGTCAGGTTCTGAGTGATCCAACCAATATTCGTCTTCAGCCATTAATGCTTTGCCAGCTTCTTGTTGCTTGGCCAGAAGCATTTTGTTCTTGTAATATTATGAGTTACGAACCTTTGGCTTCCGTCAATCATTAGCAAAATGGCCTACATTGCCATAGTTATAACACTTTGCTGGATGATCAGCTTTCTTCTTTGCATAATCATTCAGATGTTTCTTTTTAGACTTCTTGTCAGCAAAATTCTTCTCATCAGATCTCCTGTCATCAAATTTTCTACCTTCTAATCTCTCCTTATGCTCCTAGTTTCTGGATCCTGATGAGTACCTCTAAATGTTTGACCCCGGTTTCTTGTAAAATTTCTTCTGGAAAGCCTTGGTCAATAGTAGCATTGCTTGCTTTAGGTTCTCACCATCATCAGAATCTGTGTCTTCACATTCCTCTTCCTCAGTTTCAGATACCCACACCTTTTTCTTCTTCAGACTCACTGATCTTTTCTCTTTCTTCTTAACCACTAAGGCAACTGGATTTGCTATCAGTTTCTCAGCTTTCTTCTTTTCATCTCTTCTCTCTTCTACCTCTTCCACATTCTGTCTGAGAGTCTCATAAACTTCATGAAGAGGTATCTCATTCAGATCATTCATCTGTTTCATCTGTCGAGTAAACCTTTTCCACTCAGGTTGTAAAATGCTTATAAACTAGACATTCAACTCAATCTGAGGTTTCTGTAGTCTATTCTTGCTTAGCTAGTTCAGAAGAGTAACAAATTTGTCATAGGTAGCTTCAAGACTTTCACCTTCCTTTGCTTTGAACTCTTCATAATTGTTGAGGCAGTTTGAAAATGTATGATCCTAGTTATCAGGAACAATTCAATAAATTATGATATGACAATTAAGTTCTAGAGAGAGAGTAGAGAGGGAAAGTCACAATGTCATTGATCTAACTAGATTACACGTATGACTCTTGTTACTTGCATAACTCACAACACAAAGACTATTTATATGATGCAAGAAACACTTACAATCTAGAAACTCTCCCAAAGCATAAAACTCTTAAGACACAAAGGTTGACCACTTTGACTTTATAGACTTTGACTTTCTACATTAAATCTTGGATACAACTTTATACACTAACATTCTCCCCCTTTGTATTCAAGATTTAAAAAAATTGACACTAGTCTTCAGCTCTTGATTCTTCAAACTTTGTCTCTGATAGCTTTAAACTTTGTAGCTTTGGGAAGCTTCAATCTCTGATACTTTGAAAAATCTTGAAAAGTCATTCACAATGTCTTTGAATAATCATCAAGTCTTGAACAAACCATTTGAAATCTTGAAACTTTTGAACTTTTCCATTTTGAACATTAAAACAACTTTGAGGTATCTTTAAAAACTTGTATCTTCATCTCTTTGATCTCTGGACTGTCTTTGGAAAAACAAACTATCTCGAGTCATCTTGATTTGTCTTTGAAACATCTCTGAATAATTTCTTTTCATCAGACTTGATCTAGTTGATCTTTCAGAATTTCTCCCCAAGTCTTTTTCACTTAAACATCTCTTTATGGGTTTGAAATTATGACTTCGAAATTGAACTTTATGAATTTATCCCCCTTTTTGATTATTGTGAGAATCAAAATCATCAAAACTTATTCAAAGTCTTCTCGGTCTTTGAAACTTCTCCCCTAATTATTCAATTTAGAACAGTCTTCACGATCTCTTTTGGTAAAGTATGAACATTCTCCTCCAACTGATCAGATAATAAGCCGTCAATTCATGAATGTATTTATCCCAATCTTATCAAATTCAGACTAATTATGAGTTGTAACCCTGAATCAACAGATGAAACAGTCAGGAATGTCTGTCAGTAACACAAAGTTACTGTGTACAACGAATGTACAATGGAAGGAGCTTGAGATGACGTTCACTCCCCATGACTTCCATTCAATAATTGAAAAACACAAGATATGTTCTATGAATGTTCTGACAGAAAATCATATTTTCTGTATGCTCGTGTTTGTGTTATGAAATCTTTCCAAGTATGGATTTCACATGTCGGTATGTTGCGAAAAGTGCAGAATTCGCAAGCTAGAGTTGTACGAAATGTTTATACGAATTCCTTGAGCGTGAAAGAAAAATCTAAGTCAAGATTTTGCATGTTAGATTTATGCGAAATGTTATGATTTCTATATGTGTGTGATACGAAATGTCAGCAATTCGTACATGTAAGATATGCGAGAAGTTGAGAATTCTCTTAGGAGTGTGATGCGAATTGCGAGGAATTCTCACATAGGCTTGTGCGAGAAGTAAGAATTCTCACACAGCCTATGCGAATTATGAGGCTTCAGGCTATGCCATCATGCGAATTATGCTGATTTGCTATAATGATATGTGAATTGTTGAGTCTATGCGAAAAGTTTTGATGATTCTGAGAAAATTGACTGTTTTGAACCTAGTTTGATACATGTTTGCCCTGTTCCTGAGCTTTATACGCGGAATGCATATGTGACATCATTCTTATCATATGTTGGTCACATATCTCTTGCAACTGATCTATATTTCACGAGTGCTCAGGTTTTTCAAGATTTTCAGATTCTGGATTTGATGATTTGATCTCTGCTTGGATTGAGTTAGCTGCCTGAGCATCTGTAATCATAAGTCTGGAAAGCTTCTTTTGTGGTTAGACCGTTGAGAGCACTTTATCACTCTTCTGAACTGATCACTCAGTAGTGTGAGCGACTGCAATCATTGTTTTGATGCTTGAGTTGTAATTCAGAATCCTGAGTGGTTACAATCATCCAGCTGATTCGTGAAGAAAGGAGTTCTAGGTTTGATTAATCAGTATTCTGGAAAGCAGTCAAGAAATGAGTACATTCTATCAGTTGTTGAACATTTGCTTGCCTTCTAACCCTTGCCTTGTAGTGTTGCTACCGGATGCTACCACCCGTAAGCTTATCAGATGAAGTTCTTAAGCTGAATTCTTATTTCAACTCACGGTTCAAAGATAGATCAGATGTTATACACTGAAGATGCATGTTAGATCACAAATTTATTGGATTCAAGATCATCAAGACTGAAATCTGAAGTCAATGCTGCAAAGTCAATTCTCAATAAAAGTCTAGGTCATTTTGTAATAAATTGTCAAAGTTAATTTTGTGTATTTTTGTTTTTCCCTAAATAGGTATATGGTTATTTAGGGTGCTAGGGTTGTGTGTGTTAGGACACAGTCTCATTAGATTCAAGATCATACAATACGAAGATCGCAATCTGAAGCAAAAGCAGAAAAGTCGTCTCATTAATATTATTCCAAGTCGTTTGTAATAAAAGAGTCAAAGTTAGTTGTTATTGTATTTTATTGTTATTAAGTAATTAGTTAGTTTTGTTATAATATGTAGATATTATATTCTAGATATTATATTGTTAGTTGTTAGATAATATCATTGTTAAGATATTATGTTGGTTGAAGCAAGTGTGCAAGACACACTAAGAAATCAGATCACTTTTTCACACACACAAAAGGTGTAAAAACAGAGAGAACACATCAGAGCTAAAACCGAACACCAAACCTTGTAATCGTTTGTTATTAATCATACAGGATGACTTCAAAAGACGCTCATTCCAATGGCACGAATGTCAAACCCCCAGTTCTGTTTAAAGGGGATTACGAACAATGGAAAGACGGATTTCTTGACTTTGTGGACCGACACTTAAACGGAGATAACATTCCTTTATCAATAAAATAAGGTCCCATGGCACCACTTTCTGTCCAAATACCTGATGATGATGCTGAAGATGATTCTTCTAACAGTGAGGATGGTAACGTGGAAAGAGACCAGAAGATGAAAACTGTTACAGTAGAGTATGCCCAATTTTCTGAAGAACAAAAGAACCGTTTCAAAGATGATAAGAAAGAAAGATCTTTACTTCTTCAAAGTATCCTGAATGATATTTACATCAAAATCGACAGCTACAAAGCTACTGCTAAGAAGATGTGGGATCAACTTCAAAAGATGATGATGGGATCTAAGGTTGGGAACCAGATGAAAGTCGCAAACTGTATAAACAGTTATGAAGAATTCAAAGCCTTTGAGGATGAAAGCCTAGCGGACACTTATGAACGATATGTTCTGCTTCTGAACGAGCTGTCAAAGAATAAAGTTAAAAAGAAACAGATTGAGAACAACGTCAAGTTTCTCAGTCTCCTTCAACCAGAATGGAAAAAGCATACAAGAAGATTGAAACAGATGAAAGATCTGAGTGACATTCCACTCCACGAGGTGTATGAGACACTAAGGCAGAACGAAGAAGAAGTAGAAGAGAAAAGGAGTGGAAAGAAAAAGGAAGTTGAGAAAGTTCCTGATTCCATTGCACTTGTTGTCAAAGATAAGAAGAAAAAGAAGAAAGTAATTACAAGTTCTGAATCAGAAACTGAATCTGATGGAGATGATGGAGAAAGTCTCAAGCAAGCACTGCAATTACTGACCCGTGCATTCCAAAAGAAATTCTACAAGAAACCGGGATCAAATTCACAGAGATATTCTTCCTCAAGCTCTAAGAACTGTGAGCATAGAGAAAGAGTAGAAGGAAGTAGATTTCTTCAGAAGAAACCAAAAGAAAGGAAACAATTTATGAATGACTACACCAGTACAGACAAGAAAGCTAATGTCCCAATCAGATGCTACAACTGTGGCATGATTGGTCATTACGCCTCAGACTGTCGGAAGCCAAAGGTTCGCAATACGGAGTATTATCACAACAAACTAATGTTAGCCAAACAAAAGGAAGCTGGCAAAGCGTTAATGGATGAAGACGAATTCTGGTTAGATCATTCTGAAGAGGATGAAGAAGAAGAGAATGAAGAAGTTGCTAACATGTGCTTGATGGCCAATCATGTAAAGTATGATGATTCAGATGATGAAGCAGCTGAAGAGGTAATGAACTTAACCGAAAATAATTTTATGATCAAAATAGATGCGATGATGGTCGAACTTCAAGACCTTCAATCAAAACTGAAAAGGGAAAAAGTCAGAGTTTCTAGGCGTAATCAAAAGATCTTTGAGCTAAATAAGTCAGTTATTGAGAATAAAGATCTCATGGATTCCCTACGCAAATTTGCTTCTGATTTTAATCTTAAAAACGATTGTTTAGAAAAGAAGATTTCTGATTTTGTTTCTCAAATTTCTATGTCTGATTTAGAAAAGAAAGAAACTGCCTTAATTGTTTATAAGCTGCAATTTGAGAACAAGAATCTAAATAAGAAGGTAAATGGTCTGGAAACCAAACTTTACTCAATAGGCCAAACAGATCAAACTATTTTCATGAATACACCTAACGAAGAGGCTGATTTTAAAGCAAAATGGGGATTAGGTTGTAATAATCCTCATTACCTGAAACATGTTATCAGAAAACAGCCTGGTTTATATAATGCAGATTATATGTATGCTGTTGGTAAACATTCTCATTTGAAACCCAAATTTGTTACCAAAGCATCAGAAGAAGTTGAGGCAAGAGAAGATACAAATAGAAAGAATTTGAAGAAAATGCAACTACCATTCTGTTACGGAAGACTGAATGATAGTTATCTTTCGGAAAAACCAAAAGTTATTTGAAAAGAATATTTTGCTACCTATTCTTCTACTGAAATGGAGGCAAACCCTGTTCGAGCTAAAACTTATCTACGTCCACTCGTATTAGAAAGCAAAATAATTAAGTTAGAAAATGTCTTATCTGACGAAAGAATTTTGGTGAATATAGAACAAGATGTGTTTTCTACTGTTATGAAGAACACTGTTTTTCATTCTAAATCTACAAAGTGTTCTACAGTTTCAAAAGCACCTCACACTTCTACTGATTTCTTTGATGACTTATTTGAGTTTGCAAATGATTTTTTAAATTCTAAAGAAGGGTGTATAGAATGAGTAGATATGGTTGATTTCAATTCTTCACTTCCAGATCATTCTATTTTTCTTGTAAAAAGAAAGGCTTTACCAAGTATTTATAAAAATCAACGTTCACAGAAACAGAACACCTCTGGTAAACGCAAGAAAAGCCAATCTCAGAAATCTGATTTTTCTAATACATCTAAATCTTCAAATCAGATTCGTACTACTCACCTTCCTTGTGATAGAAAGTTAGATGGTTCAGGTTCACTTTAGAGAAGAGGGAGCTACAAGGAAGAAAATCTATTCTGGAAGAAGAAACTAGTTAAAGATGAAAGCTCATGTGTACATACGCATAATGAAACGAAGAACAATGCGCTGAAAAGTAAACCTGCTCATGTTTACACGAGAGATCAAAAGATCAGGTTATCAGGTAAGGAAAATTCTTGTTATTACTGTCGTACACATGATCCTATTCACAGAACCAAAGATCATTACTGGTATGGTTCTTATACCATAACCCCCATACAAACTGTAACTAACACATATGGACCCAAATACCAGTGGGTACCAAAGAAAACTAAACCTGTGTTGCAGGCACCTACTGTCAAGGGGGAGTAGGAAGAACAATGGTTCTTGAGTAAATCAGCTCAAGACCCGGACATCAATATCAACGGTGGCTTCTGATTACAACAGATCAGAACCCGTACCTCAATGGAGAACAGTGGTTTCTAAGTAAATCAGCTTAGAACCCGTGCTTCAAAGAAGAATGGCTCTTGAATACAACAGTTCAAGACCCACACTTCAATGATGAAAAGACCTTACTCCAATGTTGATATGAGAGATTGTACTCTGATACTCCAACGAGGAAATCAACCTTCAAGGGGGAGTACATATTTATCTCTGAAATTATTTGCATCCGCTAAATATGACGATCTACAATTCGCAAGTGAATTATAGATCTCTATCATGTGATTTATAACTGACATATGTTAGATGCATAATTTCAGGGGGAGTTAGAGAATTTCTTTGTTTTACTGCTTTTTGTCTTTTCAATATTAGTGAATAAAGTTTCTTTGACTTGACTTAAGACTTTTGCATAATTTTTGAGAAGAGCTTACACGATCATATGCTTATGACTTTAATCTAAGCTTTATGAGATGTAAGATCGCACTTAAAGGTATATTCCTTTATCTTAATCTCATACGTGATTGAAAGACGAACAACTTTCAATCATTGAAAACATATTCTTAAACATTCAAACCACTTCCCGATTTTTTCATAAGATTTTATATTTTGGGAGTGTACTTTAAATGTTCTACATGAGCTTACATGATTATAAATCATTTTGAGCAACATAATCTTTATAGGATATACGATATTTCTTTGTGCTAGGAATTCACACAACATCTATGGAATCACGTTAACCAGTGATTTCTACCCATGAAGTTAATCCATAGTGATTGGGTCTGAGGAGTCAAAAGAAATGAGTGTGGAAGAGTGATGAGGTATCATGAAAAAGAGAGTTAGGTTAGAAGTGAGCTAAATGTTTAAAAGAAAGAGGGTGTGAGAACAGAGTTAAAAGAATATCACAACTCTGCACCAACTTTTTCTCAGTCGGGCAGCCACATTTCTTGTGTTTCACAACTCTTTTGTGATCATTATTGAAACAGGCAACTAGCCCATGTCAACTCTTGAAATTACCCCACCAGCTACTCATTTACTTCTTAACAGGAAAATGTTTCATTTTTCAAAGGGGAAGCAGCACATATGTTATCTTATTTTCATTTGGAAAATCTGGATATTGAAAAGAAGGAAGTCTACCCCACCTTCGCACGTCACTCATGCACATTGAGTCTGTGTTTAACATACTGTTGTCTCAGTGGTTTACACAATTTTGAGCCTATAAGCAATCATTCGTGCTTAATTCTTTCTATCACATGCACGAACACGCAAGGAATTTATTTCTTTTTCATAACGTTTATAGAAATAACCTTTGTGGTGTTTCGATGATTAAATGGAAGCCTTGGGGGAGTCAACATCAAACAACTCCTTTTCATTGTGTATTCGTTACACACAGTGACTTAGTGTTACTGACAGGCGTTTCTAACTGATTTGTTTATTGCTACAGGTGTTACATAACTATTTTGTCTAGATTTGCAAAGATCTGGATAAATATATATTGCATTGACGAATCAGAGGCTCCTTATGAACAACATTTCTTGTCATCAAGTTTTGATGAAATCATTACACTTCTCATCAAAAAGGGGGAGAAGATCTACCCAAGAAATGGAGAAGTGCTAACCAAGAAATCACATGTTTCAAGAATCACGTCCAAGATTGGATTCTTCAAAGAGCAAGTATTCTGAAGATATGCTGATTCGTGAGAAATTTTCTTTGAAGATACTTTGCTGAAGAATTTCGAGCTGAAACTAGAGATAATTTCTTCCCATGAACTGAAAGAGAAGATCGTATTGCTAAATCATTTTCGTAATGATCTTGATCCAAAGGGGGAGATTGTTAGGACACAGTCTCATTGGATTCAAGATCATACAATACGAAGATCGCAATCTGAAGCTAAAGCAGAAAAGTCGTCTCATTAATATTAGTCTAAGTCGTTTGTAATAAAATAGTCAAAGTTAGTTGTTATTGTATTTTATTGTTATCAAGTAATTAGTTAGTTTAGTTATAATATCTAGATATTATATTCTAGATATTATATTGTTAGTTGTTAGATAATATCTAAAATAGATATTATGTAAGTAAAGCAAGTGTGTTAACCAAAAAACAAGATATCAGATCACAATATACACACACACATTAAAGGTGAAAACTAGAGAGAACACACATAAAAGCTTCAATCGATCAACCTTGTAACCATTGTTATTAATCAAACAGGTTCGTAATCGTTTATGTGTATGAGTCGTTAAGAACTTGATAGTATTGTGGACCCACAGTGTGAGTGTAACTGTGTGCAAAAATAGAAGGCAACCGTCCTGTTCTATTCTAGAGATAGAGAGCTTAGAGAGAGAGAAAAAAAATCCTTCAAGAGAGATTTGTAATCTTTTGATTGTGAATCAAATCAGGTTTGGTTAATCTCTTGTTGTGATTATTTGTTTTAT
Organism: Arctium minus; assembly: GCA_954870635.1. Lineage (NCBI taxonomy): Eukaryota > Viridiplantae > Streptophyta > Magnoliopsida > Asterales > Asteraceae > Arctium > Arctium minus. The sequence goes on from OX941084.1 coordinate 94,363,056, forward strand.
GTGATAAGAAACTGATTTGCAGGGATTATCAATTGGTATCTGAAATTGTCCTTCCTTATCAAATCAAGCAATTCAATCTCTAAACAAGATCTAACAATGTATAATCTAGAGAGAGAGTAGTGAGAGAATGTTCTTCATTCATATGTCTGACAATGTGATACAATACTTCTAGTTACAAGATTAACAAAGCACCTAAGGTATTTATACCAAGGATGCTATCACAATACTTAACAACTAAGTAAACTCATATTTACTAAACTAAACAGACTTTGACTTTGTTGACTTATCTTGACTTGACTTTTCCTATTAAATCTTGGATACAATAATACACTAACATTCTCCCCCTATGTATTCAAGATTTAATAAAAATTTGACATAAGTCTTCAGCACTTGATTCTTCAATCTTTTGTCTCTGACAACTTTGAACTTTGAAGCTCTTTCTGAAGTTGTTGAAGAATCTTGAAAAGTCTTTAACACTTTACAGCTTTGGAAAGTCAACAAGTCTTGAAAACATTGAAATCTTTGAAAACTTCTTTGAAACTTCTTTGAAACTTCTGGAACTTCGATGAATCTATGAAAACTTGTATCTTCATCTCTTTGATCTCTTTGATCTCTTGACCGTCTTCGGAAAAACAAACTTTCTCGAATCATCTTAATTTAGGTTTGTCTTCTGAATCTTTTGAGAATGATTTCTTTTCATCAGATTTGAACTTTCAGAAATACTCCACAAATCTTGACTTTGAAAATTCTTCAGTACTTTGAAATTATTTTGAAATTGAACTCTATAGATTTCTCCCCCTTTTTGATGATTGTGAGCTCCATGATCATCAAAACTTTCTCAATTTCAGCACTTTCTTTGAATCTCCCCCTTTTACAAACATTCTCCCCTTTTGAGATTCATTTAACATTCTCTGCACTTTGATCAGAATAGCTGAATCATGAACTGTATATACCCGAATCTTTTCAAATCCAGATATAATGAACGTTGTAACCCTGATTCAACAAATGAAACTGTTACAAATGCCTGTCAGTAACACAAAGTTACCATGTACAACGAATGTACAATTTAAGGAGCTGGTTTGATGATGACTCCCCAAGACTTCCATTCAATCATTGAAAAACACAAGGTTTATCTATGAATGTTCTGACAGAAAAACAAATTTTATGTGTGCTCATGCTTGTGTATGAAAGAATTTAGCACAATGATTGTGTTTCATAAGGCTCAAATTGTATAAACTGTAGAGACAGCAACAAGTATTACACGGACTCAGTGTGCATGAAAGAGGTGCGAAGGTGGGGCAACTTTCCTTCTTTTTCAATATCTAAATCTTCCGAGTGAAGACTAGATAGCAGATATGCTGCATCCCCAAAGAAAATGAAACATTTCTTTGTTAAGAAAGAAACGAGTGGCTGGTGGGGTAATTGCAAGAGTTGGCATGGGCTCACTGCCTTTTTCAATGATGGTCACCAAAGAATGTGAACCAATCAGATTTTGTGGCTGCCCGGCTCAGAAAGTGGTTGGTGCAGAGTTATGATATTCTTTTAACTCTATGCTCACATCCTCTTTCTTTTTAACATTTAAGCTCACTTCTAACCAAACTCTCCTTTACATTTTACCTCTACACACAATGAGAAAAACTCAACTGGATGAGTTATCTCCCCCACTCTTTGATTTATGACCCCTCACCCCTCAATCACTCAAGGATAACTTCCTGGGTAGAAAACACTAGTTTGCGTGAATCCATGGAAGTTCTGTTTAAGCTCACACATGAATCCCATGTAAGTCCTAAAAAGAATGCTTGCTCAACAGTTTAACTTTAGTAGTTAAGCTGAAAAATATATGATGACATTGTCAAAATGTATGCTCATGAGATTTGAGCAATTGAACAATGAAGATCTCTCAAAACAAGAATATTGAATGAATGAAATGAAATCAAGAGAATTGTTTTGAGAATCTGACATTGTATCAATCAGATCAAATGAAATGGTTAGGGTATCAAAAAATTGGATGGTTTGTTTATATGAACAAATATAAACAAATTAACAATGAAAGCACAAATTAGAAATGATTATTGATGCTCAACAACATTTGAAAGCAAACGGGAGTATTACATTCGAAAAATTTGTTCATTATGAGACATGGTAATAACGATTTCAAATGAAGTACTGAACCGGTGTGTGTGAATACTTGACAGTATATAGAAAAGATAATACACAAGTATTGATCTTTGGAAACACATGGCCAGTTAAACATTAACGCTCAATTTTGAAAAACATTTAAAAGCACATTTCTAAATTTATGAAATCTTTTGAGAATCAGAAGTGGTTTGAACTTTTAAGAAAACGTTTTTCATGCTTGAAAGTTGTTCTTCTTTCAAACAATCAGAGATCTAGGATTAGAAGATACTTACATTTAAGCTCCCCCTCAAATCATTATAGAATGATTTATATCAGATAAACTCCCCCTAGATATTTGCATAATATCCTTATCTGAACATTGAAGAACGGGTCCTGATCTGTCATGTGATCAAAAGCCACGGTCCTTTACATTAAAGTTTGGGTTCTAAACTGAAGTGTTTAGAAGCCATTGTCTTTGACATTGAAGTCCGAGTTCTAAGTTGTAGTACTTAGAAGTCAAAAACTTGTACTCTGAAGTACGGGTTTTGAACTGTTGTGTTCAAAAACCATCGTTCCTGCTCCCCCTAGACCGGTGGTACATGCCAAACAAATTTAACAGGTTTTTGTACCCACTGGTATTTGGGTCCTGGTATGTTAGATTTAGGAATCCACTTCTCATTAGATGTATATCTTTTAAAACCAGAATTCTGAGAAGTTATTCTATAAGAACCGTACCAGTTATGAGCAGATTCTCTCTAAACAAAGTCATTCTCTCCACAGTAAGAACAATAGATTTTCTTCTGTGCAATCCTGATCAAATGATTAGTAGAGAAATATATATCTGGATTACCAAAAGATTTACCTTTATGTGTTCTGTTCTTTTTTGCTTTGTATGTGGAATTGAATGCTTTGTCATTCTTCTTCTCTTCATCAGGAGAACTCTTCACTCTACAGACCATCTGATTTTTCTTAGAAGACTTTCCAAGATATTTTACATAATAGCTCGCTGAACCATCAACAGATTTGTCATAAAATAGATTTGATGGTCTGATCTGATATGATTTGACAGTTTGTGATTTGACACTTTTGTTTTTGAAAACATTTTTGTCATGGATAGAACTAGAAGCAGTTTTAAAAGAGAAAACTGATTCGGTTGAATTGTCAACTGGTGATTGATTGATCACATCAACACAAACTTTTTCTGACAAATCAACATTTGCAGCTTCTAAGTTCTTTATCTTTTCAGATAAAATGTTTCTTTCAGAAGTAAGTGTGTCAAATTTCTGTTTCAAATCAGATCTAGCCATCTGTTCTTTAAGAATATCTGATGATAGAACAGAGATTTTGGACATGAGCTTGGATATTTCAGTTTCAAAATATGAGCGTTCTTGCTCAAAATCTTTTTGTAAGTTCTTGGATTTATCAGAAATTTTATTGAAGATCCCAACATTTCTCTTTTCAGAATTTTTCTTTTCAGATTCAAAAGACTTTTTCTTTTCTTTGAGAATTTGTCTTTCCTTTTCTAATAAGTCTTGTAAAATTGAGATCTGTTTGGGAAATTCAGTGTTTTTATCTTCAAGAACTTTTCTTTCCTTAGCAAATGTGTCTCTTTCAGTAATTAGAATTTTTTTCAAAATCAGACACTTGCTTGGAAAGTTTAATGCATCTCAGCTCAAGATCCTTTTTCTCTTGCAAAGTTTTCTTAGAAAGTTCAGATGATTGTTGAGTTGAAAATGTCTTCATATTTGATTTTTCTTTTTCTGCTTGTAGGCTTGTTTGTAGTTCAACATTTTTCTTCTCCAAAACAGATATCTGATCTTTAAAAGCCTTCAACTTGTTTTGAAGCTTGACTAATTCATCTTTCAGCTCAGACGACTTCTGTTCAGTCGTCTTCAGTTGGCTTTGAAGATACGCAATCTTTCTGTCTTTCACCTTGATTTCTTTTTCACAATCTTGAATAGTATTTCCTTTTATTTTAATCATTTCCTCTTTCTCTTTAATCTCCTTCTCTCTTGCACTGATGATACCTGCAAAATGAGATTTATCCATATTAGCACACTTTTTACAGTCAGGAGCATTATCAGAATTTGACAAATTTAATTTCAACTTCTGAATCTGTTTTAGAAGCACTGAATTTTGATTTTTCAGTTGATCTCGTTCAGCTTCTATTTTCGGTATCTTAGGCATGTACAAGACTGCCATATCTCTAGCAGATAAAACAGTGTTTCCTCTCTCGTCTGTAACAGGCATCTTGTCAGAATGTTAGCTTTAAAAAAATGATCGTAAAAAATCAGAAAATTATGACCACAATCAAAATATGTCCCCCTCCGCAGACTTAGCACGGGGGTTCCGCTAATTTTTCTAACATGTTTTTCTCTAGAAAGAAATGCTTGAAAAAAATGATCGTTTCCAAACAAATCAGAAATGTTGACTAAAAAGTCAAACTTGGATCACACAAAAAAAATTTAAGAAATTTTCTATCTCTTGAAACTCGCAGATCACTGTACGCGCTGAGCACTATTCACTTAGAAACACGCTAAACGTTATGTGTGCGTTTGAAAAACTCGCAGGCCACTGAAAGCGCAAAGCACTATTCACACTAAAACTCGCTAGTAGGCACTTGTACGTTTCTGGAACTCGCTAGCCGCTACGTGCGTGTTTTATGATGTTTGGGCGTTATGACGTTTGCGCGTTTCAGCACTCAGAAAATTTTTCAAGGATTTCAAACTCGCAAGCCTCTTAGCGCGTTTCGATCAAACTCGCAAGCTTTGTCTTGCGTGTTTCTGAAACTCGCATGCCTCTGTTAGAGCATTTCTGGCCAAAAATCAAATCCTTTGACTTGCGCGTTTGATGGTGAACTCGCAGGCTTAGCTTGCGCGTTCTTCAGACTTGAATCTTGCGTGTTCTTGATGATGAAGCTTGCGCGTTCTAAGGAAGAACTTGCGCGTTTTTTAAATCTTGCGTGTTCTTCATGGTTTTTCAGAAAATCGATTCAAATCAATTCAAACCTGCAAATTTGAACAAGAAATTGCACAAGTATGATCAATTAACCAACTAGAACATTAGTCTATCAAAAGATTTTCATTAAAAACATCAAAATGCAATCATTTGATTCAAGAACAGTGTTCGACATTTTTAAAGAAAAACACAATGAAATCCAAAATTAAAACTATTCTAGTGATTAATTCGACAATCTTTATGAACAAGAATGAATCTACTTTACAAAACGAATTCTATTGGATCATTTTTACAATCAAAGAACAACAAATCAACGAAATTTTGATCCAACAGTGAGTTTCAAAAACAAATGAGTTCGTGAAATTCACGAATTCGAAAATTGAATTCAATCTGTGATCTGATCTTTTTTGAATCTGTTTGGTTTGCTCTGATACCAATTGAAATTGTCCTTCCTTATCAAGTCAAGCAATTCAATCTCTAAACAAGATCTAACAATGTATATTCTAGAGAGAGAGTAGTGAGAGAATGTTCTTCATTCATATGTCTGACAATGTGATACAATACTTCTAGTTACAAGATTAACAAAGCACCTAAGGTATTTATACCAAGGATTCTATCACAATACTTAACAACTAAGTAAACTCATATTGACTAAACTAAACAGACTTTGACTTTGTTAACTTATCTTGACTTGACTTTTTCTATTAAATCTTGGATACAATAATACACTAACAGTATCAGATCCTATCCAGATTGAAATCAAAAGGAAATATTGGTCGATACTGTTTCATCCATATCCAGATCTGTTCTTCAGTTTTTATGTGAAATTTGTTTAGTAATCATTTGGTTTGAGGTCGAAATCAGTATTAGATTGATGTTATATTGATTTAATCGGGTATTGCACTGTAATCGATTGTCATTGTGATGATTTTGGTGTTTTTGGTTTTCACGAGTACACAAGCACTGTTACATTGATCGAATCATTCTTAGAGTGTTTGTTTTTTGAAATTAATTGGTTGTAATCTGTCCTAGATGTGTTTGTGGTCTTATTGTCAAAGTTTGGGATTGCAAATCGAAGTCTAGATAGGTTTTTGGATGATTCAGAGTTGGATTTTGAAGCATAAGTGAAGAACTCCCAAGTGTGTTCAAGAACTCGCAGAGGACGAAGCATTCGCAGAAAGCTTCAAAGGATTCGCAGATCCTTTTGTTTAGAACTCGCTTTGTGTTTAATGTCTTAAATATGTTAAGTATAAAATTCACAAGCTTGACGTTTGCGAATTCTTTAAGATTCGCAGGCCTCTGTGTTGAGAATCCTTAGGATTCGCAGATGTCCTTGTGCTTTGAAATCGCAGGATTCGTAGGTTTAAGAGATTCGCAGAACTTTGTGTTGCGAAAACTTGAGATTTCGCATTATTGTCTGTTGCGAATTTCTTGGAATTCACAGAGTATTCAGAATTCGCATTAATTGTTTCTAAGTATAGAATTCACTAGATGAGTTTTGCGAATTCTTAAGGATTCGCAGGTGTGTATTTAGCGAATTCTGATATTTTTCTTGCGAAGTCTGTGGTTATTTCTATCAACTTGCGAATTCTAAGTGTTTTTCTTTAAATCTTGCGAATTTTAAGTGTTTCAAATCATTTCTTGCGAATTTCTTACATCTCTTTGGTGTTTGCGAATTTTAGACTTAAGAATATTGGGACTTAGAGAAATTTGAAAATTTTATTTCTGATTTTCTGTCTAAGCATTTCTGTATTGTTTGATTTTATCTGGACTATCGATCAATTTCAAATCAGTTTCTTATTGCATATCTTTTCAAATCAGGATGGCATCAAGAGAAGCTCTCGCTATTGGAACAGATGTAAAGCCACCAGTACTCTTCAAGGGAGAGTATGAGCAATGGAAAGACAGATTCATGGACTTCATTGAAAGATACGAACTGTGTGGTCTTATTAAGAAATATTTGGAAGAAGGAATCATGCCATTTCCAATGAGGACCTATACGGTTGAAGATGAAAAAAGAGAGTATCAACTGCCACCTGAAGAGTTCACAGAAGAGCAAACGAAAAGAGCCAAAACTGATGGACTAGCAAAATCATTCATTCTTCAAGGAATCCCAAATGAGATTTATGTGAAAATTGATAGCTACAAAGCTACAGGAAAACAAATGTGGGATCAACTGGAGAAGATGATGCTTGGATCAAAGGTTGGGAACCAGCTCAAAATATCGAACTGCCTCAATAACTATGAGGAATTTAAAGCCAAAGCTGGAGAATCTTTGGAGGCGACTTATGACAGATTTTTGACTTTACTTAATGAACTCAGCAAAAACAAAGTAAAGAAGTCACAAATTGATCTCAATATGAAGTTCCTCAGTATCCTTCAACCAGAATGGAAAAGGTTCACTAGACAGATGAAGCAGATGAAAGACCTAAACGAAATTCCACTCCATGAAGTTTATGAAACCATAAGGCAGAATGAGGAGGAGGTGGATGAGATCAAGGATGAAAAGAAAAAGGCCGAGAAGACAGTTGCTGATCCAGTTGCTCTTGTTGTGAAGAAGAAAAGAGTGAGTCTCAAGAAAAAGAAAAAGATGATAGTTTCTGAATCAGAAGACGCTGAAAGTGAGGGTAACTCTGACTCTGACGACTGTGAGACCTTGAAGCAGGCTATGCTTATGTTAACCAAGGCTTTTCAAAAGAAGTTCTACAAAAATCCTAGCTCGAATAGTCAGAGGTATTCATCGGGTTCAAGTAACTACGATCACAAGGAAAGAGTCGAAGGAAAAAGGATAGAGGAAAGGAGGCCAGAAGAGAAAAAGTATAGAGTTGAAGAGACTAAACAGCCATAACCTACAAAGTGCTACAACTATGGAAAATTGGGTCATTTTGCTAAGGACTGCAAAAAGCCCAAAATCAGAAACTCCGAGTACTATAAGAACAAGATGCTCTTAGCCAAGCAACAGGAGGCTGGCAAGGCATTAATGGCTGAAGATGACTTCTGGTTCGACTATTTAGACCAAGAAAGTGAGAAAGAAGAGAAGGAAAAGACAACACACTTGTGCTTGATGGGTCAGATGGAGATGGAAACCGAAGCTGATTCTGATGAATAGGATAACAAAGAGGTATGTGATATGACTGAATCAGATTTTTTGAATCAAATGCATGTTATGATGACTAAACTCCAAGAATTAGAGTCTAAACTTAAGCGTGAAAAAGGTGTCATTAATGATAAAAATCAATCTATACATAAACTTAGTAATGATATTGCTGAGAAAAATATATTGATTGAAGCGTTGCATAAAAACATTGACACTAACGCGAAAGAGAAGACTATAATTCATAAAGAGTTATCTGAAACTGTTTCAAAATATAGATTGTGTGAGTTTGAATCTAAACAGATTTCTAAAATGTATTCTTCGCTTTCAAAAGAAAACAAATCTTTAATTGCAAAGGTGAATGCTTTGGAAGGGAAATTATATACTTTGGGTCAAACTGAACAAACCATTCATCTACACAAACCCAAAGAGAACAAAGAGGGTTGGGGACTCGGATACGAGAATCCACAATGTCTCAAAAAGGGTATTTCTGAAGTTCCTACTCTTTATGATTTTGGATTTTTAAGACTGGCACCTCAACACCCTGAACTTCAAGTTTGGTGGACTACACTGTCTGAAAAGGATGAAGCCAAGGAAACCGAGAAAAGAAAGAACACATCTAAAATTCAACTTCCATTTCGTTATGAGAGGTTGAATAATAGTTATCGTTCTGATAAATCAAAATTTCTTTCAAATGATTATTTTGAGAGTTATTCTGTAAAAGAAATGGAAGCTAAGCCCATCGAAGGTAAGCTTTACGTTCCTCCTCTCGTGTTGGAAAGTAAAATTTCTGAACTCGAGAATACTCTCACAGAAGAAAGGATCTTGATGGACTTAGAACAAACTATTTTTTCTACTGTGTTTAAATATTCTGATTTTTCTAAATCATTCAAGGCTTCAAAATCTGCTGATATGTCTGGTTTACTTGATGAAGAGTTTGATTTTCTAAACTCTGATGGTTTTTTAGGTGACTGTGTTGTTGATTTTGATTTTAATGCTAAACTTCCTGATCATTCTTCTTTTGTTGTTAATTCTTTTGGATTACCAAGTGTGTATGAAAAAGGTGAAACGTCAACGAAAGTTGATAAACAAGTTTCTGTGAACCCCAAGACCGTCAGAGGTAAGAAGAAGAAACCTAGGCATTCACAGAAACCGACTACCACTGGTAAGCCAAAGAAAGGGCAATATGTCAATACTTACCGTTCTAACTCGAATGTTTCAAATGTTTCAGATTTGAGAAAGAAAAAGCTTGGAGTTAAGTCGGAATGGCTACCGAAACAGGAGATAGACGAGAATGCTAAATTATTTTCTAGTTCTGATTGTAATAAGAAGACTACTAGTAAAGATGATTTGATTGCGAATGTTGCTATTTCTAGACCTAAACTTGTTAATTCTTGCAAGAAATATTCCATACAGCAATTATTCCAGTTAGCTCCATCTACTAGAAAGTTTTCAAATTATAGTAGAAATGATTATGCTTTTAAAAAAATTCTGATGTTTGGTTTGGAACTTATCATGTATATTCTTATCGTTCTAATTCTTCATATGGTTTTCAAAGGAAAAGCGGACCCAAGTTTCAATGGGAACTGAAATCATGTGCTAACACTGTAGGTCCCATTTATAAATGGGTACCTAAACCTCTTGTTTCATGATTTCTCTTGTGCAGACCCGTCATATGTGGTACTTGGATAGCGGGTGTTCCAAGCATATGACCGGGCAGAAAAGTATGTTGTCTAACTATACAGAGAAATACTGCGAAACAGTTCGATTTGGTAACGACCAGTTCTCACCAATTCTGGGGTATGGTGATGTGGTTTACGACAATGTAATGATTAAGAAGGTGAGGTACGTAGAAGGATTAGGACACAACCTTTTTAGTATTGGCCAGTTCTGTGACAAAGATTTAGAGGTAAATTTCAAGGCCAAGAGGTGTTTGGTACGCACTAAAAAAGGTAAAGAACTCCTGGCCAACACTCGCAAGTCAAACCTCTACACCATCAACTTGTCAAAGGTCTAGACTGACAATCAGGTGTGTCTACTCTCAAAAGCATCGATGCAACAAAGCTGGCTATGGCATCGATGACTTTCTCACCTGAACTTTCGCTACATCAATAAACTTGTTAGTGGAAAGCTAGTGAATGGACTTCCTGAGCTCAAGTACGTAAAAGAACACTTGTGTCCAGTGTGTGAAAAAGGTAAGATGAAGAGAGTTCCACACAAACCGAAGCCTGAACCGAGTACCAGCTCTTCTTTAGAGTTGTTGCATATGGATCTCTGTGGTGCTATGCGAACGCAAAGCTTAGGCGGAAAGAAATACGTGTTAGTTATTGTGGACGATTATTCGCGATACACGTGGGTCAAATTTCTACGGTCAAAATATGAGACACCCGAAGTTCTCATTACATTTCTAAAGACAATCCAGGTGAATCTGCAGAAACCAGTCAAGCTTCTCCGAACTGACAATGGCACAAAGTTTAAAAATAAAACAGTTGAAGAATATCTCGAATCGGTTGGGATATCACATAAATACTCTGTTGCACGTACTCCTGAACAGAATGGAGTAGTCGAAAGGCGAACCATACAATATTCGAGGCCACTCATACTATGCTCAGTCAATCCGACTTACCTCTATTTCTGTGGGCCGAAGCTGTGTCGACTGTGTGTTACACTCCAAATCGGTCCATGATACACCATAGATTTCAAAAGACTCCGTATGCGTTAATCAAGTATTTCCACATATTTGGGTGTAAGTGTTTTGTGCTAAATGACAGAGAGAGTCTGAATAAGTTCAATGCTAAGGCGGAAGAGGGCATATTTTTTGGTTATTCTTCTACATCTGTTGCTTATCGAGTGTACTTGAAGAAATCAAAGACTGTGGTCGAGAGCGTAAATGTTACATTTGATATGGCTTCTGAACACGTCAGTTCAGAACCCGTGATAACTGGAGTACTTGCTTCGGGGCAAATCAGTCCATAACCTGTATCTCAAGCGAACAAATCAGATGGCCCATCATCGTCTACTAATCACTTATCTGATTTAGATTTACTATTTGAACTATTTTATGATGAATTTCTTATCTCTAAAGTGACTAAATCTATTGTGGTTGACAGGATGGAAGACTCAATGACTACTCATCCAACCATTTCAGATATCTCTACTGAATCTAATTCCTCGATTCAGCAAGAAGTTCAAGTTCAAATACCTACTCCTACAGTTGAAGCTGTGACCAACAATGAAGAGACAAAAGTAGCTGAATCGGTAGGGTGTACTGTAAGGACTGATCAACAGATTGATCACGCTGAACCCACTGAAACATCGGCACCTACTACTTCAACTGAACCCCCCATTCATACTGACCAACCTGAAGAAGATACCAGTGGATTCTTAGATGATAATCATGATCAATCTGCGTCTAATCCACTCCCTCATGAACACAAGTGGACCAAAGAGCATCCGATATCTCAAGTCATTAGAGATCTGTCAAAACCGGTGCAAACTAGGTATGCAACATTAAATCAATGTATGCATGACACCTTTCTGAGCAAGATTGAACCTACTCGCGTATCCGAGGCTCTTGCTGATTCAGATTGGGTGACTGCAATGCAAGAAGAGCTGAATCAATTCGAAGCACTTAAAGTATGGAGACTCGTACCCAAACCTTAAGGTAAAACCATAATTGGTATGAAATGGGTTTTCAAAAACAAGAAAGATGAAGATGGTACCGTTATCTGAAATAAAGCAAGACTTGACGCCAAGGGATATAGGCAAGAGGAAGGAATAGATTACGACGAGACTTATGCTCCAGTGGCGCGTATAGAAGTAATTCGCATGTTTCTTGCATACGCTGCCCACAAGAACTTCACCGTCTATCAAATAGACGTGAAGACAGCCTTTCTGAATGGCATACTCAAGGAGGAAGTCTACGTCTCGCGGCCAGAAGGCTTTGTTAATCAAGAGAAACCGAATCATGTATACATTCTCGACAAAGCACTTTATGGACTGAAACAAGCTCCTCGCGCCTAGTATGATGTCTTATCTCAATCCTTGGTCAAGTCAGGTTTTACAAAAGGTACGGTCGATACCACTTTATTCATTAAAAAGGAAAAAGCCGATATCATTCTTATTCAAATATATGTGGATGATATTATTTTTGGCTCTACAAATCCTAAATACTGAAAGAACTTTTCAAACCTCATGGTGTCACGTTTTCAGATGAGTATGAAAGGAGAGTTGACTTTCTTTCTTGTATTACAAGTCAAACAATTTTCAACTGGGATTTTCATCAATCAATCTAAATACATTCTTGATATTCTTCGGAGGTTCAAAATGGAAAGCTGTAAACCGATTGGTACCCCGATGGCACCTGGTACTAAGATTGGCACTGATCCTTCGGGAAAAGCTGTTGATGTTAGCACCTATAGAGGGATGATAGGTTCTTTGTTGTATCTTACTTCTAGTAGGCCGGATATAATGTTTTCTACATGCTTATGTGCTAGATATCAGGCCAATCCTCAAGAATCCCATATGTCTGCAGTCAAACGTATTTTTAGGTATCTGAAGGGGACTGTAGATCTTGGTCTGTGGTATCCTAAAGATACTAGCTTTGAACTAACAGCATATTTAGACGCAGATCATGCTGGTTGCATGCTAGACAAAAAGAGCACGTCGGGTCATATACATTTCCTCGGTGATAAATTCGTCAGTTGGGCATCTAAGAAGCAATTATGTGTTTCCACTTCAACGGCCGAAGCAGAATATGTAGCTGCTGCTAGCTGCTGTTCTCAGGTCTTGTGGATGAGAACGCAACTGTGAGACTATGGTTATCACTACAATAAAATCCCGATTAATTGTGACTCGAAAAGCGCTATCGTGATATCAGCTAATCCTGTTCAGCATACGAAGACCAAACACATTGATGTCAGGTATCATTTTATAAAAGATAATGTCGAGAAAGGAACAATTGAACTTTACTTTGTAAAAACTGATTATCAGCTTGCAGATTTGTTTACCAAACCCTTAGACGAAAAGAGATTCACTTTTCTTGTCTCTAGGCTTGGTATGCTAAATCTTAAGACATAATCAGTGGTTACCTATTAAAGTTTTCTCATTGTAAATTTTTCATCATTTCTTTATCATTTTTTTCCGAAAGATATCTGCACTTTAATAATTTGTTCATTATCTCAAGGGGGGTATGAGAAGAACTTCAAAGATGATCAATGTTATTTTGAGGGGGAGCATATATAGTTTCTGCATTTACTTATCTATCAAATTTTTTGTAATGCATGATTTTCGGGGGAGTTTTTCAAGTCAAAGGATTAAGGCAATGATTTCTGATTACTTCAAATCAGAACTCGTTCTTTAATCGTTTTACTGCTTTATGTCTTTTAATTTTTGTGAATAAAGTTGCTTTGACTTGATTTAAGACTTTTGCAGTTTCAGAGATGCTTACAAGATCATATCCTTATGACTTTAAGCTTGACTTCATGAGATGTAAGACTGGACGCAAAAGGTATAATTCTTTATCTTCATCTCATATATGGTTGAAAGAAGGACAAGTTTCAATCATAGAAAACATATTCTTCAATGTTCAAACCACTTCCCGATTCTTAAACAGATTTCATGAATTGGAAGTGTGATTTTAAATGTTTTCATGATTTGCTTGTGCTTCATGATTACAAACCGTGTGTTTCTAAAGATATATACTTGCGTATTATCTTGTCTATATACTTTCAAGTATTCACACACACCGATTTAATTCTTTTGTTGAATAAGTTATCACCATGTCTCATATTGACCAAGTTTTCGATGGGGATACACCCCGCTTGTATTTCACATAATTTTTTGAGCGTCATTTCATTTCGAAACATTCATTTCAAGAATGTCTATATTTTTGTTTCATATAGACAATATCTGTTTTTCTTGACCATAAACTTTAACTGATATATCACTTTATTTCTGATCATTTTTATACACTGTCAGATTTTCAAACAAGTCTCTTGCATTCATGTATGTTCATTCAATTAACTTGTTTGAAATATCTTTAATGTTTAAAATGCTCATATCTTCATGATTATATTCTGAGCATACAAACATCTGACTTGTATTTGCGCTTTAACTATTAAAGTTAAATCATCTTAGCAACACATGCTTTCTAGAAAAACATGGGATCTTTATGCTAGGACTAAAATGAAACTTCTATGGATTCACGTTAACCAGTGTTTCCTACCCAAGAAGTTAATCCTTAGTGATTGAGTGTGAAGAGTCGAAAAGAAATGAGTGTGGGTTGTGTGTTGAGGTAAAATGGAAAAGAGAGTTTGGTTAAATGTGAGCTTAATGATTAAAAGAATGAGGGTGTGAGATCAGAGTAAAAGAATATCAAACTCTGCACCAACTACTTTCTGAGTCGGGCAGCCACATTACTAATGTTTCACAATTCTTCGTGAACATTATTGAAACAGGCAACTAGCCCATGCCAACTCTTGCCAAAAACCCCACCAACCACTCATTTTCTTCTTAACAAGAATATGCTTCCTTTTTCAAAGGGGAAGCAGCACATTTACTATCTGGTTTTCATTTGGAAAATCTGGATATTGAAAAGAAGGAAGTCTGCCTCACCTTCGCACTTCAATCATGCACATTGAGTCTATGATTATCTACTGTTGTCTCAGTGGTTTACACAATGTTGAGCCTTTATAAGCAATCATTCGTGCTTAATTCTTTCTATCACATGCACAAACACAAAAAGAATTTGTTTCTTTGTCATAACGTTCATAGAAATTGTCTTTGTGGTGTTTCGATGATTGGATGGAAGCCCTGGGCGAGTGAACATCAAAAAGCTCCTTTCCTATGTGTATCCGTTACACACAGTAACTTTATGTTACTGACAGGCATGTTAACTGATTCATTTGTTGATTCAGGTGTTACATTCTTATTTTGTCTGGATTTGAAAAGATCTAGATGAATACGTTGTTCGAATTGGCAACGAATCACTGGCTCATTATCAAAGATCAGTGGTCAGAAAGAATTTCAAAGACATTTCTTGAGGAAGTTTTGATGATATTGATGCATTATTCATCAAAAAGGGGGAGTAGATAAAGTTTGAAGAAATGTCCATTACATGTTTTGTTTCAAGAGATGTTTGAAAAGAGAAAAGTTAACCAATAAATGGGGAGAATACAATTTTCAAAGAAATGTCCAAGTCAGAAAATTCAAATATTGAGGAAATTTTTTCTTTGAAAGTATTCTGTTAAAGCATTCTGAGCTGAATCTGGAGATAATTTCTTTCCATCATCTGAAAGAGTGTTTTTCTACGACTCTTGGGAAGATTACAAGATGTGTTAAAGAAAAAGAGAGAGATTGCATTTTTCTGAGCTTAACGAGAAGATTGGATTGCTAAATGTTTTTAGTAATGATCTTGATCCAAAGGGGGAGATTGTTAGATCACAGATTTATTGGATTCAGGATCGTCAAGACTTAAGACTGAAATCTGAAGTCAATGCTTCAAAGTCAATTCTCAATAAAAGTCTAGGTCATTTTGTAATAAATAGTCAAAGTTAATTTTGTGTATTTTTTCCCCTAAATAGGTATATGGTTATTTAGGGTGCTAGGGTTGTGTGAGTGTAAGTGTGTGCAAAAATAGAAGGCAGTCGTTCTATTCTATTCTAGGGAGAGAGAGCTTAGAGAGAGAGAAAAAAAATCCTTCAACAGAGATTTGTAATCTTTTGGTTGTGAATCAAATCAGGTTTGGTTAATCTCTTGTTGTGATTATTTGTTTTATGTGTTAAGAAACTGATTTGTAGGGATTATCAATGCACTTGGTTGTCATTCCAATACTCAACACATATCATTCTTGTGGGCATACGGAATGTGTTAGGTTTACAAGAGTCAAAAGCTATCTTTATCTTCACGCAGTCGAGGTTATGGTCTATATCAGATCTGATATTTCAGTTGAAACTCCAAGGATAAGGGCTACTTTCAAGGGGGAGCTAAAGGAGCTTTGAAGTGTATGCAACACTAAGTTTTATAAAGAAATCAAGGGGGACAGGAGCTGAAGCTGGAGCTTAGAAGATAATGATTACTTTACAAAACTTAGGGGGAGAATGTTAGAACATAAATATGTTCACTTTAGAAGTTTAGTAAAGTAATACATAAGTATGTGTATTGGGCCTTGTATTGGGTTTGGTCTTAATAGTGTACAAGGGGTATGGGGTATATAAGGAGTCTGTATGTGTCTTTGTAGTGTAAGTTTACTTTCGGAAATGTAGATCATACAAGTTCTTAGTGTCCGTAGTTGTAGTTTACATTATGTTAATAAAACATCATATTTCCTATTCCCAATCTCTTAATTCAATCAATCTATGATCTAAGGGACTTAACAAGTGGTATGTGTTGCTTCCCCAGAAAATGTGAAACATTCTCTTTTTAAGAAAAGAATGAGTAGCTGGTGGGTTGTTTGCATGAGTTGGCATGGGCTCACTGCCTTTTTCAATGATGGACACCAAAGAATGTGAACCAATCAGTAGATGTGGTTGCCCGACTCAGAAAGATTTTGGTGCAGAGTTTAATATTCTTTTACTCTGATCTCACACCCTCTTTCTTTTAATCTTTTAAGATCACTTCTAACCAATCTCTCATTTCCATTTTACCTCATCACACACCAATACTCAAATCTTTTGACCCCTCTCCCCTCAATCACTCGTAGGATTACTTCCGGGGTAGGAAACACTGGTTATCGTGAATCCATGGAAGTTCTTTTAAGCTCACACATTGAATCCAATGTATTTTGTCCTAGAAAAATGTGTTGCTCAATGATTTTCTTGACATTTAGGCACAAGCAATCATTTCTCAGTATTTGTATTCTCATCAAAAATCAGAATGAAATTTGAGCATTTTAAGCATTTAAGATTTCTCAAAACAATTTGAATGAATGAATATCATGAAATGAATAGAAATGTTTTGAGAATCTGACAATGATTTAAATCAGATCAAATATTCATGAAGAATTAGAAATAAGAGATATCAAAGACGAATGTTGTTTATATGAACAAAATATAAACATTTTAACAATGAAAGTAAATTTTAGTTTAGAAATGACGTCTGATTCAAACAACAATAAATAACAAACGGGAGTATTACCATAGAAAGATTAAACTTTTGATACATGATAATAACAAAATAAATATGAAGTACTGAACTGGTGTGTATGAATACTTGGCAGTATATAGATAAGATAATACACAAGTATTGATCTTTGGAAACACACGGTCAGTTAACTTAAAAGCTCAATAATGAAAAACATTTAAAAATCACACTTCTGAATTCATGAAATCTTTTGAGGATCAGAAGTGGTTTGAACATTTCATAAAACATTTTTCATTTTGAAAGTTGTTCTTCTTTCAAACAATCAGAGATCTAGATCAGAAGATACTTACAACAATTTAAGTTCCCCCTCAAATTATGATAGAATGATTTATATTCTGATAAGCTCCCCCTGGATATTTGCATAATATCCTTTTCCTTAAACATTAAAGAACGAGTCCTAAATCGTTTTACTTAGAAGTCATTGTCCTTTAACATTAAAGTTCGGGTCTTGAACTGAATTATTCAAGAACCAATATCTTGCTCCCCCTTAAACCTTGGGCGGCTGCAACACAGATTTAGCTTTTGGTACCCACTGGTATTTGGGTCCTGATGTGTTAGTTGCAGTTCTTTTGGGGGTAACATAATAATAACCGTACCAGTAATCAACAAAATTGAAAGTCCAAGAATCACTAAATCTGTAGAGAGAGAGAGAGAATGAAGCGCAAAGTAATGTGTATTCAATATGTGTGCGTGAAGTTCTTACAAGGAACAAGACCAAAGAGACTTAAATACCCTTGGTCAATACAACACAATATTTGTAATTAGACACAGTATTTGACCAAGCCCTATAAATACAATGATTACTATAAAATCAGACCTAACAATCTCCTCCTTAGTAATCATTGGCGCTTTGGTCTTCAAAATTCATCTTCTAAAACAACACAGACCATTAAAGCGACTTTAAGAAGCTTTCTGGATTTAAAAAAAATTATTCTCAACATCTTTCAGTTTGAATTGTCTTTGCTGCCTTTGACAAGTCTGGACCAGATTGGAATAAACTTTGAACAAACAGTTGATTCATCAGCTTGTGCTCTAGACGACACACCTCTTTTGGAAGACCTTGAATGAACTGTGGTGATCGGAGCAGGAACAGCAAAAGAAAAAGTTGAAGCTGAGAGAATAGAATCTTTGAGCGAATCTTGATCAGCAGATAAACTTTTGAGCTCTTTGTCTCTTTAAAATCTCCTTGACTTCTCTGATTTCTCCCCTTCATGACCTTGATGAGCTGGTTCAACTAGGTCATGCCAATATTGGAGACGAGAAAGCTTAAGATCTGTAAACTCAAATAAACGGAGAAAACAGGAGAGGTTTGCGCTTCACGTTGGTTGCGCAAACTGAGGTTTGCGTTACATGCAGGTTGCACAAAGCGAGGTTTGTGTTATATGCAGGTTGCGCAAAGTTTAGTTTGCGTTACAAGCAGGTTGCGCAAAGTAAGGTTTGCGTGACATATATGTTGCGCAAAACGAGGTTTGCACGACCAACTGATGGCGGAAAGTTGACTTAAACTCAGAAATTTTTTACCTTTTTAAGCTCTTTGACTCCCCTACACAAATGCACTAGATATGACAATTAATGTTAGCATTCATATAAAGAAAATCATATACTCTCCCTCAAAAGCAGATATGATCATTTAAGAAAAATTCTCCTTTTTCACTCCCCCTTGAATAATGCTCAAACCCATTTGAAATAAATTTATGAGAACACAATGAATGTAAACATCAATGTAGAAATAAAAATATACTGAATATTTATTTTGAAACGACTAAATAGATAAAAATTTAAACAAAAACAAATAAAATTCTACTTAGTAAAATATCACAATAAAATCCATCAAATGAAATCAAATGTATGTGTTTGGATACAGAAACAAGTTTTATTGCATATCAAGTTAAGATATGTTCAGTTTCAAAAACTTTCATCAATCTATCTAGTGTGCTCGCATATGAAGTTCGATTAGCTTCAAGAAAATGCAATTCTAAAAATATAATAGAGAACTTTGCAAATAATCACACTAATCCATCAAAAATTCAAACTTTCACAAATTTACAGGTTTATTGCAACTCAGAAATATATAACCAAGTATCATGAGATGTGTGCTCATTGGCATCTTTTAGCATTGTGCACTATGGCATCTTTACATGAGTGTGCTCTTTGGCATCTTTTAAGCTTGTGCACTTTTTGCATCTTTTTAATCAAAAAGTTTATTAAGTAAAGAACATGCCGTAAACGTGACTTTCTATCTGACCCTATTGCAGGATTTGGGTCAGCCACTCCTAGACCAGTTGGCCTTAGGGGACTAGGTGTCAAGCACCCCTTGGAACTTACTTTCCCAGATCAGAAAGGCTACATCGACATATCCTAAACCCATTCATACCAGTAAAACATGACTTTCGATCTGGTTCTATTGAAGGATTTGGGTTCGATCACTCCCAGATGAAATAACCTTAGGGGACCAGATGACAAGCATCCCACATAACTTACTTTTCCAAACCAGAAAGGTCACAGGTACAAACATTTAAACTTAGAGATTTCTGATTTATAAGAATTTAAAAATCATCTCAAACACAAGGTTTTACGTCTAAGTGCTTAGCCCATATTTTCATTACGATCCAAAATTCCGACTTTTTAGATTTTCTAAGCATTGTAAACTATAAATATTCTGAATCACACAACTATAAAGCAATATCAAAAGCTACAAACATGTTGTTGACTTTTCGACTTTTGTTAGAACTGAAATTTGAACATATAAGAACTTTAATATAAACAAAGCAACTAGGAAATTTATCCTAGACACACATTTTATTCAAAAGAAAGAAAAATTGTAAAACTTGTACTTTATATAATAAAATTTGTAAAGGTTTAAACTTTTAAAACAACATGCCAAAAATTTTAAAATTAGAAATATTTGATCGGCAAGTTTATATTCAGTTGAAACAAAATATAATTCAATAATATTATCTTTCACACATAAAAAAAATTTGTATCTCATTTGTAAAAAAATGGGTTGAATCAAAATTCAGGAAAGATTGAGAATGCTCAAATTCTTTTAAAAGCAATTGAAAAAACTGGAACAACATCATCATCAGATATAAATGCAGCGAAAATTAAGAAGATGTACTCACAGTTTCGCATTAGTCATAAGCTTAAGGCTATGAAGAGCGAGTCCTAGACTGACATATCTAGAAGTCATAGACGTTGAAGTACGGGTTCTGAGCTGAATTACTCAGAAGCCAAAATGTTGACTTTGAAGTTCGGGTTTTGAACTGTTGTGTTCAAAAGCCATTCTTTTTCTTACTCCCCCTTCACATGAGATGCCTGCAACTTAGAATCAGATTTAGACTTGGGTACCCTCTTGTATTTGGGCCCGTGAAAGTTAGTTGAAGTTCGTATGGGGAAATTCTTATAAGATTTGGCATTAAAAGCATGAGAAATATGATCAGAATGATAGGCACAATCATCAGAAGAAAAAGCATAATCATCAGAACTAGAATCTGAGGAAGAACATGAGACATGTTTTGAAATTTGAATCATTTGTTTTATAGAGTACTTTGAAATTTTATTACAAGAAACAAATGAATCGCTTTTATAGAATTTGTCTACACATTTATCCCCATCAAAAGTATGCTCATCAGATGTCCGCTTCCCTTTCTAGATCTGCTTTGATCGAGCGCTCAAAGTCCTATATGAAATATTAGAATTGGAAGAATTAGAACTGTCATAAATAACTGTATCTTGTTTCTTCGACTTCTTTGACCGTCTTCTTTTACACTTAGGTTTATAATATTGATCATTTAGCGTAAAAGAATCATCAAGAATTTTAGACTTAATATTTAAATCAGAAGGAATAATTTTATCCAAGCAACCAATCTGAACTAATAAGTCTGAATTTTCCTCGGAGTCTGAAGAATTTTGAGAAAAGTTTTTAAAATTAGAAACTTCACTTTTGTTTACTTGAGAATCAGAAGAAAGGCTAAAAATAGAATCTGATTTTGCAGAAAATAATTTTTCTTCAAGACTAGACGTCATGAAACAAAAAATAATATCAGATTCAATTTTCTGTAAAAAAAAATTTGATCTTCTATCTTATCTTCAAGATTGATGATTTTGCTTTCTAATACTAACAGAGGAGTATATTTCTTAGAATTATAAACGATTGGTGAAATATTTTCCTTATCCGAATTAGAAGCATAAGGATCAATAAAATCATCAGATATTGAAGATTTGATAGGAGATATATCATTTATAACTCTTCTTCCTCTCCTTGATTTTTCTAGAAAATATTTTGCATTTTCACTTGTATAAACAAAAGGAATTTCGTTTTTCTTGTTATTTGTCCTTTTCTCATTTTCGATTCCTAACACTTGCTTCTCATTCATCCAATCAATTTTAAATTGAGGAGTATAATGAGCAAGAGTCAGATAATCGTATTTATATAAAGTTGGGGACTTTCAATCGCATTGTTTAAACAATGAGGATTTTCAAAACCAAGTCCCCACCTTTGTTTTAAAGCTTCTTCACTCCTTGGTTTGTTCATAAAAATTGTTTGTTCAGATTGGTTTCTTTGATAAATCTTTTCTTCTAATTTATTTATTTTATCTGAAAATTCATCTTTTAAATTAGTGATAGCCGTCAAAGATTCAAGATAAGTCTTATTTTAATTTTCCAAATCATCCAATTTCTTTTGAAAGATGTCTTTTGTATTTTCTAAAATATATTTTTTATCTTTCAAAGAAATCTTCAGTTTGTCAATCAAATCTGACATTTCAGCATTTAAATTCTTTTCAGATATAAACTTGGATCGTAAATCAGATAAAGTAGATATCATAATTTTCATCTGAGAGGTAATAAAATTGTGATCAAAATCAGTATATACCTCATCTTCATTAGAATCAGAATCATCTGACTGATCATCTCCTACCAAGCACATCTGAGCGATCTCGACGTTTGGAGCTTCTTCGTCCGAGTGATCCAGCCAGAATTCCTCTTCGGCTAGCAAAGCTGATCCACTCTCTCTTTTCTCGGCTAGTTCCATTTTCTGTCTATAATATGTCGAATTTCTGACCTTCTTCACTCGACACTTCCTTGAAATGTGACCCGGCTTTCCACAGTTGTAGCAAGCATCAGTCTTTGGCTCGGGTACTTTGGCTCTAGACACAGAAGTGAAGCGAGAAGAGTTGGAACTTGAACGTGGTCGGAACTTTTTCTAATAATGCTGAGAGAGAAGGATCATTGCTTTCTGCAATGCCTCACCATCATCATCATTTGACCCATTGTAAGCGTTTTCAGACAACGCTTGTTCAGCCAGTTGGCTCGTGAGAAGTGCAACCGGGTCCACTGACTTCTTGTTCTTCTTCTCCAATTTGGCTTTCTTCTCTAGTATCAAGCTTTCATCAGTCATTAGAATCTCATATAATTCCTGAATCTGCATAGTGGAAACCGGAACATCGTTCCTCAATCTGTGACATGATTTATTCCATTCAGGCTGAAGTGCATTGAGGAATATCAGATTCGTCTCAAGCTCTGTCTTATTGACATTTATCTTTCGTAAATCATTCAGCACTATGCATAATTTGTCGAAAACACTCTTTAAAGACTCAGATTCTTTGGCTTTAAACTCCTCAAAATTGTTCATATAACGTGTATGGCGGAGTTGAGTTGCGACTGATGAACCAAGCATGATCTTTTCCATTTGTGCCCACAACATATTTGGATAATCCTTGCAATGATCAACCCGGTTGTAGACAGAGTTTGGTAAGGCAAGCATCAAATTAGCTTTTAATTCTTTATCAACTTTCATTCGCAAAGCCTCTTCTGTTGTTGCAGGAGTCTCTTTATTAGGCTTTATAAAAGGTCCTTCGGTTAGAGATTTCATCATGTTATATCCATTAGCTTGACGCTCGATAAAGTTCAGGAATCTATCTTGCCATTGAGTGAATTCATTTTCGTCAACTAGAACTGGAGGACGAGGTTCAGTGCCTAATTGGATCATCAGATCACTCTTGTAGAATTGAGCTTGGAAAGCAAACTTCGCAGAATCCATATTTTAGAAATTCAGAAAAATTCCAAGTCTGGACCACACGCAAACAGATGATTTGCGTAAGTAGTGAGATCCACAAATTGAACTTTGCTTAAGTCAAATGATACGCGAACAGAACTTTGCGTAACTTTGAGAAATGCGAGAAAACTTTTCGGGACAAGTATATTGCGCAAACTGAGCTTTGCGTAATCAACGTGATACGCAATACGAACTTTTCGGGACTAGAAGGTTGCGCAAATTATCCTTTGCGTAAGAAGAAGGATACGCAAACTAAGCTTTGCGTAAGTAACAGAGTACGCAAACTGAGCTTTGCGTAATAAGCTTGAACCACAAACTGAACCGCAAAGAAGCTTTGCGTGAGATGGATGAAACGAAAACTAAGCTTTTCGGAAGCTTGATGATACGAGAACATTACTTCTCAGAATTCACTTGATACGCAAAACAAACTTTGCGTATATAACTCGATGCGAAAACCTGAAACACTAACACAGAAATTAGAACACAATGAACTTGCGCAAAGTATTATGAACTTGCGCAAACCAATAAGATCTTGCGCAAATCTAGAAGAACATGCGCAAACCGAAGAACAACAAGAAAAATTCGCAAGAATGATTATATCTATGAAATTAAAGCAAGAAAATCACACACTGATGATCGAAAACATTCTTTTAACAACTTTCAAGCACCAATTTCGATTAAAAACAACTAAATCACAAATTTGATGATAGAACAGTACGTGAACGTGTTTTTCCAGAAACTTTTTAAATCTCAAATTCAACGATCAAAACTTGGTTTTCATGCAGAATAATGTGAAGCAAATATGATCGATTACTAAAAATGATTCTAATGAAATCAAATTCAACACAAATCGATCACAAAACAATCCAAATTTGATGAAAAATCAAGAAAACGAGATTTCCTTGACAAATTCAAGAAAATCGATCAAGTTTTCGATTAACCTACAAATTCAGAAATCAGAAAACAAATTCTCTCAGTTCTCTCAAGATTCAGATTGCTCTGATACCAATTGAAAGTCCAAGAATCACTAAATCTGTAGAGAAGAAGGTAGAGAGAGAGAATGAAGCGCAAAGTAATGTGTATTCAATATGTGTGCGTGAAGTTCTTACAAGGAACAAGACCAAAGGGACTTAAATACCCTTGGTCAATACAACACAATATTAGTCATTAGACACAGTATTTGACCAAGCCCTATAAATACAATGATTACTATAAAATCAGACCTAACAAAAATTATTACTTACAAAGTCATTTGCTCCATAGTAAGAACAACAAAATTTCTTTTGAGCAATCCTGATCAAATGATTAGTAGAATAAAACATATCAGGTTTACCAAAAGATTTACCTTTGTGTGAACTGTTCTTTTTGGCATTTGATGTGGATGTAGATGCTTTGTCATTCTTCTTTTCATCATCAAGAGAAGTCTTCACTCTCTAGACCATCTGTTCTTTCTTTGAATGTTTTCCAGGAGATTTGACATAGAAGTTCGTTGGACTATCAACAGACTTGTCATAGAACAAATTAGATGGACGAATATGATTTGATTTGACAATGTTTGGTTTGACACAATTCTTTTTGAAAACATTTTCATGAATGGAACTTGAAACAGTTTTGAAAGAACAAACTGATTCTGTTGAATTGTCAAGAGGTGATTGATTAATCACATCAGCTGAAATCTTTTTAGACAATTCAACATTTGCAGCTTCCAAGTCCTTTATCTTTTTGGATAGAATGTTTCTTTCATCAGAAATAGTGTCAAACAACTTCTTCAAATCAGTTCTAGCCATTTGTTCTTTCTGAATGTCTAAGGATAGAACAAATATTTTGGATGTGAGCTTAGATATTTCAGATTCAAAGTTTAAACGTTCTAGTTCAAAATCTTTTTCTAAGTTCTTTTTTTATTCAGAAATATCTTTGAAAATCCCAACATTTCTCTTTTTCAGCATTTTTCTTTTCAGTTTCAAAAGACTTTTTCTTTTCTTGAAAAGTTTTTCTTTCTTTATCAAGTAAGTCTTGAAGAACTGAGATTTGTTTGGGAAGTTCAATTGTTTTTCTTCAAGAACTTTTCTCGCTTTAGCAAACGTGTCTCTTTTGGTAATTAAGATCTTTTCAAATTCTGACACTTGCTTCGAGAGTTAATGCATCTTAGCTCAAGATCCTTTTTCTCTTGGATAGCTTTCTTAGAATGGTCAGAAAGTTTTTGAGTAGAATCTTTCTCCAGATTTGTTTTTTCTTTATCTGCTTGGAGTCTTTTCATCAAATCAGTATTCTTTGTTTCCAGAGCAGATATCTTTTTTTTCAAAAGCCTTAAACTTTTGTTGAAGATCAACTGATTCAGCTTGCAGGTCCGATGATTTTTGTTCAGTTGTCTTCAGTTGGCTTTGAAGATTCATTATCTTTCTCTCTTTCAGCTTTATTTCTTTCTCACATGTCTCAATAATATTCTCTTTTATTACAATATTTTTCTCCTTCTCTTTAATTTCTTTCTCTCTTACCTTGATGATACCTGCAAAATCAGATTTGGAATTATTCGCACATTTTACACAATCAGGAGTTTTATCAGAATTTGACAATTTAGATGTAAGCTCCTTGATCTGTTTTAGAAGAACTGAATTCTGATCTTTCAGTTTATCCCGTTCAACTTCTTTTGCCGGTATCTTAGGCATGTACATAATAGCAATATCTCTCCCTGCTAAAACAGTAGACATCTTAAATTGATTGTTAGCTTGAAATGAAATGACCGTTCCCAAACAATTCAGAAAAGTTGACTAAAAAGTCAAATTCATTCTAAAAAGTTGACTGTTCTAAATTGATTAATTGGGGTAGAAGTTTCAAAGACCGAGCTGACATTGAAATAATTTTTGATGATTTTGATTCTCACAATCATCAAAAAGGGGGAGAAATTCTAAAAGTTCAATTTGCAAGTCATAATTTCAAAGCCATAAAGAGATGTTTAATTGAAAAAGACTTGGGGAGAAATTCTGAAAGATCAACTAGATCAAGTCTGATGAAAAGAAATTATTCAGAGATGTTTCAAAGACAAATCAAGATGACTCGAGAAAGTTTGTTTTTCCAAAGACAGTCCATAGATCAATGAGATGAAGATACAAGTTTTCAAAGATACCTCAAAGTTGTTTTAAAGTTCAAAATGGCAAAGTTCAAAAGTTTCAAGATTTCAAATGGTATGTTCAAGACTTGATGATTGTTCAAAGAAATTGTGAATGACTTTTCAAGATTCTTCAAAGTATCAGAGATTGAAGATTTCCAAAGCTACAAAGTTTAAAGCTATCAGAGACAAAGTTTCAAGAATCAAGAGCTGAAGACTAGTGTCAAAAAAAAATTTAAATCTTCAATACAAAAGGGGAGAATGTTAGTGTATAAAGTTGTATCCAAGATTTAATGTATAAAGTCAAAGTTTGTAAAGTCAAAGTGGTCAACCTTTGTGTCTTAAGAGTTTTATGCTTTGTGAGAGTTTCTAGCTTGTAAGTGTTTCTTGCATCATATAAATAGTATTTGTGTTGTTGGAGATGCAAGTAACAAGAGTCATACGTGTAATCTAGTTAGATTAATGACATTGTGACTTTCTCACTGTAATCTCTATCTAGAACTTAATTGTCATATCATAATTGATTGAATTGTGCTTGATAACTGGGATCATACATTTTCAATTGGTATGAGAGCTGAACCCAATCATATTTAGAAGAATTTACATCACTTTTTTGGATCGATTTCTTGAAATTTCAAGAACACGCAGAGCGTGTCTTATTGTTTTCTGTTGAATCAAATTTTCTTTGGATTAGTGTTCTTTGATTGTGAAAATGTTTTCATAGGATTCGTGTGTTGTAATAGAATAGTTTGTATTCAATTTGTTTCACAAATTACTCACAAATTTAGTTCGAATTTCTTAATTTTTGGATTTTCTTGAAAAACCATGTCGATCACTGTAATTTGGATTGATACACTGTAATTCTGAGTTTTTAGACATAATTGTTGTTGAGAAAGTGTTTAGAATTGAAATTCGATCATATTGGTACAAGCTAAAGATCAATTTGCAGGTTGAATTAGTTTTTTGGATCGAATCTGTGAAGAAGAGTAAAGAACGCGCAAGATCTGTGATACGTGCTAAGCAAGAACACGCACGCACAGAAGAACACGCACGATGTTGATCTTTGTGTTTTCTGCGATTTTGGGTTAAGTTCGCGCATCATACTATTTGCGAGAAGAGGGTTCGCGCAAGACATAGTTTGCGAGTTTGTGTTTTTGTTGAATTTTTTAAGTGTGGTTCGCGCATAAAGGTTCTGCGAGTTTTCAATTTTGCGAGTTTACATTTAGCGAGTTCTACATTTTCCAAAACTGTCTAAGTATGGAACGCGCAAGGGTTATGTGATCTGGGAGTTTGAATTCATTTGCGAGAAGTAAAAGTGATAAAATAATTCTATGTCCGAAACGCGCACGAAGTACTTTGCGAGAAGTTAAAACACGCACGACATTGTCTGCGAGTTTTGTAAACGTGCATACTATTATCTGCGAGAAGTTACTTCGCGCACGTCGAAGTTTGCGAGTTCTAGAAACGCGCAAGTAGATGTATGCGATTTCTTCAAATGCGCACAAAGCATTTAGCGAGAAGTTCAAGGAACAGTGCTTTGCGAGTTCTATTGTCTGCGAGTTTTTGTGGTTTGCGAGTTCTGGAGTTGGAATTTTTCTAATATCGATTTCAAGTGGTGATCTGAATTTGACTTTTTAGTCAACTTTTCTGAATTGTTTGGGAACGGTCATTTCATTTCAAGCTAACAATCAATTCAAGATGTCTATTGTTTTAGCAGGGAGAGATGTTGCTATTATGTACATGCCTGAGATACCGGCAATAGAAGCTGAACGGGATAAACTAAAAGATCAGAATTCAGTTCTTCTAAAACAGATCAAGGAGCTTACATCTAAATTGTCAAATTCTGATAAAACTCCTGATTGTGTAAAATGTGCTAATAATTCCAAATCTGATTTTGCAGGTATCATCAAGGCAAGAGAGAAAGAAATTAAAGAGAAGGAGAAAAATATTACATTAAAATAGAATATTATTAAGACATGTGAGAAAGAAATAAAGCTGAAAGAGAGAAAGATAATGAATCTTCAAAGCCAACTGAAGACAACTGAACAAAAATCATCGGAACTGCAAGCTGAATCAGTTGATCTTCAACAAAAGTTTAAGGCTTTTGAAGTAAAGATTGTTAGAGTATAGTTTTTAGTCAATTTGTAAGTGTTTGTGTTTAAGATGTGTTGACTTTTCTTGTAGCTTGTGTAGAGTTCAAGACCTTGTTTGACCCTATATAAGCATTACTTTGTCTTGTTTTGTGTAAACTTTTTTAAGCTTTTGAGTCATTGTAACTTTCATTGTCAGACATATGAATACGACTAGATTTGTGGCTATTTCTCTCTACATCTCAACTTTGATTTCATTGTGTTTTGATTGTGATTGATCATATTTGCTTGAAACCTGGGATCACAATTGGTATCATAGCTTAATCAGAAAATTCAGAAAGATTTAATTCATGATTTGAAGCAGAAAGATCGAAATTTCTATTTTCAGATAGTCATTGTTCTATTGATTCAGTGATGTTTTTGATATAAATTTGATAGTATTGTAATCGCACATAGTAGTAGAACAATTTTTGTTTTGGTTAGAAATCCATTTGATCAACAGATTGTTGTAATTTGATCGATTTCTGTATTTTTAGAAAGTGTATATTCGCAAACTGTTCAGAATCGATTCCCATTTCTATAGTTGTTCTTGATGAAATTCATTCTGAAGGGTTGTTCACGATGATATAGAGAGTGATTCTGCAAAGTTTCAGATTCAAACATCAAGATTTGGATAGTTTTATGTTGAATTTTTCAGAAAAATGGCCAAGATCCAAAGAATTCGCAGATTTATTGAAGAACTCGCACATAGAACTCGCAGAGCAATGGAATTCGCAGAATAGCTATTTCTATTGATATTAAGGGAAGAACTCGCAAACTGAAGGAATTCGCATACTAAAGAGAAGAAGAGTTGGTTAAGGAAAGGATTCTCACAAGTGTTTGTACGAGAAGTCTAGAATTCGCATCTGAGAGATACACGAATTGAAAGGAATTCGCATCTGAGTCTTATACGAATTTCAAAGTATTTGCATAAGACTTCATTCGAAAAGCTTAAAACTCGCACATGCTTGTATACGAAAAGCTCAAGTTTCATATCTTTTTTTAATATACTTTTATGCGAATTGTTTTATACGAATTGTTTTCTGTGTGTGCTATGTGAACTGCGACATACGAATTGTTGCATGCAAATTTTGTGGTGTGTGTTGCATACGAATTCTTGTCTTGTATTTCATTTTAAATGATTTTTCTGTATTTTTACTTTATATTTTGCTGATTGTCTGACTAAAGATCATTTCAAGCATTATTTTTCATAAATACTAATCATGCCTTACACATATGAGAAAGGAAATTTGTTTCTTACAAAGAGGGACTGTGCATTGTCATATATGCTTGAGATTCCAAAGATGGAAGTTGAACTTGAAGAGTTTAAAGTTAAGAATGAGAAGATGAAAAGTCAAAACTCAAAGCTGAAAGCTGATATTGATACTCTGAATGTCAAACTCACCAAGGCTGAGACACAAGTATCAACTTATGAAGCTAAAGGAAAAGAATGGTTGAAGAAAGTTGATGAGAGGTTCAAGAAAGAGAAAGTTGAACTAGAGAAAACTTTCAACCTGAAGTTGTCTGAACTTTCAAGGAAAGCTGAGTCTAAGAAAAAGGAGTTAGAAATTAAACGTGCTAAATTGTTTAAAAAAGTTTCTGGGTTTGAAAGAATTGTTATTACTGAAAGAGATATGTTTGAAAAAGAAAAGAAAATTGTTGAAAAGAAAAATACTTTGCAAATCAGAACGTGGAAAAAGATTTTGAGGCTGAAAGAAAACATTTTGAAGCTGTAATTTCTGAACTCACTAACAAGTTAGTTGTCTTATCTACAGATATTAAAAAGGGACAGAAAGCTAAATCTGATTTGCAAAGCAAGTTTGACAAAATTTGTAATGAAAAAGCCAAGTTGAATGACAAGATCAGTCAACTTGAGAAAGCTAATGCTGATCTTTATGACAAGTTAGCATCTGACACACCTATATTATCTTCCAATAATGGTGATGCAAGTGAATCAGTTTGCTCATTTCAATTAGTCAATAGCTTATTTCAGAAAATGGTTTTCAAGAAACAAACTGTTAAAACTGAAATTTTGAAACCAAATCAGATTAAACCTACTATTCCATTCTATGTTAAATTTGTTGATAGATATGCTACTTATTCTGGACTTAGTACTTCCAAGAAAGAAAAGATTATCTGGGTTGTCAAAGGTTCTCCTGAATCAGTAAAATACAAGAAATCATCTGCATAAGCTGAACTGAGAAAGAAGAACAGAGCTCAAAAAGGTAAATCTTTTGCACCTGATGCAATCAAGTCAAACAAGCATCTGATCAGGTTAGCAAAAAGAAAACTCTGTTGTTCATATTGTTGTAATGATGATTTTGTTCACAAATCACATATATACCAAAGGTATTATTCTCATAAGAATTTTAATGATACTGCTTATCACAGAGGTGGTAACCGCTCAAAGAAGTTTTAACATACTAACCCGACTGGACCCACATACATCTGGGTACCAAAACCTGTATAACCTGTGATGCAGGAACCTCCATTCAAGAAGGAGTGAGCAAGATGATGGCTTCTAAACACTGCAGTTTAGGACTCAATCTTCAAAGTTAAGGATGATGACTTCTAAGCATAGCAACTTAGGACTTGAACTTCAATGTCAAAGATTCTGACAAGACCTTGAATGTTATATCATTACAGGAAGTTTTCATTGATTAAATTTCAAATTATGTGAATTGAAGTTGAGAAAAGCTTAATTGTTATATTTCATAAAAGGGAGAAGATTGTTTTAGAGATAGGAAGAGATTAATTGCCATATTTATATGCAGATATGTAGGGGGAGCATATCTATACAGTAAAGAAAGATCACAACATGTCAAGGGGGAGCTTGTAAAGAAAATACAAATAATTGGTATCAAGAAAGAACAAATCTAAAAAGAATCAGAAGAACCAGACATCAAGTCAAGGGGGAGCTCAACATATCAAATCTGAAAAGGGTTGTAAGTGCGCAATGTGTGTAACTGTTTTTGGAAAATAAAATTAATGAAAAATGTCCTTTTGGAAAGTTTGCATTCATGAAAAGTTTCTTTTTTTGGCAAGTTTGTGAAAAGTTTCCAAAATTACCAAGTTTCCTCATTTAGAATGTTTTTCAAAAAGTTGGAAATGTTGCTAAGTCAAGAATTCGCATAACACACTCATGCGAAATCTGAGGAATTCGCAGATGTGTGTTGAACGAATTCTTCAGAATTCGCACATCAGAGTGATACGAATACTAACTATTCGCATATGTCTATCTGCGAAATGTGAAGAATTCGCATCTCACTGCTATACGAATTTCTTAAGCTTACACAGAATTCGTATATTTGCTTCATGCGAATTCTCACACACTATTGTCTTATTTTTCAAGACAATTTGTATCCATGTTTCTGCGAAAAGTGGGAGATCCAGTGTAATCGTGCCATGTGTCAAACTCTTTCCAGAGTATATATAGGGTTCTTTTCATACGAAACCCTCACTTTTCGTATTTCTTGATCATACGAGTTCTTCAGAGCACAAAGCCCTTAAAATCCTTCTCTAGGACTTCAGAAATTCTTCGATTTCTTCTCGTATCTCTTGATTCAAGGTTATTAGTTGTTCTTATGGTTTGTATTTGTTCATTTGTATTGTTTATATTCGATTTCTTTGCAGGTTTAACCCTAATCTGGATTGGTTTTTGAATTTCTATGGGACTGTTCATCTTCAAGACCGCTGGACTTTATATTTTCAAACAAAAATCTTAATCTTGATAATTTCTAGTTGTTTATTGAAACTAAAAGAATGTTCATATGACTAAATCGAACTTCATAGAACCACAATTTTATCCTATTTCATAAGTTTTTGGAGTTGAATCGATTTGGACACTTCGACTGATATTCATAAGTTTCTTGGTGTTCTTGACACAAATAAGATATTAAGGGTTAATTTTGATGGTCAATCTTCAAAATTTTTGGATAAAAAGAATTTCTTCTTATTAATCGAACTTAAAGATTCAAAATTTTAGGGGTTAAAATTTAAAATTTTAAAATTTTGAAATCTGGGTTTCTTTGAAGATTTGAAGATATTCTTGATGTTCTTAATAAATACTTAGAAATTTTACAGAAAATTTTTAATGTTTGAAACTTTAAACGTTCATACGAATTCTTGTTGATTAATAGTACCCATACGAATTCGGTTCTCGATGTCATATTTTTGTCAAGTAAAGAATTCTCATATTTGACCATACGAATTCTAGAGTTTTAAATGTCAAACATTTGTTCAAGTGAGGAATTCGTATCTTGCATCATACGAATTCTATGAGTGTACGAATTCTTTCTATATGAATTCTTGATTGTTTCTTGAATTCCTAAGTTAAGAATTCGCAGATCTCTATCATGAGAATTATGTACTTAGAGTTTTTCAAAATATGATGTTTAACTGTCAAAAGCAGTTTTTCACTAACCCATTTGGACCCTCTCCATTATTGTTCAATCTTTCTAGGTACTAATGGAAGATCAATCAGTAGATCAACATGTTCAGACCGGTGAAAATTCACCAGAAGCACAGGAAGCCTCTGAATAGTGTCCAATGACATCTTCCCGATCTGATTTCCAAGTTCCACAGGATGCAAATCATGATCAATTATTGATCTCACCAACTGAGACGAAACCACAACAACCAAACAATCATCATCTCCAGTTCACTCTCCGTATAGATACTTTGGTACTTGATATCTTGAGAAACCACCCGCTCAGAGATGTTCTTATTGCTCAAGTTGTAGTCCCATAACTCTATGTGCAACAAGCACGGAAGACCATCAGGATCACCCATATGAAGAAAAAGGAGTAAGAGTTCAGATTTTCAAGCTGGAAATTGATCACTTTACATCTGTTCTGACTCAAGAGAGGTTGAGATTCATTCTTAGTCTACCTTTACCAACTGCAAGAGAGGCCAGAACCAGTTATGATGAGTTACCATCTGATGTTGAAGTGTTAAGAGGGATCAGAGACATGGGTTATCTAGGAAAACTTACTCAAGTTAGTCACTTCAAAAAGAACAACCTACCTTCGTTCTATTACACCCTGTTCTCAGTGATCAATCGGTGCTTGACTGGAAAGAACTTTGGATCAGACAATGCAAGTATTCACATATTGAAACTCTTCTACTCAGTTGTTCATGATTTGCATATAGATTATGCTCAAATTTTCTGGACTGAGCTCTATGAGAAGGTGATTGCCAAGAAGACATCCAAAGCACCCAACTACATACCATATCAAAGGTTCATGGCGCTCATTGTTAGAAGCATGTTGAGGAGTAACAGAAAGATCCCAACCAGGATTAATCATCCACATGCTCCGGTTAGTGAAATGAGATATCTGATGAAGCAAAAGAGGGAGTTTCCTTTTACCATGCCTGTGCCTGAAGCTCTATTAGATTATGCAGATCCAGAAAGTGATAGTGTCATAGATTATAGAGAGTCTATGGGATGTCTAGAACCGATCATCCCTACCCAAGACTCCACCCCTAGAAGAGTGGAGTCTGTGAGGGTTTCTGATACCACGGGGGTACAGAAACGGGGAGCGAAGAGGAAAAATTCCGAGAGGGGTTCTGGAAGGGGTCAGAGACTAAGAGTTGAGGCATCAGGGTCACAGGTTGTTATCCCACGTATAGTGACACCTGTTGTCGATGAAGGTCATAGCTCTGAACATGATCTGGATCTTGCACATGATGAACAGGCAGGTAGTGGTAGTGATACAAGTGTTGTACCCTCTACTTCTACTTCAAAAGATGATGAAAAGACTGACACAGATACAGATGTTGCTAAAGGTAGATCATATGATGATGATGATCAGGATAATGATGATGATGGAAATAATGTTGAAACTGCTGAGATTGCTGCAACTCACACAGATCAAGTTGTTATCTATGATGATGATGATCCTAATGATGAATTTGCACCCTTTTATGGTACAGATGTCATGGAAGTGGATGACCAGCAACGTGTAGACTTAACTTACTGCGGTAGTTGGAGAGATAAGGCGGAACGAGGGAGACTTAATTGAAAATTTTGAGAGAGAGAGTGAAATTATAGAAAAAGAGGATGGTGAGCGTGTGATAACCCATACCTACATTTCCAAAAGGGCAACCTCATCTAGCACTTCGTTGCATGTGTTGCGATTGGATGCTCAAGTCATAAGCAACCCACTTATGCACTCGCACACCCAAGCTAGTCACTTTATGTCTTCTCAAAAAGATATAGTTTCATGTTCTCACGGGGAATTAGCACAAAATCTACCAGGTTCTCATTCGGAGAATCAAGGTATTGAAAATAGAGAACAACAACCCCCGTTCTCGACTTCTATTCCTTCACAATTGAGTCTAGTGTCATATCGTTTCCCAATTATCATTCCTAGGACACATTTTGAGATTGCTACCATCGGAAGTCTTCGTGACCCGATCGGAACGCCTGTAGTAGCTTCGCAATCTGAACTACGAGGATCAGGTGGAGGTACTGTCATCGACACGTCTTTGCCAACGATGAAAACAGGCCATGCAATTGATTCTTCAGTTGTCATGAAAACGATTAATCTAAGTGATACCGGAGTTACTAACCTTGACTTTGTGTCAAAGGAACTGCTCGACGGTGCCTTAAAGGCTGTTGAAACCCGTATTTTTTAGAAGGTGGAGGAGGAAACTGGAGGTCTTAAACGTCTATTGAAGGGAAAAGACCCAGTTACTCAACCTGAGCCTATACACTTAAACCAGCAAATCCATACACTCAACCTGCTGATCTATCCATCGATGAGCTTAAATCTTTGTTGCCTGCAAAGTTATTATCTCAAGCTCCGGATACTCAACATGATGCAGATCTTCTTACCCTTCTGCAATTCCACCATCAAAATCAACCGCCACAATCTGTGCAACCAACAGATGTGGTTAGTGCTTTAGAGTTTAATTATTTTAAAACTGACATCTTGTTTGCTCTATCTGATCTCAAACAGGTAGTTCAAACATCGTGCAAAGCCCATGCAGTTGTTTCTACCAAAGAACATGATCATGATCCAGATAATGATCATGAGGGGAGATAAGGGAGAAACAAGCAGCTGCTAGTAGTTCTGGTGGTACAATATTAATGGAGGAAAGAGTTGTTAATGCTGAAGGTGTGGAAAGGGAAGTTGGTCAAGGAAATGTGCAAAATGATCAGATGGAACTGGTGTTGTATGTTAAAGATAGTGTTCGAAGGATTGACCTTGCTTGGTCATGTTGACCTATATATAAGCAAGTCTTTGTGTTGTTTCTAGGTAGGCATGTAAGTAAGTGTGTGAAAGTGAAGGTGTAATCTTGGTGGTAATTGAGAGAGAGTAAGAACACATAGTTGCACATTGAGTATACACACAATCACTCAATCTTATGGTTTGATGTAATCTTTGTGATAAATAAACAAAAGGTGTTTTGTGTAAATATGTATGTGTTTATGCTAGTAAATCTTGAGCCATAATTGGTATCAAAGCCAAATCCATTTCAAAATCAAGAAAGTTTTTGAGTCGACACTGTTCACTGTTACTGTTCACAAAGTCCAAATCGATTTTGAGTTTTAATGAAAATTTCGAGTTGAAATCGATTAGGTGATGTTCGGAGTGTGAAATTGATCGAGTCTGTATATTTTGTTTCAAGAATTGCACTATAATCGATTGGTAATTTTGATTTTAAAGAAGTTTCCGTTCACGAGTTTTCACGCACTGTTCTTGAATCAAATTGTCGATTTGTGTGTTTTTAATCAAAATTTCTTGTTAGAATTGTGTTCTAAATGTGTAAGTGAGTAAATTGTCAATTTTTCAGATCGAAATTTGAGGTCTAGATGAGTTTTTGGTGAGGATTTATTCGTTTTTAGTTGGTTTGCGTAAGATCTAAAGTTTGCGCAAGTTCATCTGAGGTTTGCGTAAGTTCATCCTGGTTTGTGCAACATTCATCGAGAATTTCTTAGTGTTTGATCTGATCTTTGCGTATTCAAAGACAAACGCAAGTTTGAACTTTGCGTATTCCTCTCGAAACGCAAAGTGTATTTTGCGCAAGATTCGTTTATCGTATATTCAGTGTTTGTTTTCAATAGTTGCACAAGTGTTGTTTGCGTATCACGACACATATGCAAAGTGTTGTTTGCGTATCACGACACATACGCAAAGTGTTGTTTGCGTATCACGGTACATACGCAAAGTAAGATTTGCGTATCACACACTTAAAAGGTTTGCGTATCACACATTGAAAAGGTTTGCGTATCACACACTGAAAAGGTTTGTGTATCACACACTGAAAATATTTGCGTATCACATATTGAGAAGGTTTGCGTATCACACTCATTACGTAAAGTCAAGTTTTGCGCATTATACGGGTTATGCAAAGTTTGTTTTGCGTACCGCACTTGATACGAAAAGTGTGGTTTGCGCAACACCTGTTCACGCACAATTCTACCTTGCGTTTCACACTGTGTTGTACTTAAAAAAAAAATTCGAAAGTTTTCTTGATTGGTTGGATTTAAAGATCTTTACTAGCTAATATTTTTTTTTCATCTTGTGTAGGTTTATACATCTTTTAATCATGGCAAATGAATTACTTTCTATGGGATCTCATCTGAAGCCTCCGGTCTTATCTATCGGAGATTATTCACAATGGAAGAAAAGGATGACTCAGTTCTTGAATCTAAAGAACAGAGATTATATGGATTTCATCCTTCATGGTCCAACTGAGCCACAAATGCATGTACCTGGACAAGCAGCAACTGCTACATCTCCAGAAATCCCAGATCGTTATGTGCCGAAACCTTATCAATTCTTCAATGATGTAGAAAACGCAAAACACAAGATAGATGAAGACGCACTTATCTATCTTACTATGGCAATCCCTAATGATATCTACAATCGCATAGATAGTAGGGAATCTGCAAAAGCTTTATGGGATGAACTGGAAAGACAGTTTCAGGGAACAAAGAAGTCAATTCAGACAAAGCTGAATCAAAGTATAAATGCGTATGAAGGCTTCCATGCGAAAGAAGGAGAGACTTTGTTGGGAACATACAATCGTTTTAATATGATTCTGAATGATCTAAGGAGAAATGGAATGAACAAGTCAGATTCAGAGATCAATTATAAGTCAATAAGAACTTGAACCCAGAATGGAAAAGCTATGCTATCAACATTCAGATGACCAAGGATATGGCACAAGAAGACGTCAATGATATCTTCACAACTTTGTCTCAACATGAGGATGAAGTAAAGTAGCTGAGTGCTGAAAAGAAGATGGTCAAAGATTCATTAGCCTTAATGTCTGAACGTAAGAAATTGTCAAGTTTCATGTCTAGTTATTCTTACAAGACAAAGTCAAGGAACTCCAAAGCTCTTCTCACTGAAGTCACTGATTCAAGAAGTGATGAATCTTCTACTGAAAGTGAAGAAAATTCAGATGAGGATATTCAACGATTTGCTGAAAATCTGGCTCTCCTCACAAAGCAGTTTAAGAAAAGCTTCGGTAAGAATAGATACTCCAAGCCGAAATATGAAAGCTACAAGAAAGACAAGAACAAGCCAAGATTTGAAAACAAGTACGAGAAAAGAGGAGAGAAAAGAGATGAAAAGCGAGAAGAGAAAAGAGAAGGAAAGAAAGAAGAGACTGAGCCGAAATATGGACGATGTTATAACTGTGGAAAACCAGGTCATTTTTCCAAAGACTGCAAGCAGAAGCGAATAAAGAATTCAGAATATTATACTCGGAAATCACTGATAGCAAAGAAGGTGGAAGATGGTCAAAACTTAATGGCGGAAGAAGAAAATTGGTTCTACAAGAGTTCTGATGATGAATCTGCACAATTTACACAGATGTGTATGATGGCCAAAGTGAATGAGGACAATGGATCATCTTCTGATCATTCCGACTATGGTTCTGAGGTACGTATTCAATCTTTAAAGGCTCAAGTTAAATTCATGAAAGAAGAGTTTAAATCTTTGAAAGTCAAACTTAGTCATGAAAGACAAACAATGTTTAATTTTCGTGATGAGAATGCAATGTTGAAAGATGTTGTTAAGGATAATGAACCTGAAAAAGATTTGTTGAAAAAGGACAAAGATGTTTTAAATTCAAAAATATTTGAGCTTGAAAGAAATCTTGTAAATTTAAATGCTGAAAAAGGTGATTTTAAAATAAAGTTTGAAGCGTGTTTTCAAGAAAGAAACGAGGCATATTGTAAAATCAAGCAACGGAGGATTTAAATCTGAAAAGAGGACAGACTAAGCAAACATTAAATCTTTTAACAAACAAACTCCAAGATGTCCGATTTTATAATGTTAAAAAAGGTTTAGGTTTTGAACCAAATAATGTTTTGAAAAGAGCACCAGAAAATTTGTATAATTTTGATAAAATGGGCTCTACTCCTACAAAACCAGATATTCATGATACTTTTGTAAAAGGTAAAGTTGTGAATGATAATGACACTTCATCTTGTGCTGATTCAATTTCAAGTTGAAAGTATGTTGATTTTGCTTATAAAGATTTGAATGAAAGTGACAAAACAAGAAAGATAGAATTTAGTGAATTTACGTCACTCTTTTCTCCTTGTTTACCAACAGAGTCAGCCAAGGTTGAAGCAAATAGTACTGAATCTTAGTGTCAGTATGATGAATCTGATTCAGAAACTGATGTTGAGCATCAAATTTCTTTATCTGATTCATTCACTTCTAATTCCTCAAAAGATTCAAAAGATGAAAATATCATGAATCAAAACCTTAATTCTGATTTTTCAAAAATTATGACTAAGGAGATCTTTACAGAAATGATGAATGCTCCAGATCCTGTTCCTATAATAGAAAAGATGGAATCAAACTCTGAGGTGAATCAAGCATCTAATTTTGAGAAACAAATCACAAATCTTCAAAAGACAATTGAAGAGTTAGAAGATGAGAATGTTGATCTCAAATTCAAACTTGACAAGTCTTTTGAAGAAAACAAAGAACTCTCTAGAGAGTTAAATGTTTTGAAAGATGATTTGTTTAAACAAAATCTAAAAGATAAAAAGATGTTTGAATCTCCAAACTGGAATGTTCATTCTAATCCAGAGTTTGAGACTATTAATTCTAAAACTTCGGTTGTTTATACTAATACTCCTGAATATCCTCCGAGTATTTTTGAAAAAGGAGAAGCTTCTTGTAATTCAAAGCTAAAATCATCTTCTTCAAAGAAAGCTAACAAGATTCTATTTCCTGTTTCAGATATAAAAAGGCATAATGGTAAAGGAGAATGGATGAAGAATGTGAAGGA
This sequence comes from Arctium minus, assembly GCA_954870635.1. Classification (NCBI taxonomy): domain Eukaryota; kingdom Viridiplantae; phylum Streptophyta; class Magnoliopsida; order Asterales; family Asteraceae; genus Arctium; species Arctium minus. The sequence continues at coordinate 94,402,922 of OX941084.1, forward strand.
AAATAAAGTTGCTAATAATAAATGTAATATCAGTGATAGTGATAGTTTGATTTGTAAAAATTCAAACGTTTCCAAATGTCAAAATTGTATGAATGCTTGTACTTCATTGGATAAATCTAAACTTTTGACATTTGCACGTAAGAATTTTATATGCAAACACTGTCATGGTAATGCATTTATCATTCCTTCCATTTATCCTAAATCTAAAGATGCCAGAAAAACATCTCGTGTCAAATCTGTTTTCAAACCCTTAACACATCAGGCTAAAATTTTTCATGCTAAGATTGATTATTTTTCGAAAAAAAAAATATTTCATGAGCTTAATGTTAAAATGATATGGAAATGGGTACCTAATCCTCGCTATGAATGGAGAATTAAGGCTAAGGTAAATGATGTTGATGAATTGCAAAAAGCTAACAAGGAAGGACCCATATGGATATGGGTACCTAAGCAGAAGTAATTTGTTCTTTTTGCAGGCCTCACATAAATGGTATATAGATTCAGGATGCTCGCGCCATATGACAGGATTTAAGCATCTACTTCACAATTATGTTGAGGAACCTGCTGGTACTGTAAGTTATGCAAATTCTGAGGTTACTGGATACATTCGAGGACACGGATCTTTAACAAATGGCATCGTGACGATCAAAAGAGTACTATACGTAGAAGGACTTGATCATAATCTTTTCAGTACAAGTCAATTTTGCGATAGTCACTTTCAAGTTCGGTTTACTGATAAATGTTGTTATATTGAAGATAAAGATGGTCGTGCAGTTTTTAAGGCTAAGGGGAATGCAAATCTTTATTCTGTGAATTTTCCAACACTTTCTGCATCAAGACCTATTTTTCTGATTGCAAAAGCTTCATGAACTGAAAGTTGGATATGGCATCGGCGTCTGTCTCATCAAAACTTTGATGTGATTAATCAGTTGGCAAGACAAGGTATCGTCAAAGGTCTACCAGAACTAAGGTTTGAGAAGAATTATCTTTGTCCCGCTTGTGAAATGGGAAAGATGAAGCGAATATCTCATAAAGCAAAGACAGAATTCTCATCCTCAACACCTCTTGAATTGATACATATGGACCTTTGTGGCCCGATGAGGACTCAGTCTATCAATGGTAAGAAATATATTTTGGTCATGATAGATGAGTACTCTAGATATACTTGGCTGGAATTTTTAAGGAACAAATCAGATGCAACAGAGCTGATCATTGAGTTTATAAAGAAAATTCAGGTTCGACTATAATTGCCGGTTATATCTTTGAGAAGTGACAATGGCACGGAATTCAAGAATGAAAAACTTCAGAGTTATCTCATATCTGTTGGGATCTCTCACAACTTTTCTGCTGCCTACACTCCTCAGCAAAACGGTGTAGTTGAAAGGAAGAATCGAACACTGGTGAAAGCTGCGAGGACTATGTTAGCCTATTATGAGTTTATCCAACTTCTGGATTCCACTCACAGGATTCAGGGGTTTGAAAAAGAACTGTTTTAGCTCAGAGCAGTTTCATCTCTGGAGATTGCAGCTCTTAAAGCTCAGGTTGCTACCCTTCAGACACAATCCTCTTCGTTTGCAGATGTTCAGAGAGAACTCAAGGAGATCAAGGACGAGGTAGTGGCCACCAGATCACTTTCACTCTCTTCAGAGCAATTGGCTACTATCTCCGACCTCATCAAGTCATCCATTCAAGCCTCTCTTCCATCAACAAGCGCACCTTCAGAGATTCCCATTCCGAACACTGGTGGAAGCTGCGAGGACTATGTTAGCCTATTATGAGTTGCCAATGTTTCTGTGGGCTGAAGCCGTAGCCATTGCATGTTTCACCCAAAACCGCACGATTGTCATCAAAAGACATAAAAAGACAACGTATGAACTTATTAATCGTCGAAAACCGAATATTAAATTTTTTCATACTTTTGGTTGCAGGTGTTATATTCTCAATGATCGAGACAATCTTGGTAAATTTGACAAGAAGGCTGACGAAGGCTATTTCATTGGTTATTCGTTAACGTCTAAAGCATATTGAATCTACAATAGACGAACCAAGACGATCATGGAGAGCATTAATGTGTCATTTGACGAATCATCATCGTTGACTTCTGTTCACAACAGTTCAGAACTCAAGCTTAAACAGAAAGTTTCTATTCAAGACGGAATAGAACCCGAAGTCAAACAGACTAAGTCTTCTAATTCAAATAAAATTACAGTTGAATTAGACTTATTATTTTTTGATGCTTTTATGGATATCTGTGCAGATTTTGAAAAATCAAGCATATTCGTATCAACTTCAGAGGTTCCAATCATATTAGCAGATATTTCAGGACCTTCTAAAAATGTCACAATATCAACCACATCAGGTACATCTACACATAAACATTCTGAAGGTACTAATGTTGATTTTGTAAATGCAGATCCAAATTCTGCAACAGAAGTTCCGAGTGATTCTTCTATTGCTCCGGAAATTTTTACTTCAGAAGAGGTTGTACAAGATGTCCCGAGCACATCTGGGTTGATCAAGACTTACCTGCAGTATTTGATGAATATGAGGAAGATAATACTCAAGCTGACATTCATCTGATTCCAAGTACCATGAAATGGACACGAGCTCACCCACTTCATGATATTATTGGTGATGCACAGTTTGGTGTACAAACGCGTGCAGCATCAGCTAATTTTTGTCTATATTCAAGTTTTTTAAGTTCTCTCATGCCGAAGAAAGTTTCAGAAGCCTTGTGCGATCCAGATTGGATATTGGCGATGCAAGATTAACTTCTGCAATTTGAGAGAAACAAAGTTTGGCGACTTATACCACTTCTAGAAGGAAAATCTGTTATTGGAACAAAGTGGGTTTTCAGAAATAAGAGAGATGAATCTGGAGTTGTAGTTTGAAACAAAGCTCGCCTTGTTGCAAAGGGTTATTGTCAACAGGAGGGGATTGCTTATGACGAAACGTTTGCTCCTGTGGCACGACTTGAAGCTATACGCATCTTCTTATCTTATGCAGCGCATAAAAGTTTTACTGTCTTCCAAATGGATGTAAAATCTCCATTTATAAATGGGATATTGCATGAATAAGTATATGCTGCTCAACCAGAAGGATTCATTGATCCAAAGAACCCTGATCATGTCTATGTCTTAGACAAAGCCTTGTATGGACTCAAACAGGCACCAAGAGCTTGGTACGAAACTCTAACTCAATTCTTACTTGCTTCAAGATTCAAGAAAGGTACAATTGATATTACTCTCTTTCTGAAAAAGCAAGGTGATGATATGATTCTAATACAGATTTATGTAGATGATATAGTTTTCGGTTCTACAAATCCAAAGTTTTGTAAAAAAATTTCAAGAATCATGGAATCTCATTTTGAAATGTCAATGATGGGCGAACTAAATTTTTTCCTTGGTCTTCAAGTGAAATAGTTACCCGAAGGCATTTTCATTAATCAATCAAAATATATTCGAGATATTTTAAAGAAATTTAACATGAGTGACAGTTCAGTGATGAAAACACCAATGGCAACGGGCACACTTTTAAATGCAGATCTTTCTGGCAAATCAGTAGATCAAAATGTGTACCGTAGCATGATTGGTTCACTGTTGTACTTAACTGCGAGTAGACCGAATATTATGTTTGCTACATGTTTCTGTGCTAGATATCAGGCCAACCCGAAGGAATCACACTTGGTCGTTGTTAAACGGATTCTTAGGTATCTTAAAGGAACTACTGAGTTAGGCCTTTGGTATCCTAAGGGTTCGTCTTTTGATTTAATTGCCTATACTGATGCTGATCATGAAGGATGCAAACTGTATAGAAAGAGCACCTCTGGTTCTTGTCAGTTCTTAGGTGATATGTTGGTTAGCTGGACATCTAAGAAACAAAATTGTGTTTCTACATCCACCGCAGAGGTTGAATACGTAGCTGCCGCAAGTTGCTGTTCACAAGTCCTCTGGATGAAAACACAGTTAAAAGATTTCCGATATACTTACCAACGAGTACCTATCTACTGTCACTCTAAGAGTGCGATTGCGATAACTACTAATCCAGTGCAACATTCCAAGACAAAACACATCGACGTGCGTTATCATTTTATAAAGGATCATGTTGAAAAGGGCGATATCGAGATGCACTTTGTGACTACAGACTACCAGTTGGCTGATCTTTTCACCAAGTCGTTGGATGAACAGAGGTTTAACTTTTTATTTAGCAAACTTGGTATGTTAAACACCACTTCATGATTCTAGGGGGAGTGTTCTAATCTTGTGCTTTATTTGAATATATTTTGGTTATTTCATCATATGTTGACTGACTAAAGCGGAATCATTTTTATAATGATTACCAACATTTTTTTTTTGCAGGATATTTTATGTGACAATGGCTTTTGGTCAATTCAGTTCAAAACCCGTATTCAAATGTTTTCTTCTGAAGGATGCTTTCATGATTATATCTTTCCAGGAAGTTTTTCGTTTGAAAGGGAGTTTAGATATTATATTGCTATATCTTTTATAATAATATTTCTATAAAGTTTGATGTTTTACAGATATCAAGGGGGAGGATATCTATTTAAGGATATTTTAATTGCTATATTCATTCCAGGGGGAGTTAAGGATTCTGATCTACAGGTATATTATTCTAATCCTTATACTCTAACACTTGTGAAAGAAGAAGAACTTTCACTTGTGAAAAATGGTGTTAAAATGTTCAAACCACTTCACGATCTTAAAATGTTTTTCTGATTTGAGAAGTGTGAATTTTAAATGATTTTTGGATACTTTTATTGTTTATCTGGCCGTGTGTTCTTTAAAGAATAATACTTGTGTATTTTCTTTTCTATATACTTTGTCGAGTATTCATACACACACTGGTTCAGTATTTTCAAATTGATTATGTTATTACCATGTATCAAATGATATATCTTTCTATGGTAATACTCTCGTTTAGTATTCACAGTTGTTTGAATCAAACGTCATTTCATTGATAAATGTGCTTTCATTGATAATATGTTTATATATTGTTCATATAAACAATATACGTCTTTGAATTCCTAAATATTTTTCTTCATGATAATTTGATCTGATCTTAATCATTGTCAGATTCTCAAAACATTTCTATTCTTTCTTGATTATTCATTCATATAACGTTTTGAGATATCTTAAATGTTTAAAATGCTCAAATTTCATTTCTGATCTTTGATGAGCATATATACACTGACATATGATTTCTTGTGCTTTATATGTCAAGAAAATTATTGAATAGCATGTACTTTTTAGGAACATGGGATTCAGTGTGAGTGCTTAATAGATCTTCCATGGATTCACGATAGCCAGTGTTTCCTACCTCGGAAGAAATTCTTTGAGTGCTTGAGGGGAGAGGGGTCTAAAAGACTTGAGTGTGGGAGTGATATGAGATAAAATGGAAATGAGAGATTGGTTAGATGTGAGCTTATATGATTAAAAGAAAGAGGGTGAGAGAACAGAGTTAAAAGAATATTAGAACTCTGCACCAAACATCTTTCTGAGTCGGGCAGCCATATTACTGATTGGTTCACATTTCTTTGGTGACCGTCACTGAAATAGGCAAATAGCCCATGCCATCTCTTGCATACAACCCCACTAGCTACTCATTCTTTTCTTAAAAAAAGAATGTTTCATATTTTTTGGGGAAGCAGCACATAATCTATCGGATCTTCACTTGGAAGATACTGATATTGAAAAAGAAGGAAAGTTGCCCCACCTTCGACCCTTTCTCATGCACGTTGAGTCCATGTATAATCATTGTTGTCTCAGTGATTTACATACTTTGAGCCTTATGAAACACAATCATTGTGCTAATTCTTTCAAAACACAAGCATGAGCACACAGAGAATTTGTTTTTCTATCAGAATATTCATAGAATTACCTTGTGTTCTTCAATGATTGAATGGAAGTCCTGGGGAGTCAACATCAAACAAGCTCCTTAAATTGTACATTCGTTGTACACAGTAACTTCGTGTTACTGACAGGCATTTCTAACTTTTTCATATGTTGATTCAGGGTTACAACTCTTATTTCGTTTGAATTTGAAAAGATTTAGATGAATACATTCATGGTTCAATGGCTCTTTCAGATCGGACGACAGATTTTATCACATCATGTATTGGGGAGATTAATAATTTTTCTATCCGGGGGAGATTGTCTATTATCATAAGGGGGAGATGAAAGTTCATGAAGAATGTGCTTAGCAGAGGGTGGGAAGTTCATTCAATGACAGATCTGACCTTGAAGTGTTTTAATGATTTTGATTCTTACAAATTATTAAAAAGGGGGAGAATAATCAAAGTTCAAGATCAGATTAAAGTTTTAAAGTTTTCAGATGATTAAAGTCAAAGGTTAAAGAAATCTTGTCAAAGAGAAGGTGAAAGAAAGTCAGAGTTTAGTAAAAAGTTAATTCAAAGGGAGAGACAAGTTTGAAGAATTGTCAAAGATCATACAAAGTGTAAAGATATTTAAAGTGTGGCCCAAGATTTACTAGTATAAACACATACAGATTATCACAAAACACTTTGTTTATTAATCACAAGAATTACATCAAGCCATAGATCTATTAGTGATTAACCTTTCAAGATAGAATGTATTTGTGTGTGTACTCAATGTGTGCAACTATGTGTTCTTACTCTCTCTCAACTACCACCAAGATTACACCTCACTTTCACACACTTACTCTCTTGCACTTCCTTTAGAAAACACAAAGACTTGCATATATATAGGTCAACATGACCAAGCAAAGTCAAACCATCTAAGCTCATTACAACTCACACACAAACACTAATTACAACAATGACCCTCATTTAATCTTGAATACAATTTCAGTCTAACAATCTCCCCCTTTGGATTCAAGATTAAAAAAAATTTAGCAATAATCTTCAGGTCTTTATATCTTCATAATTAACTTCAACTTCATATCTTTTCTGGCTTTGACATCTCGAAAACTTTGACAATTCTTCAAACTTGTCTCTCCCTTTGAATTAGCTTTTACATATTCTGAATAAACAACCTTTCTTTCAAACTCTGACTTTCTTCAACTTTTTCTTTGATAAGCTTTCTTTAACCTTTGACTTTGATCATCTGAAAAATATTTATCTCCTCTGAAATCTTTAACCTTCAATCTGATCTTGAACTTTGATTAATCTCCCCCTTTTTAATGATTTGTAAGAATCAAAATCATTAAAACACTTCAAGGTCAGATCTGTCATTGAATAAACTTCCCACTGTCTGATAAGCACATTCTTCATGAACTTTCATCTCCTCTTTTTAATAATAGACAATCTCCCCCAAATAGGAAAATTATGTATTCATCTGAATCTTTTCAAATTCAAACGAAATAATAGTTGTAACCCTGAATCAACATATGAAACAGTTAAAAAATGTCTGTCAGTAACACGAAGTTACTGTGTACACGAATGTACAATATAAGGAGCTTGTTTGATGTTGACTCTCCAGGACTTCCATTCAATCATTGAAGAACACAAGGTAATTCTATGAATGTTCTGACAGAAAAACAAATTCTCTGTGTGTATGTGCTTGTGTTTTGAAAGAATTAGCACAATGATTGTGTTTCATAAGGATCAACATATGTAAATCACTGAGACAGCAATGATTATACATGGACTCAACGTGCATGAGAAAGGGTCGAAGGTGGGGCAACTTTCCTTCTTTTTCAATATCAACATCTTCCAAGTGAAGATCCGATAGATTATGTGATGCTTCCCCAGAAAATGTGAAACATTCTCTTTTTAAGAAAAGAATGAGTAGCTAGGGAGGTTTTATGCAAGAGATGGCATAGGTTATTTGCCTATTACAATGATGGTCACGAAAGAAATATGAACCAATCAGTAATGTGGCTACCCGACTCAGAAAGATGTTTGGTGCAGAGTTCTGATATTCCTTTAACTCTGTTCACACACCTTCTTTCTTTTAAACATTTAAGATCACATCTAACCAATCTCTCATTTCCATTTTACCTCAGCTCACTCCCATACTCAATTCTTTTAGACCCCTCTCCCCTCAATCACTCAAAGGATTTCTTCCGGGGTAGGAAACACTGGTTATTGTGAATCCATGGAAGATCTAGTAAACACTCACACTGAATCCCATGTTCCTAAAAGTACATGTTGTTCAATGATTTTCTTGACGTGTAAAGCACAAGAAATCATATGTCAGTGTTTGTATGCTAATTCAAAAATCAGAAATGAAATTTGAGCATTTTGAACATTTAAGATATCTCAAAACTTTAGATGAATGAAAAGAATAGAAATGTTTTGAGAATCTGACAATGATTAAGATCAGATCAAATTATCATGAAGAAATTTTTTTTTGGGAATTCAAAGACGTATGTTGTTTATATGAACAATATATAAACATATTATCAATAAAATCACATTAAAATGAAATGACGTTTGATTCAAACAACTGTGAATACCAAACGACGGGAGTATTACCATAGAAAGATATATCATTTGATACATGGTAATAACAAAATCAATTTGAAAATACTGAACAAGTGTGTGTATAAATACTTGACAAAGTATTTAGAAAATAAAATACACAAGTATTATTCTTTAAAGAACACACGGCTAGATAACCAATGAAGTATCCAAAAAAAAATCATTTAAAATTCACACTTCTCAAATCATAAATACATTTTAAGATCATGAAGTGGTTTGAATATTTTAAAAACATTTTTCACAAGTGAAAGTTGTTCTTCATTCACAAGTGTTAGAGTATAAAGATTAGAATGTTATACCTGTAAATCAGAATCCTTAACTCCCCCAGAAATGAATATATCAATTAAAGTATCCTTGACTAGATATTCTCCCCCTTGATATCTGTAAAACATCAATCTTTTTAGAAATATTATTATAAAAGATATAGCAATATAATTTCTAAACTCCCTTTCAAATGAAAAACTTCCTGAAAAGATATAATCATGAAAGCATCCTTCAGAAGAAAAAACATTTGAATACGGGTTTTGAACTGAATTGTCCAAAAGCCATTGTCACATAAAATATCCTGCAAGAAAAAGATTTTGGTAATCATTATAAAAATGATTCTGCTTTAGTCAGTCAACATATGATGAAATATCCAAAATATATTCAAATAAAGTACAAGGTTAGAAAACTCCCCCTAGAATCATGAAGTGGCATTTAACATACCAAGTTTGCTAACTAAAAAGTTAAACCTCTTTTCATCCAACGGCTTGGTGAAAAGATCAGCCAACTGGTAGTATGTAGTCACAAAGTGCATCTCGATATCGCCCTTTTCAACATGATCCTTTATAAAATGATAACGCACGTCAATATGTTTCGTCTTGGAATGATGTACTGGATTAGCTGTAATCGCAATCGCACTTTTAGAATCACAGTAGATAGGGACTCGTTGGTAAGTATATCCGAAATATTTTAACTATGTTCGCATCCAGAGGACTTGTGAACAGCAGCTTGCGGCAACTACGTATTCAACATCGGCGGTGGATGTAGAAACACAATTTTGTTTCTTAGATGTCCAGCTAACCAACTTATCACCTAAGAACTGACAAGAACCAGATGTGCTTTTTCTATCCAGTTTGCATCCTGCATGATCAGCATCAGTATAGGCAGTTAAATCAAAAGACGAACCCCTAGGATACCAAAGGCCTAACTCGATAGAACCTTTAAGATACCTAAGAATCCGTTTTACAACGACTAGGTGTGATTCCTTCGGATTAGCTTCATATCTCGCACAGAAACATGTCGCAAACATAATATCTGGTCTACTCGCGGTTAAGTACAACAGTGAACCAATCATGCTACGGTACACTTTTTGATCTACTAATTTGCCAGAAAAATCTGCATCTAAAAGTGTGCCTGTTGCCATCGGTGTTTTCATCACTGAACTTTCACTCATGTTAAACTTCTTTAAAATATCTCGAATATATTTTGACTGATTAATAAAAATGCCTTCGGGTAACTGTTTCACTTGAAGACCAAGGAAAAAATTTAGTTCACCCATTATTGACATTTCAAAATGAGATTCCATGATTCTTGAAAAGCTTTTACAAAACTTTGGATTTGTAGAACCGAAAATTATGTCATCTACATAAATATGGATAAGAATCATATCATCACCTTGCTTTTTCAGAAAGAGAGTAGTATCAATTGTACCTTTCTTGAATCCTGAAGCAAGTAGGAATTGAGTTAGAGTTTCGTACCAAGCTCTTGGTGCCTGTTTGAGTCCATACAAGGCTTTGTCTAAGACATAGACATGATCAGGGTTCTTTGGATCAACGAATCCTTCTAGTTGAGCAACATATACTTCTTCATGCAATATCCCATTTAAGAATGCTGATTTTACGTCCATTTGGAAGACCGTAAAATTTTTATGTGCTGCATAGGATAAGAAGATTCGTATCGCTTCCAGTCGTGCCACAGGAGCAAATGTTTCTTCATAATCAATCCCCTCCTGTTGACAATAACCCTTTGCAACAAGGAGAGCTTTGTTTCTAACTACAACTCCAGATTCATCTCTCTTATTTCTGAAAACCCACTTTGTTCCAATAACAAATTTTCCTTTTACAAGTGGTATAAGTCGCCAAACTTTGTTCCTCTCAAATTGCAGAAGTTCATCTTGCATTGCCAGTATCCAATCTAGATCGTGCAAGGCTTTTGAAGCTTTCTTTGGCTCGATAGAACTTAAAAAACTTGAATACAGACAAAAATTAGCCGATGTTGCACGCGTTTGTACACCCGACTGTGCATCACCAATGATATTATGAAGTGGGTGATCTCTTGTCCATTTCATTGTACTCGGAATCGGATGAATTTCAGCTTGAGTATTATCTTCCTCATATTCATCATATACTGCAGGTAAGTCTTGATCAACCACAGATGTGCTCGGGACATCTTGTACAGCCTCTTCTGAAGTAAATATTTACGGAGCAATAGAAGAATCACTCTGAACTTCTGTTACAGAATTTGGATCTACATTCACAGAATCAACATTAGTACCTTCAGAATGTATATGTGTAGATGTACCAGATGTGGTTGATATTGTGACATTTTCAGAAGGTCCTGAAATATCTGCGATTATAATTGGAACCTCTGAAGTTGATGCGGATATGTTTGATTTTTCAAAATCTGCACAGATATCCAGAAAAGCATCAAAAAATAATAAGTCTAATTCAGCTGTAATTTTATTTGATTTAAAAGACTTATTCTGTTTGACTTCGGGTTCTATTCCGTCTTGAATAGAAACTTTCTGTTTAAGCTTGAGTTCTGAACTGTTGTGTTCAGAAGTCAACGTGACGTTAAAATCTCCATGATCGTCTTGGTTCGTCTATTGTAGATCCGATAGGCTTTAGACGTTAACGAATAACCAATGAAATAGCCTTCGTCAGCCTTCTTGTCAAATTTACCAAGATTGTCTCGATCATTGAGAATATAACACCTGCAACCAAAAGTACGAAAAAATTTAATATTCGGTTTTCGACGATTAATAAGTTCATACGCTGTCTTTTTATGTCTTCTGATGACAATCGTGCGGTTTTGTGTAAAACACGCAATGGCGACGGCTTCAGCCCATAGAGACATTGGCAACTCATAATAGACTAACATTGTCCTTGCAGCTTCCACCAGTGTTCGATTCTTTCTTTCAACTACGCCGTTTTGCTGAGGAGTGTAGGTAGCAGAAAAATTATGAGAGATCCCAACAGATATGAGATAACTCTGAAGCTTTTCATTTTTGAATTTCGTGCCATTGTCACTTCTCAAAGATATAACTGGCAATTGTAGTCGAACCTGGATCTTCTTTATAAACTCAACAATCAGCTCTACTGCATCTGATTTGTTCCTTAAAAGTTCCAGCCAAGTATATCTAGAGTACTCCATCTATCATGACCAAAATATATTTCTTACCATTGATAGACTGAGTTCTCATCGGGCCGCAAAGATCCATATGTATCAATTCAAGAGGTGTTGAAGATGAGAATTATGTCTTTGCTTTATGAAATGTTCGCTTCATCTTTCCCATTTCACAAGCGGGACAAAGAGAATTCTTCTCAAACCTTAGTTCTGGTAGACCTTTGACAATACCTTAACTCGCCAACTGATTAATCGCATCAAAGTTTTGATGAGACATACGCCGATGCCATATCCAACTTTCAGCTCGTGAAGCTTTTGCAATCAGACAAACAGGTCTTGATGCAGAAAGTGTTGGAAAATTCACAGAATAAAGATTAGTATTCCGCTTAGCCTTAAAAACTGCACGACCATCTTTATCTTCAATATAACAGCATGTATCAGTAAATCGAACTTGAAATTTACTATCGCAGAATTGACTTGTACTGAAAAGATTATGATCAAGTCCTTCTACGTATAGTTCTCTTTTGATTGTCACGATGCCATTTGTTAACGATCCGTGTCCTCGAATGTATCCAGTAACCTCAGAATTTGCATAACTTACAGTACCGGCAGGTTCCTCAACATAATTGTGAAGTAGATGCTTAAATCCTGTCATATGGCGCGAGCATCCTGAATCTATATACCATGTATGTGAGGCATGCAAAAATAACAACTCATTTCTTTTTAGGTACCCATATCCAGATAGGTCCTTCCTTGTTAGCTTTTTGCAACTTATCAACATCATCTACCTTAGCCTTAATTCGCCACTCATAGCGAGGCTTAGGTACCCATTTCCATACCATTTTAACATTAAGCTCATGAAATGTTTTTTTTTTCGAAAAGTGATCAATCTTAGCATGAAAAATTTTAGCCTGATGAGTTAAGGATTTTGAAACTGATTTGACATGAGATGTTTTTCTGGAAACTTTAGATTTAGAATGAATGTAAGGAATGATAAATGCATTATCATGACAGTGTTTGCAGATAAAATTCTTACGTGCAAATGTCAAAAGCTTAGATTTATCCAATGAAGTACAATCACTCATACAACTTTGACATTTGTAAACGTTTGAATTTTTACACATCAAACTTCCACTATCACTGATTTTACATTTACTTTTAGCAACTTTATTTTCCTTCACATTCTTCATCCTTTCTCCTTTACCATTCTGCCTTTTTACATCTGAAACAGGAAACAGAATCCTGTTAGTGGTCTTTGAATAAGATGATTTTAGCTTTGAATTATAAGAAGCTTCTCCTTTTCAAAAATACTCGGAGGATATTCAGGAGTAGTAGTATAAACAACTGAAGTTTTAGAATTAACAGTATCAAACTCTGGATTAGAATGAACATTCCAGTTTGTAGAGTCAAACATCTTTTTCTCCTTTAGATTTTGTTGAAACAAATCATATTTTAAAATATTTAACTCTCTAGAGAGTTCTTTGTTTTCTTCAGAAAACTTATCAAGTTTGAATTTGAGATCAACATTCTCATCTTCTAACTCTTCAATCGTCTTTTGAAGATCTGTGATTTGTTTCTCAAAATTAGATGCTTGATTTATCTCAGAGTTTGATTCCATCTTTTCGATAATAGGAACAGGATCTGAAGCATTCATCATTTCTGTAAAGATCTCCTCAGTCATAACTTTTGAAAAATCATAATTAAGGTTTTGATTCATGATATTTTCACTTTTTGATCCAATTGATGAATTAGACGTGAATAAATCAGATAATAACACTTGATTCTCAACATCCGTTTCTAAATCAGATTCATCAAACTGACACTGAGATTCAGTATTATTTTCTTCAACCTTGGCTGATTCTGTTGGTAAACAAGAAGAAAATGGAGACGTAAATTAACTAAATTCTATCTTTCTTGTTTTGTAACTTTCATTTAAATCTTTATAAGCAAAACCAACAGATTTTAAACTTTAAATGGAATCAGCGCAAGATGAAGTCTCATCATCATTCACAACTTTACCTTTTACAAAAGTATCATGAATATCAGGTTTTGTAGAAATAGAGCCCATTTTATCAAAATTATACAAATTTTCTGGTGCTCTTTTCAAAATAGTATTTGGTTCAAAACCTAAACCTTTTTTAACATTATAAAATTTGACATCTTGGAGTTTGTTTGTTAAAAGATTTAATGTTTACTCAGTCTGTCCTCTTTTCAGATTTAAATCCTCCAGTTGCTTGATTTTACAATATGCCTCGTTTCTTTCTTGAAAACATGCTTCAAATTTTAGTTGAAAATCACCTTTTTCAGCATTTAAGTTTACAAGATCTCCTTCAAGCTCAAATATTTTTGAATTTAAAACATCTTTGTCCTTTTTCAAACAATCTTTCTCATATTCTTTTTCCTTAACAACATCTTTCAATATTGAATTTTCATCACGAAAATTCAACATTGTTTGTCTTTCATGACTAAGTTTGCCTTTTAAAGTTTTAAACTCTTCTTTCATGAATTTAACTTGAGCTTTTAAGGATTGAATACGTACCTCGGAACCACAGTCGGAATGATCAGAAGATGATCCAATGTCCTCATCTACTTTGGCCATCATACACACCTGAGTAAAGTGTGCAGATTCATCATCAGAACTCTTGTAGAGCCAATTCTCTTCTTCCGCCATTAAGTTCTGACCATCTTCCACCTTCTTTGCTAACAGAGTTTTCCGAGCATAATATTCCGAATTCTTTGTACGCTTGAACTTGCAATCCTTGGAAAAATGACCTGGTTTTCCACAGTTATAGCATCTTCCATATTTCGGCTCAGTCTCTTCTTTCTTTCCTTCTCTCTTTTCTTCTCGTTTCTCTTCTCGCTTTTCATCTCTTTTCTCTCCTCTTTTCTCATACTTCTTTTCAGATCTCGGTTTGTACTTGTCTTTCTTGTAATTCTCATATTTCGGCTTGTACTTGTTCTTTCCAAAGCTTTTAAACTGCTTTGTGAGAAGAGCCAGATTTTCAGCGAATCGTTGCATATCCTCATCTGAATTTTCTTCACTTTCAGTAGAGGACTTATCAGTGCTTGAATCAGTAACTTCAGTTAGGAGAGCTCTGGATTTCCTTGACTTAGTCTTGTAAGAAGAACTGGACTTGAAACTTGACCCTTTCTTACGTTCAGACATTAAGGCTAGAGAATCTTTGACCATCTTTTTTTCAGCAACAAGCTGCTTTACTTCATCCTCATGCTGAGATAAAGTTGTGAAGATATCATTGACGTATTCTTGTGCCATGTCCTTAGTCATCTGAATGTTGATAGCATAGCTTTTCCATTCTGGGTTCAAGTTCTTGATGAACTTATAATTAATCTCCGATTCTGACTTGTTCATTCCATTTCTCCTTAGATCATTCAGAATCACATTAAAACGATTGTATGTTTCCAACAAAGTCTCTCCTTCTTTCGCATGAAAACCTTCATATGCATTTATACTCTGATTCAGCTTTGTCTGAATTGACTTCTTTGATCCTTGAAATTGTTTCTCCAATTCATCCCATAAATCTTTTGTAGATTCCCTACTATCTACTCGATTGTAGATATCATTAGGGATTGCCATAGTGAGATAGATAAGTGCCTCTTCATCTAGCTTGTGTCTTGCCTTTTCCACATCAGTAAAGAATTGATATGGTTTTGACACATATCGATCTGGGATTGCTGGTGATGTAGTTATGTCTGCTTGTCCAAGTACAAACGATTGTGGATTTCCCGGACCATCTATGATAGATGTCATATAATCTCTGTTCTTTAGATTTAAGAACTGAATCATTCTTTTCTTCCATTGTGAATAATCTCCGACAAACAAGACCGGAGGCTTCAGATGAGATCCCATAGAGAGAAATTCATTTGCCATGATTGAAAGATATATGTACCTACACAAGATGAAAAATATTAGCTAGTAAAGATCTTTAAATACAATCAAATCAAGAAAAATTTTAAAAAAAATTTAAGTACAATACAGTATGAAACGCAAATCGTGTGAATAGTGTGAAACGCAAACCACACTTCTCGTATCAAGTGCAATACACAAACCAGACTTTGCGTATGTAATGTGAAACGCAAACCTTGACTTTGTGTTTGCAGTGTGGAACGCAAACCTTGACTTTGCGTTTGCAGTGTGGAACGCAAACCTTGACTTTGCGTTTGTGCTGTGGTACGCAAACCTTAGTTTGCGTTTGTGTCGTGAAGCGCAAATGTTACTTTGCGTTTGTGCTGCGATGCGCAAACTGAGCTTGATCAGTGACATAAACGACTTTGCGTGTGCATTGTGTGATACGCAAACAACATTTTGCGTATGTGTGGTGAAACGCAAATAACACTTTGCGTTTGTGTGGTGATACGCAAATAACACTTTGCGTTTGTGAAGTGATACGCAAGATACAAATCAAACACAAATAAACTTTCGATGAATTATACGCAAACCAGGATGAACACGCGCAAACCAGGATGAATCAAGCGCAAAGTTTGACGAACACACGCAAACCTCTAAAATCGATCAAAATCACACCAAAAACTTATCTTGACTTCGAATTTCGATCTGAAAATTTGACAATTTACTCACCAACACATTTCGAACACAATTCTAACAAGCAATTTCGATTAAAAAAACACACAAATCATCAAATTGATTCAAAAACAGTACGTGAAACTCGTGAACTCGAACTCAACAAAAATCACAAATTCATACTCGATTTCAGTGCAATTAACAAATCTATCCAGACATACTCGATCGATTATACAATACGAACATAACCTAATCAGATTCAACTCAAAAATTCCACTAAAAATCAAAATTGATTTTGACTTCGTGAAAAGTAACGTGAACAGTGTCGACTCAAAATATTTTCTTGATTTTCAAACGGATTTGGCTCTGATACCAATTGTGGCCCAAGATTTACTAGCAAAAACACATACAGATTATCACAAAACACTTTGTTTATTAATCACAAGAATTACATCAAGCCATAGATCTATTAGTGATTAACCTTTCAAGATAGAATGTGTTTGTGTGTGTACTCAATGTGTGCAACTATGTGTTCTTACTCTCTCTCAAATACCACCAAGATTACACCTTCACTTTCACACACTTACTCTCTTGCACTTCCTTTAGAAAACACAAAGACTTGCTTATATATAGGTCAACGTGACCAAGCAAGGTCAAACCATCTAAGCTCATTACAACTCACACACAAACACTAATTACAACAATGACCCTCATTTAATCTTGAATACAATTTCAGTCTAACATAAATATATCAAAGTTATGAAAGAGCAAAAGCTGAAAGCTGAAGACATTTCTGAAGATATGAAGACCTGAAGATTATTGCCAAAAAAATTTTAATCTTGAATACAAAGGGGGAGATTGTTAGACTGAAATTGTATTCAAGATTAAAAGAGGGTCTTTGTTGTAAATAGTGTTTGAGTGTGTGTTGTAATGAGCTTAGAAGGTTTGACCTTGCTTGGTCATGTTGACCTATATATAAGCAAGTCTTTGTGTTGTTTCTAGGTAGTCATGTAAGTAAGTGTGTGAAAGTGAAGGTGTAATCTTGGTGGTAATTGAGAGAGAGTAAGAACACATAGTTGCACATTGAGTATACACACAATCACTCAATCTTATGGTTTGATGTAATCTTTGTGATTAATAAAAAAAGGTGTTTTATGTAAATCCGTATGTGTTTAAGCTAGTTAATCTTGGCCCACAACTAAGATTGCAACAAGGAAGGAGATTTTGGAGATTACAGGTCTACCAAATCCTGATGTGATAGCCCTTGAAGATGATACTCTTGTTGAAGTTCATACCAAATATGAGCTTTATTGGAAAATGAAAGAAGAAGGGCAGAAAGATGACTTGGTTGAACTTGATTCAGATGATGAGGTGGTAGATGTTACTGAGATTGTGAAGAGATCTGAAGTAATACCAGCTCATGAGGCAAGTGTTCTGGATGATTTGTTTGAGGACAGAGACACTGATGCACTGAATGATATGTTTGCTCAGAGTACACCTGAGGGACTACATCTCAGTCCTGTTCATGTTCAATTGCCTGAACCTAGTACTATTCTGACTGTTCCATCCTTCAGTGAGTTTGTTCCTCATCCCAATGTTGTTCAACCTGATGTTGCTGATCAGAATGTTGATTTTCCTGTCAATCTTGATTCTGTTGCTGATGTTCATGTTTCTGATGTTCATATGGAAAAAGAATTGCCATACCAGAAAAAGCCAGGAAGTCCATATATTCAGAAGGAGTTTGTTAAAGAACCACCGCTTGTTCCAAAGTTTCCACAAACTGAAGCAGGTCCTTCAGGTACTCCAGCAGTGGGTTCTATTCCTTTTACTGGCTATGATGAATTCGGTCTGACTCTTGAAGAGATTAAAAGAATTAGAAGAGCTTTACGTGTACCATATCTTGAAGAAGGAGTTAAAATCTTTGTGAGCTACATTAGACAGTTAGATCAAGATCAACTCTTGGGGATTAAAGATCAGTCTCCAGAGTATCAAAAAGATTACATCAGAATATTGCAGATTATGGGGAGAACACGTAAGGATGTTAAAGTCATATCTGAAATACTGGAAGTTGTCAAGGTTACCATGAAGCAGTACAAGAAGCTTTGGTATCCAGAATTTACAATTCAAAGAAAGAATTTGGGAACTTATTTCTTCAATGAAGTTGATTATGCTAATCTTCATTTCAGAGATATTGAATTCATTTATCATGATTTCAGAGACAGAACAATCAGGCATCCTGAAATAGTATTTGCTTTGGATACTATTAAGAGATTCATCCGAAAGCATATCTACCATACTTATTTGTATGATTTTCAGCTAGGCATTGAGACTAACCAAAGATGGATTAATTTGCTAAAGCCTAACATGACACATCCTCTACTTGAAGAAACTCCACTCTACACAGTGCTAAGAGAGCCAGAACTTGGTGTTGTGTATGAGAATGAGACTAAACAGGAGAAAATATTTATGAGAGCAGCTGAGATTCATAATTACTCTGATGGTACTTTGGAAGATGTTGTCAAGAAGCTGTAGACCAAGTATGAGGAAAGTTAGAAGAAGATGTTAGAGGAGAATGATCACATGCCTAGAATGGAGAGAATCCTTACTGAGAATGCCATTGATGCAATTAAAGACAGAATCAGATTCAGACAAACAATCAGAAGGTTTGAGGGATATTTGGGATTGAGAAGAATTATCATGAAGAGGTGGACTAGTTGAAGACTTCAAATTGCTCAAAAAGGGGGAGATTGTTATAGTATAGTTTTGAGTCAATTTGTAAGTGTTTGTGTTTAAGTTGTGTTGACTTTTCTTGTAGCTTGTGTAGAGGTCAAGACCTTGTTTGACCCTATATAAGCATTCCTTTATCTTGTTTTGTGTAAACTTTTGTAAGCTTTTGAGTCATTGTAACTTTCATTGTCAGACATATAATACGACTAGATTTGTGGCTATTTCTCTCTAGATCTCATCTTTGATTTCATTGTGTTTTGATTGTGATTGATCATATTTGCTTGAAACCTGGGATCACAAAGATATCTGCTCTGGAAACAAAGAATATTGATTTGATGAAAAGACTCCAACCAGATAAAGACAAAACAAATTTGGAGAAAGATTATACTCAAAAGCTTTCTGATCATTCTAAGAAAGCTATCCAAGAGAAAAAGGATCTTAAGCTAAGATGCATTAAACTCTCGAAGCAAGTGTCAGAATTTGAAAAGATCTTAATAACAGAAAGAGACACGTTTGCTAAAGAGAGAAAAGTTCTTGAAGACAAAACAATTGAACTTCCCAAACAAATATCAGTTCTTCAAGACTTACTTGATAAAGAAAGAAAAACTTTTCAAGAAAAGAAAAAGTCTTTTGAAACTGAAAAGAAAAATGCTGAAAAGAGAAATGTTGGGATTTTCAAAGATATTTCTGAACAAAACAAGAACTTAGAAAAAGATTTTGAACTAGAACGTCTAAACTTTGAATCTGAAATATCTAAGCTCACATCCAAAATATTTGTTCTATCCTCAGACATTCAGAAAGAAAAAATGGCTATAACTGATTTGAAGAAGTAGTTTGACACTATTTCTGATGAAAGAAACATTCTATCCAAAAAGATAAAGGACTTGGAAGCTGCAAATGTTGAATTGTCTAAAAAGATTTCAGCTGATGTGATTAATCAATCACCTCTTGACAATTCAACAGAATCAGTTTGTTCTTTCAAAACTGCTTCAAGTTCCATTCATGAAAATGTTTTCAAAAAGAACTGTGTCAAACCAAACATTGTCAAATCAAATCCTATTCGTCCATCTAATCTGTTCTATGACAAGTCTGTTGATAGTCCAGCGAACTTCTATGTCAAATCTCTTGGAAAGCATTCAAAGAAAGAACAGATGGTCTAGAGAGTGAAGACTTCTCCTGATGATGAATAGAAGAATGACAAAGCATCTGCATCCACATCCAATGCCAAAAAGAACATTACACACAAAGGTAAATCTTTTGGTAAACCTGATATGTTTTATTCTACTAATCATTTGATCAGGATTGCTCAAAAGAAATTTTGTTGTTCTTACTGTGGAGCAAATGACTTTGTAAGTAATAATTTTGTTGATTACTGGTATGGTTCTTATTATGTTACCCCCAAAAGAACTGCAACTAACACATCAGGACCCAAATACCAGTGGGCACCAATAGCTAAATCTGTGTTGCAGGCGCCCAAGGTTTAAGGGGGAGAAAGATATTGGTCTTGAATAATTCAGTTCAAGACCCGGACTTTAATGTTAAAGGACAATGACTTCTAAGTAAAACAGCTTAGGACTCGTTCTTTAATGTTTAAGGAAAAGGATATTATGCAAATATCCAGGGGGAGCTTATCAGAATATAAATCATTCTATCATAATTTGAGGGGGAACTTAAATGGTTGTAAGTATCTTCTTATCTAGATCTCTGATTGTTTAAAAGAAGAACAACTTTCAAACATGAAAAATGTTTTATGAAATGTTCAAACCACTTCTGATCCTCAAAAGATTTCATGAATTCAGAAGTGTGATTTTTAAATGTTTTTCATTATTGAACTTTTAAGTTTAACTGACTGTGTGTTTCCAAAGATAAATACTTGTGTATTATCTTATCTATATACTGCCAAGTATTCATACACACCGGTTCAGTACTTCATATTGATTTTGTTATTACCATGTATCAAAAGTTTAATCTTTCTATGGTAATACTTCCGTTTGTTATTCATTGTTGTTTGAATCAGACGTCATTTCTAAACTAAAATTTACTTTCATTGTTAAAATGTTTATATATTGTTCATATAAACAACATTCGTCTTTGATATCCCTTATTTCTAATTCTTCATGAATATTTGATCTGATTTAAATCATTGTCAGATTCTCAAAACATTTCTATTCAATTCATGATATTCATTCATTCAAATTGTTTTGAGAAATCTTAAATGCTTAAAATGCTCAAATTTCATTCTGATTTTTTATGAGCATACAAATACTGACAAATGATTTCTTGTGCTTAAATGTCAAGAAAATCATTGAGCAACACATTTTTCTAGGACAAAATACATGGGATTCAATGTGTGAGCTTAAAAGAACTTCCATGGATTCACGATAACCAGTATTTCCTACCCCGGAAGTAATCCTACGAGTGATTGAGGGGAGAGGGGTCAAAAGATTTGAGTGTTGGTGTGTGGTGAGGTAAAATGGAAATGAGAGATTGGTTAGAAGTAAGCTTAAAAGATTAAAAGAAAGAGGGTGTGAGATCAGAGTAAAAGAATATTAAAGTTTGCACCAAAATCTTTCTGAGTCGGGCAGCCACATCTACTGATTGGTTTACATTCTTTGGTGACCATCATTGAAAAAGGCAGTGAACCCATGCCAACTCTTGCAAACACCCCACCAGCTACTCATTCTTTTCTTAAAAAGAGAATGTTTCACATTTTCTATAGAAGCAGCACATACCACTTGTTAAGTCCCTGAGATCATAGATTGATTGAATTGATAAGATTAACAAGAGATTGGGAATAGGAAATCTGATGTTTTATTAACAGAATGTAAACTACAACTATAGACGCGAAGAACTCGTATGATCTACATTTCTGAAAGTAAACTTACACTACAAAGACACATACAGACTCCTTATATACCCCATACCCCTTGTACACTATTAAGCCCAAACCCAATACAAGGCCCAATACACATACTTATGGATTACTTTACTAAACTTCTAAAGTGAACATATTTATGTTCTAACATTCTCCCCTATGTTTTGTAAAGTAATCATTATCTTCTATGCTCCAGCTTCAGCTCCTCTCCCCCTTGATTTCTTTATAAAACTTAGTGCTACATAAACTTCAAAGCTCCTCTAGCTCCCCCTTGAAAGTAGCTTTTATCCTAGGAGTTTCAACTGAAATATCAGATCTGATGTAGACCATAACCTCAACTGAGTGCACATAAAGACAACTTTTGACTCTTGTAAACCCAACCCCTTCCGTTTGCCCACAAGAATGATATGTGTTGAGTATTGGAATGACAACCAAGTGCATCTTCAGTGTATAACATCTGATATGTATTTGAACCGTGAGTTGAAATAAGAATTCAGCTTAAGAACTTCATCTGATAAGCTTACGGGCAGTAACATCCGGTAGCAACACTACAAGGCAAGGGTTAGAAGGCAAGCAAATGTTCAACAACTAATAGAATGTACTCATTTTCTGACTGCTTTCTATAATACTGAATAATCAAACCTAGAACTCCTTTCTTCACGAATCAGTTGGATGATTATAAGCACTCAGGATTCTGAATTACAACTCAAACATCAGAACAATGATTGCAGTCGCTCACACTACTGAGTGATCAGTTCAGAAGAGTGATAAAGTGCTCTCAACGGTCTAACCACAAAAGAAGCTTTCCAGACTGATGATTGCAGATGCTCTGACAGCTAACTCAATCCAAGCAGAGACAAAATTATCAGATCCGGAATCTGAAAATCTTGAAAAACCTAAGCACTCGTGAAATATACATCAGTTGCTAGAGATATGTGACCAACATATGATAAGAATGATGTCAAATATGCATTCCGCGTATAAAGCTCAGGAACAGGGCAAACTTGTATCAAACTGGGTTCAGAACAGTCAATTTTCTCAAAATCATCAAAACTTTTCACATAGACTCAACAATTCGCAGATCACTATAGCAAATCAGCACAATTTGCATGATGGCATAGCCTGAAGCCTCAGAATTCGTATAGGTTGTGTACGAATTCTTACTTCTCGCACAAGCCTATGTGCGAATTCCTCGCAATTCGCAAGTCACTCTTAAGCGAATTCTCAACTTCTCGCATATCTTACATGTACGAATTTCTGACATTTCGTATCACACACATATATGAAATCATAACATTTCGCATAAATCTAACATGCGAAATCTTGACTTAGATTTTTCTTTCACGCTCAAGGAATTCGTTTAAACATTTCGTACAACTCTATCATGCGAATTCTGCACTTTTTGCAACATACCGACATGTGAAATCCATACTTGGAAAGATTTCATCTTCAAAGTCTATTGACGTGCGAATTCCTAGCATGAGAAATTTTCTAAAAACCTTTATTCTGCGAATTCTTCTCATATTTCTGCGAGTTCTTCGATAGATCATGCGAATTCCGTGGATCTCGAACTATTTTTCCATCTTTCTTCAAATTCAACCTCAAAACTTCAAATTTCGAGATAATCTTTCGAGAGCAGGTTCGAAAACAACTATGGAGCACCTTTGTAGTTGATGATCTAATCCAAAAACAACTTTAAATCATAATTCGATCTCAACACATTGACTAGATGGTTTTCGAACATAAAATCCCAAATATCAATCAATTCGCCCACAATTGATGAAATTAAACATTGTAATCGATTCCATTTAGTTCGACTATGAGCACAGAATCGATTTAGCATCAAAGAACATCAAAAACAACATCAATTGACAAATTTAAAAATTTCCAACAGTGACTGTTCTTTTTCAATCAAATTGATCTCAATCGTCGTAGAATGAATCTGAAATAGAACTCAGAAAAATTCTAACTCCAGAACTCGCAAACCACAAAAACTCGCAGACAATAGAACTCGCAAAGAACTGTTCCTTGAACTTCTCGCTAAATGCTTTGTATGCGTTTGAAGAACTCGCATACAACTACTTGCGTGTTTCTAGAACTCGCAAGATTCGACGTGTGTGATGTAACTTCTCGCAGATAACAGTATGCGCGTTTACAAAACTCGCAGACAATGTCGTGCGTGTTTTAACTTCTCACAAAGTACTTCGTGCGCGTTTCGGACTTAGAATTATTTGATCACTTTTTCTTCTCGCAAATGAATTCAAACTCGCAGATCACATAACCCTTGCGCGTTCCATACTTAGACAATTTTGGAAAATGTAGAACTCGCTAAATGTAAACTCGCAAGATTGAAAACTCGTAGAACCCTTATGCGCAAACCACACTTAGAAAAATTCAACAAAAACACAAATTCGCAAACTGTGTCTTGCGCGAACCCTCTTCTCGCAGATAGTACAATGCGTGAACTTAACCCAAAATCGTAGAAAACACAAAGATCAACATCGTGCATGTTCTTATGTGTGTGCGTGTTCTTTCTTAGCGCGTATCACAGATCTTGCGCGTTCTTTACTTCTCTTCACAAATTCGATCCAAAAAACTAATTCAACCTGCAAATTGATATTTACCTTGTACCAATATGATCGAATTTCAATTCTAAACACTTTCTCAACAACAATTATGTCTAAAAACTCAGAATTACAGTGTATCAATCCAAATTACAGTGATCGACATGGTTTTTCAAGAAAATCCAAAAATTTAGAAATTCGATCTAAATTTGTGAGTAATTTGTGAAACAAATTGAATACAAACTATTGTATTACAACACATGTCATTGATCTAACTAGAGAGGGAAAGTCACAATGTCATTGATCTAACTAGATTACACGTATGACTCTTGTTACTTGCATAACTCACAACACAAAGACTATTTATATGATGCAAGAAACACTTACAAGCTAGAAACTCTCATAAAGCATAAAACTCTTAAGACACAAAGGTTGACCACTTTGACTTTACAGACTTTGACTTTCTACATTAAATCTTGGATACAACTTTATACACTAACACAGTTTGATACTTTCAGTTGATTTCCTATCTTAGACCCTAACATCATCTTCTCAAGTTGATCCTACATCTGCTTTCCTGTAGCATTGTAGCTATCTATTTTCACATAAATCTCATTGGAATTCCTTGCAGCATAAAAACTCTGGCTAGTCTGTCAGCTTTTTTCCTTTTCTTCTGTTCCTCAGAATATTCTTCTACTGGCATCGGATACTCTTTGTTGACTAACTCTTCACCATCTATTTATGTAGAATGAATCTTAGTTGGAGGTTTCATCACTCCTTCTTTCAGTGATAGTCTGATGTAATCACCCAGATCATTTCTGTCAATGAAGTCCAGGAATCTGTCCTTGCATTGCTCGTATTCTCCTTTGAAAAGAACTAGTGGTGTAACATCTATTCCAATAGCAAGAGCCTCCCTTGAAGTCATCTTGAAATTTTGCAGTGATTTGATCATCCAAAATTCAAAAATAAACTTCACCTGAAAAGTCAAACTTGGTCAACTCTTGAAAAACACATAAAAAATTCTAAGTGTTAGAACTCGCATAACAAAGAAACTACTTCGCGCAAATAGAGGTATGCGCGTTTTAAGTTTGCGCAGAGAGGGCTATGCGCGTTCTTGGTTCGTGCAGAAAGAGCTATGCACGTTCTTGGTTCGCGCTGGATATAGTTTGTGTGTTCTCACTTCGCGCAGGCAAAGACTTGCGCATTTTGAGAATCACTTCGCACAATCACGTTGCGCGTTCCTATACTTAGAATAATTTTCAAGATTTTGGTTCGCACAAAAATCATTTCTCGCAGAAAAAAGAAACTAGAATCCAAGAACTCGCACACAAGTCTTTGCGTGTTCGTACTTCGCGCAAGTATTACTCTGCGCGTTCTTACTTCGTGCTGACAGAACCTTGCGTGTTCTATCTTTAGAAAATATTTGAGATCAAGAACTTCACTTTGCGTGTTCTTAACAAGAACTCGTAGAAAACATAAAAACACAAATTCTAGATCTTCAGTCTGCGCTTCAAATTAACTTTTGTGTGTTCTTCGACGTGCGTGTTCTTCAGTATGAGCCTTGCGCGAATTCTAGATCTTGCGTGTTCTTCATCACTTCGACCAAAAACTTACTTTTCCTTCCTGAATTCGATCCAAAACTTCGAAATTGACTCTGAAAATTCACCAAATCATCCTTGTACACATTCTGAACAGGTTACAATCAATCAATTTCAAAGAAAGACACCAAAAATTACAATTAGATCTAGATACAATACGTTTTTCAACTTGACCAAAAACACAACTATAATCCAAAATTCACACAAATTGTTGAGAATTGGACAAAACAATGCAAACCAATTATGTTCTAGATAAAAAAACGAGTACAAAGATATGAATTACAACTCCAAAACAATAAGAATGCAAGAAAATTGAATCATGAACAGTAAATTGCATGTTCTTTAAAAATCGGCCAAATTTTTTTTTCAGATTCTAGATTGTATTTCTGAATTCTTGTTTGCTCTGATACCAATTGTGTGTCCCACAATACTTGCAAATCAATCAAGATGACAAACAATTAACCAATCAATTTCTATTTAAAATTCAGTTTCGATTACAACAGTAGGCTCTCAATATTTCTCTCTCTAAACATTAACTCTCTTTTAGCCTAATGTGAACCAATAAGTAGATGTGGCTGCCCGGCTCAGAAAGTGGTAGGTGCAGAGTTCTGATATTCTTTTAACTCTGATCTCACACCCTCTTTCTTTTTATCTTTATGCTCACTTCTAACCAAGCTCTCATTTTTCATTTTACCGCTCCACATAATGAGAATAACTCAATCGGATGAGTTATCTGCCCCACTCTTTGATATTGACCCCTCACCCCTCAATCACTCAAGGATAACTTCCTGGATAGGAAACACAGGTTACGTGAATCCATAAAAGTTCTGTTTAAGCTCACACATGAATCCCATGTAAGTCCTAAAAAGCATGGTTGCTCAACAATTTAACTGAATAGTTAAGCACAAAGATAACAATGTCAGAATGTATGCTCATTTAAAATTATGAATGAAATTTGAGCATTTGAACGTTGAAGATTTCTCAAAACACAGTTATTGAATGAATGAAATGAAATCAAGAGAATTGTTTTGAGAATCTGACAATGTATCAATCAGATCAAATGAAAAGGATAGGGTATCAAAGAATTGGAAATTTGTTTATATGAACAAATATAAACAATTTAACAATAAAGACACAAATATGAAAAAGATGAATAATGCTCAATAACTTTGAAAGCAAACGGGGGTATTACCATCGAAAAATTGGTTCGAATTTGAGACATGGTAATAACAATTTCAAATAAAATACTGAACCGGTGTGTGTGAATACTTGACAGTATATGGACAAGATAATACACAAGTATTGATCTTTGGAAACACATGGTCAGTTAAACATTAAGCTCAAAATTTGAAAAACATTTAAAAGCACACTTCTAAATTCATAAAATCTTTTGAGAATAAGAAGTGGTTTGAATATTTAAGAAACGATTTTTCATGTTCGAAAGTTGTTCTTCTTTCAAACAATCAGAAATCTAGATCAGAAGATAGTTACCTTTAAGCTCCCCCTCAAAACATGATATAATGATTTATGTCTTTTGAGCTCCCCTGGATATTAGCATAATATCCTTCTTTGATCATTGAAAAACGGGTCCTGATCTGTCATGTGATCAGAAGCCACCTTATTCACATTATTTATTCAAAAATAAAATGACAGAAAGCAGTAAAACATTTTATAGAGTGAGTTCTGATCTGAAATAATCAGAAGTCATCACCTTTACTCCCCCTTAAATTAGGCATCTGAAATATGTCAGTTAAAACAGGATAGAGATCAGATACTCCCTTTTGAATTGTAGACCATCATATCAGTAAAATCTATCAGTGAAAAAGTACAGGATAGAGATCAGATCAATTCTCTTGGGATGTAGACCGTCATATCCATCGGATGAAAAAATACAGGAGTAAGTTCTTTTTGATCGCTGAGGTCCGAGTCCTAAACTGTGGTGTTTAGAAGTCAAACTTTGTTGAAGAACGGGTCCTAAGCTGTGTACTTAGAAGCCATTATCTTGACATTGAGGTGCGGGTTTTGAACTGTTGTGTTCAAAAGCCATGGTTCTCTTACTCCCCCTTGACTTAAGGTGCCTGCAACACAGAATCAGTTTTCTTCTTTGGTACCCACTGGTATTTGGGTCCAGAAATGTTAGTTGCAGTTCGTGTGGGGGATATAGAGTAAGAACCATACCAGAAATGGTCATTCTTTTTATGAATATGATCATGTGTACAACAATAAGAACAATAATATTTATTACCTGAAAACCTGAGTAATTGATCTTTTGTGTACATATGGTCAGGTTTACCTTTATGCTCTTTGTTATTCTTTGGTTTATGAACATGTACACATGATGTGTTTCCTTCCAACTCAACTAACATCTCATCTTTAACTAGTTTCTTCTGCCAGACCAGTTTCTCTTTCTTGTAACTTCTTCTCCTTGGAAATATATCTGAACCATCTAAATATCGATCATAGAAGATGTTAGTTCGACGAATCTGATCAAAATATTTAACTGACCTTTGTGAAGAGACATGTTGGGAACTGAAGAAATGCTAAGTAATGTTAATGCTGCTAGAAGAACATGGTTACTACTTCTGGTTACTACTTCTGAGGTTAATACTGCCAGTTGAAGATTAATACTGCTGAACAAGATTAGTACTGCTAGTTCAAAGTTAGTACTGCTTGAAGAAATTAATACTGCTGAGCATAGTTAGTACTGTTGGAGTTAATACTGCTCAGACTATTAATGCTGCTGAAGATTAATGCTGCTTACAAGATGAAGACTTCGCATGGAAGGATGACAGCTGGATGGATTGAAGATATTCATGGAAGTTTGAAGATAAAGATAGAAGTTTATATTGAAGATCTTTTATTATTTTGTAATTATCTTTTATCTTCATTATATGTATAGATTTGTTTAGAATTGTTCTGTAACTTTTGTGAGAACAATTATTCATTCTGAGTTTTTAGTTTCAATAGAGAGAATCAACCTCAAGATTTGTAATCCTAATTCTAGGGAAGTAGAATTCGTATTGGTGAGTCTGTTCATCAATATTGAGGTTGTGTGTTTAATATTGTAACTTCAATCATTCAATACAAGTTTACAAGTTGTGATCATTGATTTATTGTTGCATTGTTTTCAGAATATTAAAGTGCTATTCCGCAGCTTCTTTAATATTATTTTTTGAGTGTGTGTTCTTGTTAAGAATTAAGATCCTGACAAGTGGTATCAGAGCCTGTATTCTCAGAAATCTCATTCATCATGGAAAACATTGCTGAATCAAACAGTACCTTGGTCTCAAAGGTTCCAATGCTCAGACCCAATGAATTCGACATGTGGAAGATCAGAATCAAGCATTACATACTCCTCACTGACTATTCTATGTGGGACATCATTGAGAATGAACCTTCTGAAGCAGGAAAGATTGGTGCAGATGGAAAGAGGACACCACCAAAAACTGATGCAGAGAGAAAGACTAGAGAGACAGAGATGAAAGCCTTAAGCACTTTGCTCTTGGCTATTCCCAATGAATATCAACATCAGTTATGCAATTGCACAGATGCTCTGGAATGCTCTAGAGAAGAGATTCTCTGGTACCAAAAGTACCAAGAGAAATCAGAAGGCCATACTGAAGCAACAGTATGAGAACTTTATGTCAACCAAGAATGAGTCCATGACTCAAACTTTTGACAGGTTCAACAAGCTTATTGGTGAACTAGCTACAGTTGGAGTACAAATTGATCAAGATGATCTAAACAGAAAGTTCCTAAGGTCCCTGGGTGATGAATGGACCATGTATACTGTCTCTTTCAGACAGAATGATCAACTGGAAGAAAAGGAACTTGATGATCTATACAATGATCTAAGAGTTTTTGAATCTGAGGTAGAGGCTAAGAAGAAGCCTTCTGGATATGTTCACAATGCTGCACTCCTATCAGCATCAAGTGATTCTACCTCTAACCCTGAATCAGTTAGTGCTGCCAATGGAACAAATCAAGAGAAAGGCACTAAAACTGTTTTTGAAGCCTTTCTGTCCAGTCATGGAAACTCTTCTCTAATTAATGATGACTTGGAACAACTCCATCCAGATGACCTTGAAGAGATGGACATTAAATGGCAGATGGCCATGCTCTCTATGAGAGTTAAGAAGTTCATCAAGAGAACTGGGAGGAACAACTTCTCCCAAAGAAGAGAAGATGGAGCAGGTTTTGACAAGTCTAAGGTGGAATGCTATAAATGCCATCAAAAGGGACACTTTGCTAGGGAATGCAGAAGTGGAGTGTCTCACAACAACAACCATCAACCAGCACAGTCTGGAAACTTCAATAATAACATAAACTCTGCTCAAGCCCTAGTCTCTCAACAAGGTATGGGGTTTGATTGGAGTGATCAAGCAGAAGATGTTGTCCAAAACCAAGCTTTAATGGCAGAGGTGTCTGATCTCCCAACAGAGGTAACTTCTAATCTTTGTACTCAAAATTGCATTAACACTGTTAAAAGGTACAGGGATCACAACCAGAAAATGAGTGATGACCTGAAGAGATTAGAAAAGGACATAAAAGATTATGTTAGGATTGTTGAGAGGTTTGAACAGCAGATTAAGAGTTTTCAAGCCAATGAGCTTCAACATTCCTATGACACAAACAACTGGAAGTGGGAGAAGAATGACCTAGAACTTCAACTGACCAAATCCAAAGAGGAGAGTGAAAAGTTAAGAGGAGAGCTAGCTAAAGTCAAGCTAGATGTAGAAAAGTTTTCCAATGCTTCTAAAGCAATGGATTCTTTACTACAAACTCAGATTCATGATAAACTGAGAAGAGGAATAGGGTACAACACCACACCACCACCCTACAACAACAACTACATCCCTCCGAGTTCAGACTTGTTAGATTCAAAGGTTAGGAAGGACCTACCTGAGGGAGCCACTGAGATTGATCCCTTAGATGAAGTAGTTGTTAAGGATAAAACTGAGAAAGAAACTGTCAAAAGTAAGGACAGCACTGTGAGTGGTGAGATTCCTATAGAAAACCACATAATTACCAATGAAGGATGTGGAAAGCATTGGGTCAAGTCAAATAAGGTAGAGAAGACTGAGGGTAAGAACAAGGAGATTCACTATAAGCAGACCACTGTTGTGAACTCTGTCCCTTGCAAACAGTGTGCTTGCAGTAAATCTGAGCCCCAAAAACATGATAAAAAGAGGGGTAATCAAAGGAACTGGAATAATCAATGGGCACAAAAACAAGGGGTTGATCTGAGTAAAATCAATAGACCAAAACCCTATTTTATTTGTGGAAAGCTTAATCACATTCCCAAATATTGCTATTTCAATCCCATGAACCAAAGGATGAATTTTCAGAGACCTACTCAAAAACCCTTTGGTTATAGGAAGAAAGAAAAGAACCATGTGGGCAAGAAAACTGTTAAATCTAAAAGCCACATGAAGAAACAGAATATGGAAGACAGTGTCAAGATGTGGATTCCTAAAAGTACCAAAACTGTTAGTACTGCTACTACAAATAGTGCTGCTGACAGTGATAGTACTGCTAGAAGCAATACAGCTGCTAGCAATGTTAGTGCTGCTGACATTGTTAGTACTTCTGCAAATGTTACTACTGCTAACTCTGTTGGTACTGCCAACAAGGTTAATACTGCTAAACCTATTAGTGCTGCTAATTCTGTTAGTACTTCTAATGATAGTACTGCTTCCAGTATTAGTGCTGCTAGACCAATAATCTTGACAAAGTACTCCAATAACAAGTGTTCTGATTTTAAAAACCTCATTAAAAAGGAATGCAAGTATTTTGATGAGAAAGGAAGACCCAAGACCACTTTGGCTTGGGTCCCCAATCAATACTAATTGTCTAATCTAATGTGCAGGGCAACCAACAGCTCAAAGGGAAGAGCATCTGGCATGTTGATAGTGGTTGCTCTAGACACATGACAGGGAACATGTCTTGCCTCAAGAACTTCAAGAAGATTGATGGTGGGCATGTTGCTTTTGAGAATACTCCAGATGGAGGTAAAATCAATGGTAAAGGTAATGTGACCAAAGGTAAAATGACCTTTGAGGATGTATTCTATGTTGAATATTTAAGATACAACCAGTTAAGTGTATCACAGGTTTGTGACAAACAACATAGTATATTATTTACAGAGTCTGAATGTATTATCCTTGCTCCTGGATTCAAGGTAGTTGATGAAAAGATGATACTACTAAGAACCCCTAGAAAGGACAATGTATATTGTTTAGATATGGAAAGTGTTCCATCTGATTCATCCATAAATTGTCTTGTTTCAAAAGCTTCTCTGGATGAATCATTACTTTGGCACAGAAGGATGTGTCACATGAATTTTAAAACAATAAATAAACTTGTTAAAAACAACCTTGTAAGAGGTTTGCCTTCTAAAGTCTATTCATGTGATGATCATTGTGTTGCTTGTCTTAAAGGCAAACAACACAAAACTTCTCATAAGCCCAAAGAAGTGAACACTATTTCTTCTTCTCTTCATTTATTACATATGGATCTGTTTGGTCCTACAAATGTTATGAGCATAGGGAAGAAATCATACTGCCTAGTTATTGTTGATGATTACTCTAGATTTACTTGGGTATATTTTCTAAGGACTAAGGATGAGACAAGTGGACTGATCAAATCCTTTATTCTAAGAATTGAAAACCAAACTAATCAAAAAGTAAAAATCATTAGGTCAGACAATGGTACTGAATTTAAAAATCATGACCTAAACACCTTTTGTGAGGATAAAGGAATTGAGAGGCAATACAGTGCTCCTAGGACTCCACAACAAAATGGAGTTGCTAAGAGAAGGAATAGGACACTAATTGAGGCTGCTAGATCTCTGTTAGCTGATTCTAAACTTCCAATAACTTTCTGGGCAGAAGCAGTTAATACTGCTTGTTATGTCCAAAACAGAGTACTAGTAGTCAAGCCTAAAAACAAGACACCTTATGAGCTCTTAAATAAAAGAAAACCCTTTATTGGATTTTTTAAACCATTTGGGTGTCCTTGTACAATTCTCAATACCAAATCTCACTTAGGAAAGTTTGATAGCAAGGCAGATGATGGATTTCTTGTTGGTTACTCATCTCAGAGTAAGGCCTACAAAGTGTTTAATACTTCTTCTAGAATAATTGAGGAAAGTGACAATGTCAAATGCAATGAGAACACACCAAATCCTATTGGGTCTGGTCCTCAGTGGCTGTTTGACATTGATTCACTAACTAACTCTTTTGGTTTCAGTAGTGATGATTATGCAGGTTCAGGAAGTGGAGGATCAGGGGCTACACAAATTCAAGACAATAGACCACAGTCTGTGATCTTTCCTATGCCTATAAAAGAACCTGTTGAATTCTGTGAAAAAGAACCTCTAACTGAGCCAATTCAGAGTGAAGAAGAAATAAGAGAAGAGGAATCTTCAGTGCATAAAGAGCTAGAAGTAGCTGAGGTGATCCCCTCTGCTGACTTAAATGATTCCAATCTAGAGGAAGGAATCCATGAAGAACCTAGTTTTCAGGCTAGAACACAAAAGAATCATCCTCCAGAGCTGGTAATAGGAGACATCTCTTCTCCTATTATTACAAGGAATCAAAGCAGACTTCAAGAGCTGCAGGATCAACAACACACAGTACTCTCCTGCTTTCTATCCCAGATTGAGCCTAAGAAGGCCTATGATGCAATGAAAGATTCAAGTTGGATAGAAGCCATGCAAGAAGAGTTACTGCAATTCAAGCTACAGGATGTTTGGGACTTGGTGGACCTTCCAAAAGGTCATAGAGCTATAGGTACCAAGTGGATTTTCAGGAACAAAAAGGATGAGAGAGGTATTGTGATCAGGAACAAAGCAAGGCTTGTGGCACAAGGGTACACTCAAGAAGAGGGCATAGATTATGATGAAGTGTTTGCCCCAGTGGCAAGGGTAGAGGCAATTAGGCTGTTCTTAGCCTATGCCTCATACATGAAGTTCAAGGTCTATCAAATGGATGTAAAGAGTGCATTTCTATATGGCACAATTGATGAAGAAGTATATGTCTATCAACCTCCTGGTTTTGAAAATCCTTCATATCCTGACAGAGTATACAAGCTGAAGAAAGCACTCTATGGTCTACATCAAGCCCCAAGAGCATGGTATAACACTCTGTCTACCTATCTCTTGGAGAATGGGTTTGAAAGGGGCATCATTGACAAGACCCTTTTCATTAAAAGAAGTAAGAAGGACATCCTACTAGTTCAGATCTATGTGGATGATATCATCTTTGGATCCACAAAAGATCAGATGTGTAGAGACTTTGAAGAGTTGATGCACAAGAGCTTTAAAATGAGTTCAATGGGTGAACTTACCTTCTTCCTTGGGCTTCAGGTGAAACAACAGTCAGATTGAATCTTCATTAGTCAATCAAAGTATGTGCAAGACATCCTGGAGAAATATGGTTTAAAAGACTCAAAGCCAGCAAGCACACCAATGGAAACTCACAAACAGATCACTGCTGATCTTGAGGGGGAGGATGTTGATGTCCATCTATATATATCAATGATTGGATCTCTCATGTATCTAACGGCCTCAAGACCAGACATTATGTTTCCAGTGTGTGTATGTGCCAGATTCTAAGTCAAGCCTAAACAATCACATCTTCAAGCTGTGAAGAGGATTTTCAGATACTTAAGAGGGCAACCTAGATTAGGTCTTTGGTATCCATATGAATCTTTATTTGACTTGATTACTTATTCAGATAGTGACTTGGGTGGTGCCAACATGGACATAAAGTCTACTTCAGGGGGATGTCAACTTTTGGGTGCAAGACTAGTATCTTGGCAGTGTAAGAAACAAACCACAGTGTCCTTATCAACAACAGAAGCTGAGTATATTGCTGCTGCAAGTTGCTGCTCTCAGGTTCTATGGATTCAAAATCAGATGCTGGACTATGGGGTAACATTTCTTCACACTCCAATCTTTATTGACAATAGCAGTGCTATAAGCATTGTTAACAATCCTGTCAAGCACTCCAAAACAAAGCACATTGAGATCGGGTATCACTTTATCAGAGATTGCAATGAAAAGAAACTCATTCAAGTTGCTAAAGTCCATACTGACAACCAGTTTGCAGATCTATTCACTAAAGCTTTTGATGTGGGTAGATTCCCTTTCTTGGTCTCAAGTGTGGGCATGATTAACTCTGAATGAGCTCATGTTTTAAAAGGAGTTTCTATACCTGCTACTTTGGTTATTTGTGGGCTGCTAATCATCTTTCATAGGAAGTTCTTGCCTTGATCATACCTTCATAAGCTTCAAAAAGAGTAAGTATGGTTAATACTGCCAGTGCATTTTTAATACTGCCAGTGCACAGTTAATACTGCTAGTTAGTTAATACTGCTAGTGGTTAATACTGCTCTCAGTTAATACTGCTAGTTAGTTAATACTGCTAGTGGTTAATACTGCTCTCAGTTAATACTGCTAGTTAGTTAATACTGCTAGTGGTTAATACTGATTTATGATTTGAACTTGAAACAGACTTTTCAAGCTCTTTGATCTTTGAAGCAAAGGTGTCTCTTTCTTTCACAAGCAGGTCAATCTTTGTCTTGAATTCAGACTTCGTTTTCTGATCTTTCAATGTATTTGCAAATAGTTCAGATAACTTTGAAGTCAGTCTTTTGATTTCAGTCTCAAAAATTGATCGTTCTTCTTCAAACCCTTTCTCTGAATCATTTCTCTGGCCGGATAGTTCCTTAAAGAATCCCACATTCTTCTGTTCTATGGCCTTCTTTTCTTTATCAAACTTCTCTCTTTCCAAAATAAGTACTTTCGCAAAATCGGAAACTTGTTGAGAAAGTTTAATGCATTTAATATCCACAGACTTCTTCTCTTAAAAACACTTCTTTGAGAATTCTGAGAACTTATTTGAAAAACTTTTCTTTTCAGTTTCAAAATTAGCTTTATTTTCAGCAAGCTGTTTTTCAAAATCAGATAAATTCTTTCTTAGCTTCGCATTCTCAGATTCCAATCCCTTTATCTTCTAATCATACAGCCCAGAAGATCTTTTCAGAAGATCTTCATTGATAATCTTTAAAGCACTGATTTCTTCTTTCAAAGAAATAATTTCATCAAAATACTCTTTTGACTTTTGAGAATGAAAGTCAACACCATGACCCAGATTAATTTTCTCTAATTTCAGCTTTCTATTCTTCTCTTCAAGATCTGAAAGAAATCCCATGATTAATGAGTAATCAGCTTAATATGAATGATCGTTCCAAACTTTATATCCGAAAATCAAAAATCAGATCAAATTGAAATCTAGCACAAAATTTAAAATTTGAACAACACTTGATATGGTGCAAGGTCGAGATTTGCGTGAATTGAGTGTAGCGCATAGTAAACTTCTCTTGATCAGCGTGAGACGCAAAGAAAGCTTTGCGTGAGCCAAGTGAGACACAAGATGAGGTTTGCGTGAGCCAAGTGATACGCGAACTGAGCTTTGTGTAAGCCAAGTGATGCGCGAACTGAGCTTTGCGTAAGCCAAGAGATACGCGAACTGAGCTTTGCGTAAGCCAAGAGATACGCAAACTGAGCTTTGCGTAAGCCAAGAGATACGCAAACTGAGCTTTGTGTAAGTTGCTGATAATGAGAACCGAGCTTTTCGTAACAAGTGGAAGACGCAAATTAGCTTTGCGTGAGCTACAGGATGCGCAAACTATGCTTTGCGTGATCAGCTGAAGACGCAAATGGTAATTCTCAAAGCCCGGATAATCTTGCGCAAATGTCTATGAACTTGAAGATGAACTCGCGCAAATCGTATGAACTTGCGCAAACCGTGGATCTTGGCTCTTTTTATCTCAAATCGATCCAAATTTGCAAATTTGATCTCAAAAATTTATCAGAATCATCGAAAAACACAACAAAACACAAATTTACTATCAAATTTCGATTAACAACAACAATTCACACGATTTTGTTCAAGAACAGTGTTAGAACGATATTTCAAGAAAATTTCAAAATTCAAAAATTGATACCGAATTTGTTCAAATTACGAGATGAAATCAAAATAATAAACACTCCTGAACATAATTCGAATCCAATGATTCCATTTTCTTGCAACAAAAACAATTTTTCAATAAAATTCGGATGAACAGTACAAAAACACGAGTTCTTGAAAATATTTTCAGAAAATCTCAATTTTCAATCTCAAAAACCAGATTTCAATTCAAACTATGACCAAATCATTTCTGAAAAGTTTGGTTCAGCTCTGATACCAATTGTTAATCATAAAATCCTAAAACAATCAAGCAATTACTCAATAATATGACAATTAAGATCAAGAACTAGAGAGAGAAACTAGAGAGAGAAAGTAGATCTTGATTAGCCACACGTCTGAATGTTACAATCTATGCTTACAACTCTAGTTCATTCGTTCCCGATTCCATTACAAGATTACAAAGCCAACACCCTATTTATACTACCAATCTATAACAAGAACTTAACTACTAAGGAATGCTAAACATACAATGACTAACTATTACAAAGACAATGTTGACTTTTACATCTTTGACTTTCCTATTAAATCTTGGATACAATATTTAGACTTAACAGTAAGTATCTCTTAATCTAGATCTCTGATTGTTTGAAAGAAGAACAACTTTCGAACATGAAAAACGTTTTCTGAAATGTTCAAACCACTTCTGGTTCTCAAAAGATTTCATGAATTTAGAAGTGTGATTTTAAATGTTTTTCATAATTGAGCTTCAATGTTTAACTGACCGTGTGTTTCCAAAGATTAATACTTGTGTATTATCTTGTCTATATACTGTCAAGTATTCACACACACCGGTTCAGTACTTCATTTAAATCTGTTATTACCATGTCTCTAAACAAACCAATTTTTCGATGGTAATACCCTCGTTTGCTTTCAAATGTTGATTGAGTATCATTCATCATTTCAATCTTGTGCTTTCATTGGTATATTGTTTATATTTGTTCATATAAACAAAATATCCAGTTCTTTGATACCCTAACCATTTTATTTGATCTGATTGATACATTATCAGATTCTCAAAACAATTCTCTTAATTTCATTTCATTCATTCAATATCTTTGTTTTGAGAAATCTTCAAAGTTTAATTGCTCAAATCTCATGAGCATACATTTTGACAATGTTATCATACATTTTGTGCTTAACTATTCAGTTAAACTGTTGAGCAACTAATTTTTTTAGGACTTACATGGGATTCGTGTGAGAACTTAAACAGAACTTCCATGGATTCACGTTAGCCAGTGTATCCTACCCAGGAAGTAATCTTTGAGTGATTGAGGGGTGAGGGGTCAATATCAAAGAGTGGGGGAGATAACTCATCCGGTTGAGTTTCTCATTGTATGGAGAGGTAAAATGTAAATGAGAGTTTGGTTAGAAGTGAGCATAATGTTAAAAATAAAGAGGGTGTGAGAACAGAGTTAAAAGAATATCAAAACTCTGCACCAACCACTTTCTGAGTCGGGCAGCCACATGATAACTCTTGCTATAACCCCACCAACCACTTGTTTCTTTCTTAACAAAATAATGTTTCATTTTCTTTGGGGACGCAACATATCTGCTATCTAGTCTTCACTCGGAAGATTTAGATATTGAAAAAGAAGGAAGTTTGCCCCACCTTCGCACCTCTTTCATGCACATTGAGTCCATGTAATATCTGTTGCTGTCTCAACAGTTTACACAATTTAAGTCTGATAAAGTTAAGTAGCTTCAATCATTTCTACACTTGCGCGTACACACAAGGAATATGTTTTCTTGTCATAACATTCAAAGAAAATTCCTTTGTGGTTTTTCGATGATTGAATGGAAGCCCTGGGTGGAGTGAACATCACAAAAGCTCCTTTCCAATGTACATCCGTTGTACAAAGTCGCTCTGTGCTACTTACAGGCATATTAACTGTTTCATCTGTTGAATCAGGGTTACACCGTTCATTATATCAGAATTTGAAAAGATTCAGATATATACATTTCATGAATTGATGGATACTCAGATCAAAGGGCGGAGAATGTCAAATTATCATAAAGGGGAGATTGTTAGTCTTTAAAAAGGGGGAAATCAAAGAAAGTGCTGAAATTGAAGAAGTTTTGATGATTATGATGCTCACAATCATCAAAAAGGGGGAGAAATTTAATATGTTTCAATTTCAAAGACAAGAGGCTGATCTGACAAATTAAAAATGAAGAGGCTTTCTGATGAAAATGGTGAAGATAATTCTGAAGATAATTTTGAAAGTCCAAACCAGATGAAAGTTCTGTTAAAGAATTTAAAAGTTTCTGAAGAAGATTCGTGAAATCTTGTTTTTCTGAAGACAGTCAAGAGATCAGAGTGATGAAGATACAGTTTTGAAAGATTCCTCGAAGTTTCAAAAGATTCCTGAAGATTTCAAAGAAGTTTAAAGAATTTCAAAGTTCAGATGTTTCAAGACTTCAAATGATTCGTTTTTAAGACTTGTTGACTTTCCAAAGATGCAAAGTGTTAAAGACTTTTCAAGATTATTCAGACACTGAAAGACTGAAGATTGATTAGAGCTTCAAAGTCAAGATTGTCAGAGATAGAAGTTGAAGAATCAAGAATTGAAGACTAGTGTCAATTTTTTATTAAATCTTGAATACAAAGGGGGAGATTGTTAGTGTATTAATTGTATCCAAGATTTAATGGGAAAAGTCATTGTCTGTAAAGTCAACAAAGTCTAAATCTAGGATAGTAAATATGATATTTTAGCTTTGTGAGTGTTTCTATGATGTGAGAGTTTCTGTTG
This sequence comes from Arctium minus, assembly GCA_954870635.1. Taxonomy (NCBI): domain Eukaryota; kingdom Viridiplantae; phylum Streptophyta; class Magnoliopsida; order Asterales; family Asteraceae; genus Arctium; species Arctium minus. Next base: position 94,442,884 of record OX941084.1, read on the forward strand.
TAAGCATGTAAGAGAAGTGTTGTTAGTATAAATAGCCTTATGCCTTGTAAGGGTTTGGTAACCAAGTATCATATGCATCATTGTAATATCAATATACTTGTGACAAATTTCTCTCACTACTTTCTCTCTCTCTAGAAATATACAATGTCAAATCTTGTTTGATACTAAATTACTTGAATAAGACATTTTCAACTTGCGTATTGTCTTTTCTATATACTTTCAAGTATTCACACACACCGGTTTGAAATTTTTTTTTCAATATGTTCTTACCATGTCTCAAATTTGAAACATATTTTTCGATGGTAAAACACCCCGCTTGTAATTCAATGAATTTTGAGCGTTATTTCATTTTGAAACGTTCTTTCAAGAATGTCTGTATTTCGATTCATATAGACAATATCCATTATTCTTGACCATAAGCCTTAACTGTTATATCATTTCTTATCTGATCATTTCCATACAATGTCAGATATTCAAACAAGTTTCTTGCATTCTTATCTATTCATTCAATATACTTGTTTGAAAATACTTCAATGTTTAAAAATGCTCATATCTTAATGATTATATTTCTGAGCATATACATATATGACTTGTATTTACGCTTTAACTGTTCAAGTTAAACCATATTGAGCAACATATGCTTTATAGGAATTATGGGTTCTTTGTGCTAGGACTTAAATGAACTTCTATGGATTCACGTTAACCGGTGTTTCCTACCCAAGAAGTTAATCCATAGTGATTGAGTGTGAGGAGTCGAAAAGAAATGAGTGTGGGTTGTGTGTTGAGGTAAAATGGAAAAAGAGAGTTTGGTTAGCTGTGAGCTTAATGATTAAAAGAAAGAGGGTGTGAGATCAGAGTAAAAGAATATCAAACTCTGCACCAACTACTTTCTGACTCGGGCAACCACATTACTAATGTTTCCCAATTCTTCGTGAACATTATTGAAACAGGCAAATAGCCCATGCCAACTCTTGACAAAACCCCACCAACCACTCATTTTCTTCTTAAAAAGAAAATGTTTCATATTTCAAGGGGATGCAGCACATAATCTATCTGGTTTTCATTTGGAAAATCTGGATATTAAAACAGAAGGAAGTCTGCCCCACCTTCGCACTTCAATTCTGCACATTGAGTCTGTTTTTATCTACTGTTGTCTCAGTGGTTTACACAATGTTGAACCTTTTTATAAAAGCAATCATCATATGCTTAATTCTTTCTATCATTTGCACGAACACACAAGGTATTTGTTTTCTTGTCATAACGTTCATAGAAATTGCCTTTGTGGTGTTTCGATGATTGGATGGAAGCCCTGGGGGAGTGAACATCAAAAAACTCCTTTCCTATGTGTATTCGTTACACACAGTGACTTAGTGTTACTAACAGGCATGTTAACTGATTCATTTGTTGATTCAGGTCTTACTTTCATAGTTTGTCTGGATTTGAAAAGATCTAGATGAATACTTTGTTCGAATTGGCAACAAATCAGAGGCTCTTGGATAGATCAGTAGTCAGATTGGATAAAGAAATTTCTTGATAATAGTTTTGATGATATCGATGCTCGTTTCATCAAAAAGGGGGAGATGATTTAAAGAAATGTCCGTGTCAGAAATTCCAAAGTTAGAGAATTGTTTGAAGATCTAAAGTTAAAGATTTGAAGAAGACAAAGTTCAAGGATTGAAAGTTTGGAAGTTTATACAAAGAAATTCTGAAGATGTGTTGATTTTCTGAAATTTTCTTTGAACATTATTTGCTAAAGCAATTCGAGCTAAATCTGAAGATAATTTCTTTCCGAAGTCTGAAAGAGTTGTGTAATATCCGGATCCGAAATTTTTATTAATTTTGGAAGTTGGGTAAAAAGTTAAGCGAGACCCAAAGTTCAGGGGGTTATTTGAAACTTGGTCATATAAATAACCTTAAACAGTGAAAGTGATATTCATAAAACAAAGTCTGATTTTTTATAACCAACTTCAGAGCAAGAGCAGAGCTAAGAAGGCAGAGAGAAAGAGAAAGAAGTTTTCAGGAATCGATCCGTTTTTGTCAAATAGAGGTATGATTCTAGCTTAATACTTCTATCTGCATGTTATAGTCGGTAAATAGTCTTGTTATTCAAGCTTTTAACCGTAGATTTTATCGATTTATAAGATTTGGAGGTTTTCTGGGTTACTGTAAAAGTAGCCGACTTAGTATGAACTTCGACCGGAACGAAGGAGTCGACCGGTATCATACTCGTCCGGTAGTGTAGTCGACCGGTATGTTGTGCTGACCGGTATGTTGTGCTGACCGATATGTTAGCGACCGATATATTGTCGACCGATATAAGGATGATCGGTGATGTCGACCGGTGTTAACCGACCGGTGTAGGACCTGACAGGTATAAGTATTCGACCGATAGTTTGTTAACCGGTCCTAAGTGTTGTTGACCGGAGTGGTCTCGACCGGGGTAAGTCGACCGGGGTAAGTCGACCGGAGAAGTTTTGACCGGGTCGCACAGTGTATTGTATTTTTTAAAAAAGGACAGAATGTTAGTCGCAAGTTAGCTTACCTTTGTATTTTGATACCATCGTAGGTGGTGTTAATCGTTAGAAGACAGAGGTTAAGCAAGAAGAATCAGAGGTGAGTCTTTCAAACTAAATCTTTTATGATTTTGACAGTTATTTGATAAAATGTGGGTTTTTATAAATTGCACGTTTAAAATAATGAAAGTTGTTGGGAACTGAAGAAAAACTCAAGTATGGTTAATGCTGTTGGGGACAAAGTGTTATTCCGCAAACTTCTTTGATATTGTTTCTGAGAATTAATTCTTGTTGAGAATTCGATCCTGACAAAAGTGTTAAAGATTTATTGAAAAAGGTTGAGTTTATCAGTTTGGCATGTTTATGCTTAGTTTATATAAATTTGTTTATATATATATAGTCAGGACTAAGTGTATGCATATATTTGAGTCAGAAGTCTGACCTAAGTCGGGAAGTGTGGCCCGCCTGCTCGTACCGGGGAGGTAGCCCGTTTATGCCATTAGGGTGTGTCCCTATAAGAAGGCAGTGCGAGACAGACATACCGTCTTTGACGGCAGTGTTGGTCAGTAGCTTAAGGTACGCTTGCGAAGCGTAAAAAAAAGTGGTCAGTGATGGCCAGTAGATTGAGTTATGCCTACGAAGCATAAAGTATTTTAACGTTTGATTAAAAGAGCAAGTTATGTTTCTGAGATATCAAGCTTAGTTTAAATGTTTTAAATAATATTTGAACTGTTGCAGTAGTGATTGGAGGGACTCACTAGACCATTGGTCTAACCCTCACTCTTTCAAAATTATAATTTTGTTTCAGGTTATCGAAAGGTAGCAGGTTCAGATAAGGGTAAGGAGAAGATGTGATCTATTTCCAGGAGATAGAAGACTTCCTGTAATAGTTTACTTTTTGACTCAGTTGTGTAATAGGTGATAGTTGTAAACTTTGTACTCTGAAATGTAAGACTGGGCAGTATTTAGATAGAAATGTTATTTTAATGTATATATAAAGTTGCATGTTGTTACAATTGGTATCAGAGCATTAGTTTAAGGGATCTAGGTGACCAAATGGACCTAGACTTAAACTGAGATAGTAGAAGCACAACTGAGAAGTAGGAAGGTCGTAGGAAGATAACATTTGGGTAGTAAGGACTAGCATGTAAGGTAAATTTGGAATTCCATCTGGCCAGTGTAATTGTGAATTTACAAGTACATGTTTGTGCTTAAACTGTCGTAATGTGTAGCATGTTAGATTGAATATCTTATGTTTCTTCTTATCAGAGAATTATGTCTGAGCGAGTAACAAGGAGTAGGTCTATGCTGAATCCTGAAATTGAACCAGATAATGAAGTCGTTGCCGAAGAGCGAACGACTGCTGTCAACCCGACTTCTATCCAAGGAAAGAGTCGCGGTCGACCTAGAGGTAAGACAATTCAGAAAGCAACTACACAGGCAAAGGTTTCCACTGTGGGAACTCGAGGCGGGAAGACGACTCGTGGTATTTGTCAAGATGAAAGTGTAAAGGTAAAATTTGAGCAAGAAACTTCTCATCAAGAAAGTTCGGCTTCTGTGAGGGGTCGAAAGCAGACAGGAAACCGTGGTGGAGGTAGAACGCAAGGTTTTGTTACCCAAGAAACCTTCACTGCAGAAATGGGAAAATTACAAGAAACGTTGAACGCTTTATTGGCTCAGCGCAATAATGAAGTTTCATCAAGTAAAGAAAAGAGTGAAGAAAAAGTGGAGACAGAGGTAGCAGAATCACCAGTAACTGTAGGGGGTAGCCACCCTCAGTCAAACCCCATTGTGACCACTAAAGCGGTAGTGGGGAGAGGATGTAGTTTTAAGGAGTTTGCTGCTTGCAAGCCTCCTACTTATAAAGAGGAATGTGATCCAGTGATAGCGTTAAGATGGGTAAAAGGTATGGAGTTAGCATTTGATACTAGTAAGTGTGTCGATGAAGATAAAGTAGTTTATGCTTTGTCAATGTTGAAAGATGAAGCGGTAATGTGGTGGGATGTTGAAGCCGGAGGACAAAGTTCGGCTGTAGCCAAAGAAATGTCTTGGGGTGAGTTTGTGAAAAGATTTAAAGCACAATTTTGCCCTCTGGCGGCAGTTAAAAAGTTGGAAGCAGAGTTTCTGAGTTTAGAGTAGAAGGGGATGTCAGTTCGAGAATATACTACAAAGTTTATTGAGAAGTCTCGATTTGCAGAAATTTATGTGCCTAATGAAGAAAGACGAGTAGAACGTTTCGTCTTTGGATTGAGAAGTGATATTCGAGAATTTGTCTCGAATAAGTAACCGTCTACTTTTCAAGTGGCAGTAAATGTAGCTGCAATGAGAGAGAAAGAAAAGAATAGGCAAGCTACAGAAAGAAGTGGAGATAAAAGAAAATGGGAAGGAACGGTCCGTGACTCCAAACCATTTAAGTCTGCAAAGTTTGATCAGCAGTTTGTTAATAAGTTTGAAAGTAAGCCATGTAGCAAGTGTAACCAAAGGCATAAAGGAGAATGTAAAATTGATCAAGAGGGTTGTTATAAATGCGGAAAGATAGGGCATATAGCTCGGGATTGCCAGGGTTCAAAGTCTTGTTATTAGTGTGGATCTCCTGACCATATCAGGACTAATTGTCCAAAGTTGAAAAAGGGATCAGTCGGAGGATATGTAGACAAGGGAGGTGAGAAAAAGGTGGAGCCAGCTAAAGCGAGGGCTAGAGTTTTCAATATGACAGCAGAAGAAGCGGCGGAGATACCTGATGTTGTGACAGGTACTTTCTTTATAGATTCGAATTATGCAAAAGTATTGTTTGATTCAGGCGCAAATCGTTCGTTTGTATCTCCAAATTTTGTGCATAAATTGAATGAGAAACCTAAGAAGCTTAGGCATGAATTGAAAGTAGAAGTGGCTGATAATAGTCAAATCTTAGTGGAGGAAGTGTATGATGGGTGTAGTATTGTCATCGATGAGCAGTCATTTCCACTTCGACTGTACCCGATGGGTATGGGAGAACTTGATGTCATTGTGGGAATGGACTGGTTGGCGTCTAATGATGCTCATATAGTATGCAATAAGAAATTAATTTGTATAGCGCAGCCAGGTAAAGAAGAGATAGTAGTGTTTGGAGATCGGAGGGATAGAAAGTCGTGCTTGATTTCAATGATTAAGGCTAAGCGGTGTCTAGTAAAAGGGTGTGTGGGATTCTTAGCTTATGTAATAGATGCTAAGAAGGAGAAGAAGGGATTAGAGTCAGTTTCGGTAGTAAGTGAATATCCAGAAGTATTTCCGGAAGATTTAACCACTCTTGGAATTGTAATCTTGGAGAGAGAGATTGTAGAGATAGAAAGTGTAATCTTGGAATTGAATTGAAATCAAACAGGTAATTTGATTGTTAATCTTGTTTGTTTGATTAATCTTGATTATAATCTAGAATCTGGGAATATCAATTGGTATCAGAGCATATCCAAATCGAAAATCAAGAAATACAAAAAGTTTGTATCTGTGTTCTTGAGCGAGAATCGAATTTCGAGTTTTAGTGCAAATTAGGTGCTGAAATCGATTAGGTTTTGTTTACTAAGTGCTATCGATCGAGTCTGTATAGTTTATTTTGTTAATTGCACTGTAATCGATTTGTAATTTTGTTTTTGAAGAAGTTTGAGTTCACGAGTTGTCACGCACTGTATTCAGATTGATTTGTATAGTTTTGTGTTTTTAGATTGAAATGAGTTGTTTGTATTGTGTTCGTAATGATTAGGTGATCAAATTGTCGAAGTATAGTGTTGAATTTCTAGGTCTAAATGAGTTTTTGGTGCGAGTTTGTTCGATTTTAGAGGTTTGCGGGTCATTCATCAGGTTTGCGGGTCATTCATCAGGTTTGCGGGTGTTCATCAAGGTTTGCATGTGTTCATAAAAGTTTGCGTTTCCTTCATTGAGAGTTGAGAATCGAGAAGTTCAAGTTTGCGTTTCATTTGAGAATCGAGAAGTATAGGTTTGCGTTTCATTCAAGAATCGAGAAGTAAGAGTTGCGTTTTTAAACAAACGCAAAGTGAAAAACGCAAAGTAGAAGTGTTTGGGCTTAGAGACAAAGTGTGGTTTGCGCTTGCAACTAGAGACGCAAAGTGTATCTTGCGTTTGTAACGAGAAACGCAAAGTAGTGGTTTGTGTTTCCCTCTTGAACCACAAAGTAGTGGTTTGCGTTTCCCTCTTGAACCGCACAGTAGTGGTTTGCGTTTCCCTCTTGAACCGCAAAGTAAGGGTTTGCGCTTCCCACATGAACCGCAAAGTAAGGGTTTGCGTTTCCCACATGAACCGCAAAGTAAGGTTTGCGTTTGTCACTTGAAACGCAAAGTAAAGGTTTGCGTTTGCCTCTTGAAGCGCAAAGTGTGGAGGACTTAGACAAATTTTTCAAAATAGTAATATGGCCTTTAATAGTGAAATTTTTTTCTCTAGGGGCGCTGCCCCTCGACCCCGCAAGGCGTTGCCCCTTGACCCCATCCGCTAACCGGGTAGCGGGACCCCCGTGCTAAGTCTGCGAAGGGGGACATATTTCTGGTTGTGATCAAAATTTCTGATTTTATATTTCAAGTTTTCTGTATTTTCTTGATTGTTTCATTTGGACTAACGATTAGTTTATAGTTTCTTGTTGCATATATTTTTCAAACAGGTTTAAACAAGATGACTTCCAAAGATGCTCTTTCAATTGGTAATGATGTCAAGCCACCTGTACTGTTCAAAGGAGAGTATGAACAGTGGAAAGACAGATTCCTTGATTTTATAGACAGACATGCAAATGGAGAGAATATTATGTTGTCAATCACAGAAGGTCCTATGGCACCAATAATGGTTCAAATACCAGATGATGATTCGTCTGATAGTGAAGATGGTACTGAGGAAAAAGATCAAAAGATGAAAACAGTGGCAGTGGATATCTCTCAGTATTCTGAAGAACAGAAAAGCCGATATAAAGCAGATAAACAAGCAAGATCCTTACTTCTTCAGAGCATTCCAAATGACATCTACATCAAGATAGACAGCTACAAGGGAAATGCTAAGAAGAAAGATGATGATGGGTTCCAAAGTTGGCAATCAAATGAAAGTGGCTAACTGCATAAATAGCTATGAGGAATTCAAAGCAAAAGAAAACGAGAACCTAGAGGGAACCTATGAGAGGTTTGTGCTTCTTCTGAACGAACTCTCAAAGAACAAAGTAAAGAAGAAGCAAATTGAAAACAACGTCAAGTTTTTAAGCATTCTGCAACCTGAATGGAAGAAGCATACACGTAGGATGAAGCAGATGAAGGATCTGAATGACATACCATTAAATGAGGTATATGAGACTTTGAGGCAGAATGAAGAAGAAGTGGAAGAGAAAAGAGCTAAGAAAAAGAAGGCTGAAAAGGTTCCTGATCCGATTGCATTGGTAGCCGGAGAGAAAAAGAAAGAAAAGAAAGAGAAGAAGAAAAAGAAGAAAGTGATTACCAGTTTTGAGTCTGAATCTGAATCAGATGGTGATGATGGAGAAAGCCTCAAACAGGCTATGTTGCTATTGACCCGTGCATTCCAGAAAAAGTTTTACAAGAAGCCGGGATCTAACTCACAGAGGTACTCTTCATCAAGTTCCAAGAATCATGAGCACCGAGAAAGGGTGGAAGGAAGGAGATATGAAGAGAACAGATATGCTGAGAAGAAACCTGATGAAAGGAAGAAGTTCGTGAATGACTACACTGTTGCAGAAAAGCCAGCAAGTGATCGAGTTAAATGCTACAACTGTGGCAATATTGGTCATTTTGCAAAGGATTGTAGAAAGCCAAAAGTTCGCAATTCTCAGTATTATCAGAACAAGCTGTTATTAGCCAAACAACAAGAAGCAGGCATCGCTTTAATGGCTGAAGACGAATTTTGGTTGGATCATTCAGAAGGTGAAGAGGAAGAGAAGGAAGAAACTGCTCATCTCTGTCTCATGGGAAAAGAAGTGAAGTATGATGAGTCAGATGACGAGACAGCTGATGAGGTATTAAACTTAACTGAAAAAGATTTTGTAACCAAAATGGAAGCTATGATGGTTGAGCTTAATGATCTTCAATTAAAACTGAAGAAAGAAAAAGACAGAGTTGCTAAAAGAAACAATAAGATATATGAACTCAATAAGTCGGTTATTGGGAACAAAGATCTGATTGATTCTTTACGCAAGTCTGCTTCTGATTCTAAATCTCAAGTAGATTGTTTTGAAAAGAAGATTTCTAATTTTGAGGTTAAAGTTTCTAAATATGAGTTTGAGAAGAAAGAATCTGCACTAATTGTTCATAAACTGCAGGTTGAAAACAAGCTTTTGAATAAGAAGGTAAATGGTCTGGAAGCCAAACTTTACGCAAGAGGCCAAACAGATCAAACCATTTTTCTTAATGCACCTGATGAAGAGGCTGATGTTAAGGAAAAATGGGGACTTGGTTTTAAAAACCCCCATTACTTAAAGAAAGCCATCAGAAAACAACCAGCATTATATAATTTTGATTTTCTTGCATGTGCTGGTAAACATACTCATTTAAAACCCAAATTTGTTACCAAATTACCGGAAGAAGTTGAGGCCAAAGAAACTGAAAATAGAAAGAATGTTAAGAAAATGCAACTACCATTTAACTATGCAAAGTTAAATGATAGTTATCTTTCAGAAACACCAAAAGTTCTTTCAAACGACTATTTTGCAAGCTATTTTGTTTCTGAGTTGAAGGCAAAACCTGCAGTTGCAAAGGTTTATGTTCCTCCACTCATTCTTGAAAGCAAAATAATTGAGCTTGAAAATGTTTTATCTGATGAAAAACTTTTGGTAGATATTGAACAAAGTGTGTTTTCTACTGTTTTAAAGAACACGGTTTTTCAATCTACATCTACAAAGTGTTCTAAAGTTTCTAAGGCACCTCAAACTTCGTCTGATAGTTTTGATGACTTATTTGAGTCTGCAAATGATTTTATTAATTCTGATGATGGGTGCATAGACGAAATTGATATGTTTGACTTTAATGTTATTCTTCCTGATCATTCTACTTGTCTTACAAATGAAAAGGTGTTACCAAGTGTTCTTAAAACTGTTAAATCATCAACTAAAGTTGGTGAATCGATTTCTGTAACTGCTGATTATTATTCTCAAGGTAAGAAACATAAGAAACAGCGATTACAGAAACAGAAACACACTGGTACACAAAAGAAAATTCAGTTTCAGAAATCTACTTTTCCTAATAAATCTACATATTATGTTTCAGATATAAGCAAGAAAAGGTTGAAAGCTCGAACTGAATGGCGACCAAAAAGAAAGGGTGATGAGAAAGATGAATCAGTTTCTGATAATTCTTGTAATAGATCAGTTAGTAGTGATACTGATATAGTTGATCAATTTGCTTCAAATAAACAAAACCTTGTAACTTCTTACAAGCGGTATTCAATAAAGCAATTGATTCAATTATCTCCTATTTCTACTACATCTTATCATTATCGGAGAAATGATCTTGCTTACTCTCATAATTCTTCTGATTGGTTCGGATCTTATCATGTGTATTCTTCAAGATCAAATATTTTTAAAGGTTTTCAAAAGAACAGAGGGTCCATTTTCAAGTGGATACCAAAATCTTGTGCTAATCTGTTAGGGCCCGTTTTTAAATGGGTACCTCAATCTATTGTCTCCTGATTTCTCTTGCAGACTCGGCATATGTGGTACTTGGACAGTGGATGTTCCAAGCATATGACTGGGAAAAAAGCTTTATTGTCTAACTATACAGAGAAATTCAGTGGAAATGTCAGATTTGGAAACGATCAGCTTTCACCAATCTTAGGATATGGTGACATCATTCAAGACAACATAACAATAAGTAAGGTGAGTTATGTCGAAGGCTTGGGGCACAACCTGTTTAGCATTGGTCAATTCTGCGATAAAGGGTTAGAGTCAACTTCAAATCTAACAGTTGCTCGGTTCGTACTGAAGACGGCACAAAACTCTTAGGTGGACATCGAAAGACAAACCTCTATACCATCAACCTGTCCAAAGTTCAGATTGACAATCAAGTTTGCTTGATGACAAAAGCTTCATTGCAGCAAAGTTGGCTCTGGCACAGACGTTTATCTCACTTGAACTTTCGTTATATCAACAAGCTGGTTAATGGGAAATTGGTAAAAGGACTTCCTGAGCTGAAATACGAGAAAGAACACTTATGTGCTGCATGTGAGAAGGGTAAGATGAAGAGACCTCCGCATAAACCGAAGCCTGAACCAAGCACTAGTTCTCCTTTAGAATTATTACATATGGATTTGTGTGGTCCAATGAGAACTCAGAGTTTGGGTGGAAAGAAATATGTGTTGGTTATTGTGGACGATTACTTAAGATACACGTGGGTCAAATTTCTTCGATCAAAAGATGAGACGCCGGAAGTTCTCATTACTTTTTTAAAGACGACCCAGGTGAAAATGCAGCGACAAGTCAAGTTTCTTCGAACGGACAACGGCACAGAGTTCAAAAACAAGATAGTTGAAGAATATCTCGAATCGGTCGGGATATCACATCAGTACTCTGCTGCTCGTACACCTGAACAAAATGGAGTAGTCGAAAGGCGAAATCGGACGCTAGTCGAGGCCGCTTGGACTATGCTTAGCCAATCGGACTTACCTCTATTCTTGTGGGCAGAAGTTGTGTCGACTGCATGCCATACTCAAAATCGATCCATGATACACCGCCGTTTTCAAAAGACTCCATATGAGCTGATCAACAACAGAACACCAACAATCAAGTATTTTCACATATTTGGGTGTAAATGTTTTGTGTTTAACGACAGCGAGAGTCTGAATAAATTTAGTGCTAAGGTGGACGAGGGTATCTTCATTGGTTATTCTTCAACATCGGCAGCATATCGTGTTTATCTGAAGAAGTCAAAGACAGTTGTCGAGAGCATTAATGTAACATTCGATGAAGATATGGCTTCTGAACAACTCAATTCAGAACCCGTGATCACTGGAGTATTAGCTTCTGGGCAGATCAGTCCAGAACCTGTTTCTACAGCGAATAATTCGAATAACGCTTCTACATCTATTTCACATTTAACTGATTTAGATTTGTTATTTGAATTCTTTTATGATGAGTTTCTAGGATCTAATGTATCTAAATCTGCTGTGACTGACAGGTCTGAAGACACAAGTTGCAATCATCCAGTCACTTCAGAAGTCATAACTGAACAAGAATTCCCCGTTCAGTCAGAAACTCACATTCCTACAATTACTCCTACAGTTGAAGATATACAAGTAACTGCTGAGCAAGAAGTAACTGTTTCAGTTGGATGTGATATCATGTCTACTCAATAGCCAGAGTCCGTTGTTCCAACTGATGCTTCTGCACCTGAAACTTCAACTGCAAACCCCCCTCATGTTATTCAAACTGAAGATTCTAATAGTGGATTTCTAGATGATGATCATGTTTAATCAGTATCTACTCCACTCCCACATGAGCATCGCTAGACCAAAGAGCATCCTTTACATCAAGTAATTGGAGATCTCAACAAGCCTGTACAAACTAGGTCAGCGACTCTTAATCAATGTATGCATGACTCATTTCTCAGTAAGATTGAGCCAACGCGAGTATCCGAGGCTCTTGTTGATTCGTACTGGGTATCTGCTATGCAAGAAGAGATCAATCAGTTTGAAGCCCTAAAGGTTTGGAGATTAGTTCCAAAACCAGAAGGTAAAACAGTGATAGGAACTAAATGGGTATTCAAGAATAAAAAGGATGAAGATGGTATCGTCATAAGGAACAAAGCTAGACTTGTTGCCAAAGGTTACCGGCAAGAGGAAGGCATAGACTACGATGAGACGTATGCTCCAGTAGCGCGTATAGAAGCAATTCGCGTGTTTCTAGCCTACGCAGCTCATAAGAATTTCACAGTCTTTCAGATGGATGTGAAAACAGCCTTTCTGAATGGCATTCTTAAAGAGGAAGTGTACGTGTCTCAACCAGAAGGGTTCGTCAATCCAGAGAAGCCAGATCATGTTTATATCTTGGACAAAGCCCTCTATGGTTTAAAACTAACCCCTCGAGCATGGTATGACGTTTTATCTGAATTCTTGGTCAAGTCCCGTTTTTCTAAAGGTAAGGTTGATACCACTTTATTCATCAAAAAGGAAAAAGCTGATATTATCCTTATTCAAATATATGTTGATGATATAATATTTGGCTCTACTAATCCTAAATTTTACAAAAACTTTTCTAACCTCATGGTGTCACGTTTTCAAATGAGTATGATGGGAGAGATGAATTTTGTTTCTCGGATTAGAAGTTAAACAATTTTATACGGGGATTTTCATTAACCAATCTAAGTACATTTTGGACATTCTTCGGAAGTACAAAATGGAAAATTGTAAATCAATTGGAACCCCGATGGCACCAGGTACTAAAATTAGCACTGATCCTTCGGGTAAAAGTGTTGATGTTAGAACTTATAGAAGTATGATAGGATCGTTAATGTATCTTACATCTAGTAGACCAGATATTATGTTTTCAACATGTTTATGTTCTAGATATCAGGCTGCTCCCAAAGAATCCCATTTGGCTGCTGTCAAACGGATTTTTAGATATCTGAAGGGGACTGCAAACCTTGGTCTGTGGTATCCTAAGGATACTGGGTTTCAACTGACTGCCTATTCAGATGCAGATCATGCAGGTTGCATGTTGGACAGAAAGAGTACTTCAGGTCACGTTCAATTTCTTGGAGACAAGCTCGTTAGCTAGGCATCAAAGAAACAATTATGCGTTTCCACATCGACTGCTGAAGCAGTGTACGTAGTTGCTGCCAGTTGCTGCTCTCAAGTCTTGTGGATGCGAACACAGCTAAGAGACTATGGATTCAAGTTCGACAAAATGCCTATATATTGTGACTCGAAGAGTGTAATTGCCATATCTGCTAATCCTCTCCAGCATACAAAAACTAAACACATTGACGTCAGGTATCATTTTATAAAAGATAATGTCGAAAAAGGAACAATTGAACTTTATTTTGTAAAAACAGATTATCAACTTGCAGATTTATTTACCAAACCATTAGATGAAAAGAGATTTAATTTTCTTGTCTCTAAGCTTGGTATGTTAAATCTTAAGACATAATCGGTTGTTACCTAATAAAGTTACGTATTGTTATTTTTCATCATTTTTCTTTATCTTTATGTCTGAAGGATATCTGCACTTTAATTGTTTGCTCATGATCTCAGGGGGAGTAAAAGAAGATTTTAGATGATCTACATTCATTTGAGGGGGAGCATAACTAATTTCTGCATTTTACTTAAATGATTAATTTTTGTGATGCATGATTTTAGGGGGAGCATATAAGTCAAGTCAAAAGGAGTAAGACTATGATTTCTGATTATTTCTGATCAGAACTCGTTCTTTAATCGTTTTACTGTTTTATGTTCTTTTATTTTTCGAATAAATTTTGTGAATAAATTTTTGACTAGACTTTGAGACTTATGCAGGATGAGAGAGGATGACACGATCATATCATTTTGACTTAAGCATGACTTTATGAGTATTAAGATTGAGCGAAAAGGTAAATTTCTTATCTTAATCTCAAATGTATCTGAAAGAAGGACAACTTTCAGATATAGAAAACATGTTCGTAAATGTTCAAACCACTTCCCGATTCTTAAACAGATTTTATAATTTGGAAGTGTGATTTTAAATGTTTTCATTTTATTTTGTGCTTAAATGTTTCTACAAACCGTGTGTTTCCAAAGATAATTACTTGTGTATTGTCTTTTCTATATACTTTCAAGTATTCACACACACCGGTTTGATTTTTTGTTCTAAATGTTCTTACCATGTCTCATATTGAAACATATTTTTCGATGGTAAGACACCCCGCTTGTATTTCAAAGATTTTTGAGCGATATTTCATTTCGAAACGTTATTTCAAGAATGTCTATATTTTGTTTCATATAGACAATATCCATTATTCTTAACCATAAGCCTTAATTGCTATATCATTTCATTTCTGATCATTTTCATACAATGTCAGAATTTCAAACAAGCCTTTTGCATTCATGTTCATTCATTCAATATACTTGTTTTAAAAAAATTCTATGTTTTAAAAATGCTCATATCTTCATGATTATATTTCTGAGCATATTTACGTCTGACATTTGTATATGAGCTTTAACTGCTATACTTAAATCATCTGAGCAACATTATGCTTTTATAGGAAATATGGGTTCTTTGTGCTAGGAATTAACTGAACTTCTATGGAATCACGTTAACCAGTGATTTCTACCCAAGAAGTTAATCCAATAGTGATTGAGTGTGAGGAGTCTAAAAGAAATGACTGTGGGTGTGATGAGGTAAAATGGAAAAGAGAGTTTGGTTAGTAGTGAGCTTAATGATTAAAAGAAAGAGGGTGAGAGATCAGAGTAAAAGAATATCAAACTCTGCACCAACTACTTTCTGAGCCGGGCAGCCACATTACTAGCGTTTCACAACTTTTTGGTGAACGTTATTGAAACAGGCAAATAGCCGATGCCAACTCTTGTTAAAACCCCACCAACCACTCATTTTCTTCTCAAAAAGAAAATGTTTCACATTTTCAAGGGGGCGCAACATATAATCTATCTGTTTTTCATTTGGAAAATCTGGATATTGAAAAAGAAGGAAGTTTGCCCCACCTTCGCACTTCAATCATGCACATTGAGTCTGTGTTTATACTACTGTTGTCTCAGTGGTTTACACAATGTTGAGCCTTACTTAAAGCAATCATCGTGCTTAATTCTTTCTACACATGCACGAACACACAAGGAATTTGTTTCTTTGTCATAACATTCATAGAAATTGCCTTTGTGGTATTTCGATGATTGGATGGAAGCCCTAGGGGAGTGAACATCAAAAAGCTCCTTTATATTGTGTATTCGTTACACACAGTGACTTTGTGTTACTGACAAACATTTTTAACTGATTCATTTGTTGATTCAGGAGTTACATGTTCTTATTTTGTCTAGATTTGAAAAGATCTGGATGATTACTTGGTTATGGATCACAGAATCAGAGGCTCTTGGACAGATTAGAATGGTCAAAGACATTTATTGGGAGAAAAGTTTTGATAATATAGATGCTCAAATCATCAAAAAGGGGGAGATGATATCCAGAAATGTTAAAGTTTTGTAGTTTGGGGGAGATGGTATTAAGATTTGATAAAGTTTTGAGAGATGATTTTCAGAAATGTCCAAGTCAGAAAAGTTCAAAGTAAAGATTTGAAGAAGATCAAAGAATTTCTGAAGATTTGAGAAATTTGCTTTGAAGATTTTTTGCTAAAGCAAATTCGAGCTGATTCTGAAGATAATTTCTTTCCAAAGTCTGAAAGTATTATTGTGAAAGTTTTGGGGAGATTGTTAATCATTTGAAGACAGTTTTGGAAAGAATACAGTCAAAGAAAAAGAGAAGATTGTACTGACAGAGCTTAAAAGAGAAGACTGAATTGCTAGATCTTTCAACAGTGATCTTGAATCCAAAGGGGGAGATTGTTAGAGCATAAATATGTTGGATACAAGATCAAGAAGACTGAAGGTCAAAGTTCAAGAAAGTCAAAGCTGAAGAAAGTCAACTTTCATTAAAGTCAAAGTCTTTTGTAATAAAAGTCAATGTATTTTGTATTTGTTTTTCCTTGTATTAGTTGTTGATATAAATAGTCTTGTATTCTTTGTATTTTGTAAGTAAGCAACAAACAGAAGTGGAGTTCAGTTGTATTTTAGAGAGAGAAATATCAGAGAGAGAGAGAGAGTTCGTTAGAGAGAGATTGTAGAGATAGAAAGTGTAATCTTGGAATTGAATTGAAATCAAACAGGTAATTTGATTGTTAATCTTGTTTGTTTGATTAATCTTGATTAGAAACTAGAATCTGGGAATATCAGAAAGAAATAATGACCCAACTGCAAGAGTTGTTAGACAAGGAGTTTATTCGCCCTAGTACCTCAACATGGGGAGCGCCATTATTGTTTGTTAAGAAGAAAGATGGGTCTATGAAAATGTGCATAGACTACCAAGAACTCAATAAGTTGACTGTCAAAAATAAGTATTTGCTTCCTAGAATTGACGATCTTTTTGATCAACTTTAAGGAGCGAGCTATTTTTCGAAAATAGATCTACGATCTGGTTATCACCAGTTGAAAGTGAGGGAGGAGGATGTACCTAAGGCTGCCTTTCGTACAAGGTACGAACACTATGAGTTTCTAGTTATGCCATTTGGTCTGACCAATGCGCCAGCAACTTTCATGGATCTGATGAATAGAGTGTGTAGTCCATTTTTAGATAAGTATGTCATAGTCTTTATAGATGATATACTGATTTATTCACGGTCCAAAGAAGATCATGAAACTCATTTACGAGCGATTTTAGAATTGCTTAAACGCGAGAAATTGTACGCCAAGTTCTCAAAATGTGAATTTTGGCTGAAAGAAGTTCAGTTTCTAGGTCACGTAGTGTCGAAAGATGGGATTAAGGTTGATCCGGTTAAGATTGAAGCCATTAAAGGGTGGGAAGAGCCGAAAACACCATCAGAAGTAAGGAGTTTTCTAGGATTGGCGGGTTATTATAGAAAGTTCATCCAGGATTTTTCAAGGATAGCCACGCCACTAACAGCATTAACTAGAAAGAATGTAAAGTTTGTTTGGGCGGAAGCTCAGAAGGAAGCGTTCAGTAAATTGAAAGAGAGTCTAAGTAGTGCTCCTGTTTTGTCTTTACCCAACGGAACGGAAGGATTCGTAATTTATAGCGATGCTTCAAAGTTGGGTCTGGGATGTGTGTTAATGCAAGAAGGCAAGGCAATTGCTTATGCATCTCATCAGTTGAAAGAACATGAAAAGAATTACCCAACGCATGATTTAGAGTTGGCAGCGGTAGTCTTTGCTTTGAAAATTTGGAGGCATTACTTGTATGGGATCAAGTGTCAAATTTACATAGATCACAAGATCCTTCAATATCTTTTCAATCAGAAGGAGCTTAATATGAGGTAGCATAGGTGGATGGAGTTGTTAAGCGATTATGACTGTGATATTCTGTACCATCCAGGCAAGGCCAATGTGGTAGCGGATGCTCTAAGTCGTAAGGAGCATGGAGAAATAACAAAAGTGGTGGCATATCGAGTTGATGTTGTTTCTAATTTCTTAGAAGAAGTTATAAAGTATCAAGAAGAAGCAGCGCCAAAGAAAAATTGGAAGAGTGAAAGAATAGTTGGAATTGTTAACTCGTTAGTTGTTGACAATCGCGGAGTGAAGTGCTTCAATATGAGAGTGTGGATTCCAAGAGCAGGAGATCTGCGGAAGAAAGTATTGGAAGAAGCGCATAAATCTCGTTACTCAGTACATCGGGGAACCAACAAGATGTATAGAGATCTGAAACAAAGCTATTGGTGGCTAGGTTTAAAGAAAGATATTGCTCACTTCGTTGAACGATGTCTGATATGTTTGAAAGTTAAAGTTGAGCATCAGAGACCTTATGGGGAGCTTCAATCGTTAGAAATTCCAGTTTGGAAGTGGGACGAGATTATGATGGATCTTGTTACCGGGTTACCGCGATCACCTAAGGGGCATGATGCTATTTGGGTGATAGTGGATCGACTCACAAAGTTAGCTCACTTCCTACCAATCAAGGAGACGTACTCACTAGAGAAATTGGCTCGATTGTATATCGACGAGATAGTAACTAGACATGGAGTACCGTCGTCAATTGTGTCAGACAGGGATGCTCGTTTTACATCAGCTTTCTGGAGAAGTTTGCAAAGGGAATTAGGCTCTCAACTTAAACTGAGTACGGCCTATCATCCGCAAAGTGATGGACAAAGTGAGAGAACCATTCAGACATTGGAAGATATGCTTCGTGCATGTGTTATTGATTTCAAAGGTTCGTGGGAAATTCATTTGCCGTTGATTGAATTTTCCTACAACAATAGTTATCATGCTAGCATTCAAGCGGCCCCGTTCGAAGCATTGTATGGTCGTAAATGTAGAACACCTTTATGTTGGAATGAGGTGGGTGAAAGACAGCTAGCGGGACCAAAAATAGTACAGGTGACAGCTGATAAAGTCGACCAGATTCGAGCAAGATTAAAGATTGCTCAAGATCGTCAGAAAATGTATGCAGATAAACGAAGGAAACCGATAGAGTTTCAGATAGGAGACAAGGTAATGTTGAAAGTTTCGCCCTGGAAAGGGGTAATCAGATTTGGAAAGAAAGGAAAATTGAGACCAAGGTTTGTTGGACCATTTATCATCACGGAACGTGTTGGTGAAGTGACCTACGAACTTGATCTACCAGAAAGTTTGAGTGGGATTCATCCCACATTTCATGTGTCAAACTTGAAGAAATGTTTGGCAGAAGTAGATGTAGTAATTCCCTTAGAAGATATTCGAGTAGATGAAAAATTAAGTTATATTGAGAAGCCCGTAGCAATTTCGGACCTCAAAGTAACGAAGTTGAGAAACAAGGAGATCCGCTTAGTGAAGGTCCAGTGGAAATTTCACAAAGGACAAGAGTCAACATGGGAAGTAGAGGCGGACATGAGATCTCAGTATCCCCATTTGTTTAGTGAAGGAATTCCGGGGACGGAATTCTCTTAAGGGGGGAAGATTGTAATATCCGGATCCGAAATTTTTATTAATTTTGGAAGTTGGGTAAAAAGTTAAGCGAGACCCAAAGTTCAGGGGGTTATTTGAAACTTGGTTATATAAATAACCTTAAACAGTGAAAGTGATATTCATAAAACAAAGTCTGGTTTTTTATAACCGACTCCAAAGCAAGAGCAGAGCTAAGAAGGCAGAGAGAAAGAGAAAGAAGTTTTGAGGAATCGATCTGTTTTTGTCAAATAGAGGTATGATTCTAGCTTAATACTTCTATCTACATGTTATAGTCGGTAAATAGTCTTGTTATTCAAGCTTTTAACCATAGATTTGATCGATTTATAAGATTTGGAGGTTTTCTAGGTTACTGTAAAAGTAGCCGACTTAGTATGAACTTCGACCAGAACCAAGGAGTCGACCGGTATCATACTCGACCGGTAGTGTAGTCGACCGGTATGTTGTGTTGACCGGTATGTTGTGCTGACCGATATGTTAGCGACCGATATATTGTCGACCGGTATAAGGATGACCGGTGATGTCGACCGGTGTTAACCGACCGGTGTAGGACCTGACAGGTATAAGTATTCGACCGATAGTTTGTTAACCGGTCCTAAGTGTTGTTGACCGGAGTGGTCTCGACGGGGTAAGTCGACCGGAGAAGTTTTGACCGGGTCGCACAGTGTATTGTATTCATTAAAAAAGGACAGAATCTTAGTCTCAAGTTAGCTTACCTTTGTATTTTGATACCATCGTAGGTGGTGTTAATCGTTAGAAGACAGAGGTTAAGCAAGAAGAATCAGAGGTGAGTCTTTCAAACTAAATCTTTTATGATTTTGACAGTTATTTGATAAAATGTGGGTTTTTATAAACTGCACGTTTAAAATAGTGAAAGTGTTAAAGATTTATTGAAAAAGGTTGAGCTAATCAATTTGGCATGTTTATGCTTAGTTTATATCAATTTGTTTATATATATATATAGTCAGGACTAAGTGTATGCATACATTTGAGTCAGAAGTCTGACCTAAGTCGGGAAGTGTGACCCGCCAGCTCGTATCGGGGAGGTAGCCCGTTTATTCCATTAGGGTGTGTCCCTATAAGAAGGCAGTGCGAGACAGACATACCGTCTTTGACGGCAGTGTTGGTCATTAGCTTAAGGTACGCTTGCGAAGCGTAAAAAAAAGTGGTCAGTGATGGCCAGTAGATTGAGTTATGCCTGCGAAGCATAAAGTATTTTAACGTTTGATTAAAAGAGCAAGCTATGTTTTTGAGATATCAAGCTTAGTTTAAATGTTTTAAATAATATTTGAACTGTTGCATTAGTGATTGGAGGGGACTCAATAGACCATTGGTCTAACCCTCGCTCTTTCAAAATTATAATTCTGTTTCAGGTTATCGAAAGGTAGCAGGTTCAGATAAGGGTAAGGAGAAGATGTGAGCTATTTCCAGGAGATAGAAGACTTCCTGCAATAGTTTACTTTTTGACTCAGTTGTGTAATAGGTGATAGTTGTAAACTTTGTACTCTGAAATGTAAGCCTAGGCAGTATTTAGATAGAAATGTTATTTTAATGTATATATAAAGTTGCAGGTTGTTACAAGTTGTGTGGTAATTTTGGAGAGATTATTGAAGATCGTTTCTACCATATTTGGGGGAGATTGTTAATTTTGTTCAAAGACAGACTTGGGAAGAATAAAGTTAAACAAAAGGAAGAGATTGTCCAGATTGAACTGCTAAATCTTTCAAAGATGATCTTGAATCCAAAGGGGGAGATTGTTAGAGAAGAAATATGTTGGATACAAGATCATGAAGACTAGAGGTCAAAGATACAAGAACTCAAAGCTGGAAAGTCAACTTTCATTAAAAGTCAAAGTCATTTTGTAATAAAGTCAAAGTCAATTGTATTTGTTTTGTTTTCCTTGTTTTAGATGATAGGTATAAATAGAGTTGTTTTTCTTTAATAGATAGATGATTAGAAGTTTTGGATACAATTCCAGAGAGAGTTTTAGAGAGAGAAAGAGAAGTTTAGAGAGACAAAGTCAAGAACATATTGTAATTGTTGGAATTTGAAATAAAAATCAAACTGGTAGTTAATTCATCTTGTTAAATTTGTTTGATTGTGATAAGAATCTTGAAATCAGGGACACACAGACTTTGAAAGTGAAAGGAAGATAATCGAAACAGAAATTAATAAGCTTTCACAAAAATTATCTGAATTAGAAACAGAGGTTTCGAAAGAGCGGAAGATAAAATCTGATTTACAAAAAAAACTTGATTTAATTCTCGAAGAAAGAAATGTTTTATCCGCAAAAGTGAAGAAACTAGAAGAAATAAACTTTAAAGCTGAATTATCTGAACAAGCGAGTCCCAGGTGTCTATTGATTTCATATTCATTCCACTATGTCTATTGATTTCTCAACCTGCGTCCCAGGCTGATTCAATCTTTGAGCCTAACAGATACATATTTATATTTCTTTCTCACACGTACAAATCTTTGTGATTCCAATCGCATATCTTTGTGATATTGCCAGAACAGTTTGAGAAGTAAGTTTTAAATATTATACTTCAGTGATAACTGGAAATCCTATCAGAGATACCCCCTTGCCAACTCTGAAAATAGGCCACAGAATTATTTTTAATTGTTGTGATAATAGTTACTAATGTGTTTCTGTGTTAGTTGATTACCCCATCTTGGTTACTAAATGTTTTATCTTATCTTTTGCTACTCATCCGATTAGTCTTTGAACATACATGATGCTCAGGATTCTCCTTATCATCATGAGGGGGAGAATGCAATAACAAATACATAAGTTTCAAAGACAGATTATCAGGTTCAGGGGGAGTTAGCAAAAGTTGATGGGGAGCAACATAATCCTATTTTCTTAAATCTGAGGTAGAAAAGCCATGGACTTCAAGATTGTATTGGTTCTCCTATCCTTTATCATTTGGTGTTTGCTACAAGTTGATTCCTCCTACGGGCATATTGGTTCTACAGGTTCTTAAGCTGAAAGTCAATTCAACTCGTGGTTTAGAGACAGATTCTTTGTTTTTAAACTGAAGTTGCACTATGAATGTCAAGTGACTCGTAGTTTATCTTTCTTGTTTGCTGATACGATGTATTGAGTTTCTACAGTTGAAAGTTGCTCAATTGTGCATTCAGTCGAGACCATTGTACTTTGAATCTGTTTACAAAGTTAAATCTATGAAGACCAAGAGCTTTATTCAAGGGGGAGCTCAGAAAAATATGAAGACAAACAACACCAAAGTTTTTGAGAGGTTCAAAAAGGAGAGAAGATCAATACCTGAAGATTTCAAGAAGATAAATCATTTATACAACTTTAGGGGGATATTGTTAGGACTAAAAGTCCTAGAGCGTGAAAAGTTCTATAAAGTATTTATAGTGTTTAATTGTTAATTATTTATCGAGTTGTAAAAGCCTTTTATTTGTTAATTGGGCTTGTTTGGTTTGTAATGGGCCTGGGCCTTTAGGTTTAAGCCCTTGTTATTTAAAGTTGTTAATCCTAGGGGTTTAGGGTTAGAGGTTGATAGGTCATTAGCATTACACGACTTATAGTTCTTTTATCTTTGTAATCGCTTAAACCCTTTATCGATCAATCCAATCATATGACCAGGTTTTGTGATTCAATCTCTGTTATTTACTGATTATTATTGTTATTGAATTGTACTGGGATCCACATATGGCAATGTGTTTGTTATAGATTCCTTTCCAGCTTGGACATTCAAAAATGGATCTTAGGAAGGTGGTGAAATCAAGTTTATCATAAGTAAGTTATATGATTAAGATTAATAGCAGCAACAACTCTCATATCATCTCATCTAGGGAGGCTAATTAATGAGAGGTATGTACAGGTTGACAAGCACATATGACATAGGTGCAATGTATAAAAAGCTGTAGAGGAACTTGACCACCAAGGAATTATTACCTTCGCTATGGGATAAATGCAAGGTATACAGGGTATATAAACAATCCCCCACCTCAAACCACCTCTCCCCTCTCTGGTTGTATCTAGCAATTCTTCAATATCTAGCCTGGCTTTCTTCATAAATAAGGCATTACACAATTAGGATTCGAGAATATTAATAATTAAGACTGAGTAATGGGAAAACTAAATTAAAAAGTTCATTTGTATTTCTATTTATGTTTGTTATTAGAATGCTCTCTATCTTGTTCGCGGAACAAAAAAAATATATATATATATATCTTTATACAATTGATTGAGCAAGTTTTATATGACATTAATCCGTTTTGGAGAAATTGGATGATTATAGCTTGATTACTTTTAGTACTTTTGACTAACAAGCTGAGCGATTTAGTCATATCGTGTTAATTTGGATTAAAATCAGGATGTCTTGTTCTACCTATTCTTTTTCCTATTGATCGTCGAAGTTTATACCCAAGTTTTGGAGAGGCCATATTGCTTATTTGGTTTGGGTGGATGGCTAATAACCATCCATTTGTAATATTGGATTCATGTATCAAATAAATATCCTTTATGAGTATATATGAGAGTACTTAACACAACTGATTTTGTTGAATTACATGTTCAAAATACGCATGCAATCAAATACAATGGAACCATCCCGGGACTAAAATATATAAGGAGAACAGAGGGTATCCGATGAATGTTTAAAGGCAATGGTACCAACTGTGCTCGCATTGTCCCAAACTCTACTGTCAAGTTCTTTAGCTATGAGGAGGCATCCAAGTAAGTTTACATGCTTTTCTTCATACTCCAAACGTCTCCTCCATGTCAAAGTTGATTACTTTTGAAAGCTACTTAGATTTTCACTTGTAACACCTCTTCCTTTTGTTTTATGGTTATGTTTTTGGAATTTTTCTACCTAATTGCACTTTCATATAACCAAGTTCAGATTGTAATTCACGCCTTGTAATTCAGACCCGAACTAATTTAATAAATGTTAGCATGATAGATCATAGAAAAGTTGATGTAAAGTGGCTTCATAATGTTTATGAAAAGGAAATAAACTAAAATATTCCCCCCTCACAATCCCATATAACAGAACTTACACAAAGATCAAAGCTTTCTTGTAGTTCCACAAAGGTAAATCTTTCTTGAAAATCTAGAGAGAGAAAGTCATATCTATTATATTTGTATCTATCTATCTCACAAAGTGTAGCAGAGTCACTTGTACACTGTTTTCACTTACATGGGTACATTTCTTTTAGTGATGTTTATGTCTTCTCTTCACCTTAGAGTGTGTGTTTGTATGTGTTATTCATTTGTTCTTTCACTGGATTTTGACAATTACAAACACTTACACACTCTAATCACAAATCATTCTTTATTTTCCTCTGTTTTTTCCATCAAGAAACTAAACCAAAAACACTTGATTTCCTCTGTTTTTTCTTTTCCTATCCAATTTTTGATAGAATTTCTGACAAAATCATAAATTTTTTTTTGACTTTATCTCAAATTAAATCATAAAGCTATGTAACTCATCTAAAATATAATCTAGACTTGTACATAGCTTTCTATTATACCTAATAATCATATAAATGTTTGGTGGTTTGGTTGTGTTATTTGTTTTTGCTATTTGGCTCAGTTTGGTAACAGATTCTGCAATCATCAGTTTCTATTTGTCCTAAATTTGATTTCCTCTGGTTGGTTGTTGTTCCCAAATTCAGAGCTTGTGCAATTTGGTTTCTATTTTGGTTCCAGTTTCTGCATCATCTTTGGGCTCTAAATTACTCATTTTGGTTTCAATTATGGGCACAGACTTGTTTTGGGGCTACTAGGTGTTGCATTAAAATTCGATTTAGTCATTTTGGTTATTGTTTCATCTAGATTTGTGTATATTTCTCTCTTCTGCTACTTTCTTGGATTTTGGTCAAAATTAGAATCAGTCCTGAACAAAAAACTCCTTTATCTTATTTTGGTTTGGCCCAATTCAAATGGTCTGCTATTTCTTCTGCTTACCGTGTGGATTTTGGTTTCTGTGAAGTTGTTGCTCGTGAATATGGTTTTTACCAATTTAGATGAGATTACCGTGATTATGTTTAAAGCCCATGTCAATCCTGTTTCAAGTTCTTTCTGGGAACGGAATGTAATCAACTCTTAGGAAAAAGTTAAACGTCTACCAGTCTAATATGTCCTTTTATTAATGGGTCTCTTGTTGCAATTTGCGTTTGGTTTGTTGTTTAGATTGTCATATATAGCTTGTTCTTAGAACCTTGTTCTTCAATCACATTTTTGTAGGTTGGGGATGTTGTTCATCTTAAGAGTATTATAAATTCCATGGAGATTGTGTCAAGAGGACGACTCGGGAGCTTAGATCCAGATGAATTGGTTGGTGGCGAGGAGATTGGTCCAAATTGGTGTGAGGTACATGTTCTAGTTGCTATTAAAAAGCGGGAACGCTTAGTCAGACCATATGGATTATTCATTATAGTTGAAGATGCTATTGGAGCAACGATCGCATGACCCTGTCCTTTCACTTTGGTATGTTAATCTTTTAAAACTTGTGAGATTTAGTATGTATAGAATTTTTTATCATATAACTTCAAGCTCATATATGTGTTCTTTAATTTTAGGTGGTTCATGACGAAGATTGATATCTCTCGTAAGATTTTTTGTATTTTGGTAATTTTTGTTGGTACTTAGTTTTGTCATGATACGACTTTGTGGTGGGATTTATAGCTTGGTAGTAGGTACTCATATAAGTACTTGTACAAAATTGAATTTTGTCCTATCCAATCAATTCGTAAAACTTTCATATCTGTTTGTAATTGCAATATTACAGAAGGATTTTATAACTGCATCAAGCGTCCCATATTATAGTCTTTTAGGATGCTTTTAATGTCACTTATTATACTCTATTATGACACTTTTTAGTGTTACATAGTTCATTTTATAGGACTCTAGAAAGTGTTTCATAATTACATAATTTATTAAGACACATATTTTGGTACTATATAAATGTTTTGGCGACATCGAATGTCGTCCTATAAAACCAATTTTTGGGACGCCCATATTTGTTTTTAAATGTAAACATTTTGTGACAACATAAAGCGTCCTATATTATAGTCAAGTAGGACACTTTTTAGTGTTACTTAATCTATTTTAGAGGACTATGGAATTTGTATCATAATCGTATAAGTTATTGGGACACTCAAATTCATCCTAATAACCTAATACAACGCCTTTAGAGGGGACACAAATGTTTTTTGTCCTATAAACTTAAAAGTCCTATATATTAAGTACCCTATTATGACATTAATGAGTGTCCTATAAACCCCTTTTTGTTGTAGTGACACCACATATAATATCACTTTTATTAAGATTGATGAGTAACCTTCATTACATATTACAATTACAAATATATAGAGACCATCAAGGGTTGCAACCCTTTACAGAGACACAACTTTTAGGTTGACAATTAATTAACTGTCAACCATATTAACTAACAGCACGAATCCGTTTGCATAACTTAACCAGCCTAACCTTACTATCTTATAATTCACCATGTTTATCCCCCATTGTACCTAATGTGTTTCCTGTCATCTATGTCAATGAGTCCTAAATCACGGTGCCCCTTATGCCATGTTGAGGCCAACATGCCTTAACCACATTGCCCCATGGTTATAATTAATACGATACAGAATAAGACTGTTCCTACTAAATTACAGTAAATCAAGTACAACCTTGTGACTTGCAGTACTCGCTTGTTTTTCCTTTTAGTATCAACGTTCAAAAAGTTTTGCAGTACGTGCTCTTTGTTGAGACAGAGGTTGAGGGAAAGTTGATATTGATACGTTGGACAAATGACTACATATTTCTTGTCTGACAAGAATCTTAGACGTTTAAAATCATTATTTATTCGCTCCCAGCTAAACATATGAGGACAACTCGTGTCAAATGGCAGGTACACCCCATGTTACCAAGGGGCCCTAGACCATATAATACACTAGAAATTCCAAATTGCCAATAACTAAAATGGAAGATTATGAAATATTCAGGTAGCCCCGACCCTGTGGTTTAAAAGCATATGGAGTTCATGGAAATGTTTAGTTTAGCATGTTTAGTAATGGAACTGTAACTGATTAAAATAATAAGTGATGGAACTATCACATGTTTGCTACACGTTCAAAGTTGTTTTAGAGAATCTGATTTGAACTCGTATGATTTTCCTTTCAAAAATCCACCAAAATAATCAGTTCCCCTGGAGTTTGGAGGATCCACCAAGCATATGAGTTGCCTGAGTTGATGAATGGATTTCTGCGTCCAATGAGCCTATGTTGATATGGCCAGGTTGTTGTTGTTGCTGCTGCTGCTGCTCTCTCTGCGAGTAGCCCACACCTAGAAAATCTAGAGTCGTTCTATTCGAGTTTCCAACACTTAAAGAGAAGTTGTGATGATTGAATTTTCCAGCCTCGTTCATGTTCCCAAAATTCATGTTTCTATTTCGATTCCCACCGTAGCCACCAAACATTGAGGAGGCTCCACCACTGGTAAGAGAATTCATAAGTCCTTGCAGCTGATTATCGCTCTCCATCTCTGATTGCAAGGCCTGGTCTCCTCTAGTCTGTGATTTTCCGTCACCACCAACACCGCTTGTGGAAGAGCTCCCAAAGCTTTTTAACAGTGTGGTGGCATTATTGTTGCTTGTGGTTGAACCCATCTGAGCTGCCTTCTGCAGCAAGGCGGTAGCAGACATGTGGGGTGGTATTTGACTTTCCTGGTGCGGATTATGGAAAACATGATCATGACTGCCTCCTCCTCCTCCGGTGTTAAATTGATGATCAGGTATCATGAAGCCAGAAGAGGACATATTTCTATCATTGTTTTGGCTATTGTTCTCACTGTTTTTCAAACCATTGGGGGGATTACTACTGCCTGAGAAGAACCCTAAGTTGAAAAGATTTGGAGAGATTTTTCTAGTGTTGCTATGGAGGTCAGGAAGTTGCATCAACCCATGAATATTTGGCTTTTTTGCCATTAACCCATGTTGCTGGCTTTGTTGCTCATAATCAAAAACTTGGTTCAGCCCTTGGTTTGGATCTGATATAAAGAAAGGTGATGAGGAATTCGGCATTTGTTGCTGCTGGGTTTGTGAGAATAGAGTTGTCTGACTTGGTGGGAGAATGACTTGCTCGAAATTGGCACCCCCTAGACTTAACATGTTTGTCGTAGATGATTGATGGTTCTGGTCATGATGTAACTGGGAAATCTGTGATCCGACTTGAGAAAGACCTAAATTCATTGAATTACTAAGATGGCTTCCAAAAAGATGGCTACCGATAGTGCCAAGGGCCGAGGGATGCCTTGCACTCTCTTGAGCGAGTGCATCACAGAAAGCCCGGTGTGTGATAAAACTGTCCCGCCTGCAAAAATCGTTTATCACGAAAGGAATGCATTAGGTCATTAATTAATCATGCAATATACATATATATATATATATATATATATATATATATATATATAAGCATTTCAATTAGGTAAAAGACTGCAATGAGAAGGACATGACATGATACATATGTTGCTGTTATACATATACAGATGTGTGTCATCCGTCAAAATGGAATCTAACTATTGAGGCAACAATATTTCTTCCTGTATCAACCGTAAGATGATGATGATGATAGTGTCTGAAACTGTGTATGGCTATAAATGTAATAAGGACGAATAAGTGTCAACATTTCAAGGTATAAAAGGTTAATATATAATTTCAAATTTGTAGAAAAGTTATATGAGCTACTGGGTAAGAACTTGTCTTCTCCTTCACAACAACAACAACAACAACAAGAAAAAAAAAATTTAAAATTGGCTCTTGTCTAAATTGAGTATTTTCTTCTATAAAGGAGCCTTTAAAATCAAAAGATTCCCTATTACTGTTGTCCTTAAGTGTTTCCTCAATTGTGATGTAAAAGATAAAAAGGGTTAATTGTCACATTTTTGTAAATCATTGGGCTTTTTCTCTTTTGGTTTTTTTCTTATTTGCACAAAATATTCGACAGACAGTCCACAAGAAGCAAGAGCATAGCAGTGGTGTGGATGTATCCACTCCATAAGACAACAAATATACAGCAAAGACCCTCACCGTTACCATTGTCTACTGACATCCACGTGACTACAGACTACCTCCCAAAAAAACATTTTGTAAGGTGGCGTATTTCCCTAGAAATTATAGCATCTTATCAGGCTAGAAACACACACTCAAACACACAGTAGAGATAGTTAAATTAACTAATGATCAACGGAATAATTCCAAGAATTATACTCAACTGACCCATGTAAGAATTTTGTTAAATTATTTAATTTCAAAAACAAAGAATTGAATGAAGAGAACTAGGAAGGAATATGTGCAATTAAGACCTTGAGAAGAGGGTGCCACAGTCGCATCGGTATTCACGGGTACCACAGGTTTTCGAGTGAGCTTTCCAGTCGGATTGGACCGCATACTTCTTGGAGCACTTCTCGCACTTGTATTTCTTCTCACCGTGCTTTCTAGAATAATGTTTCTTGATTCCAGTGAGGTCTCCTAAAGCACGAGAAGGGTCGTGGTGGACACATGAAGGCTCCGGGCACAGATAAACCTTCCTCTTCACTTCTTTGTTACTCTTTTGCTTGAGCTTCCATGGCAGGTTGTGTCCTCTTCTGTGGAGTTGCAAGTTTTGTTCCCTTTGGAAGCCTTTGTTGCAAACTTCACATATGAACCGGTTTGTTGCCATTAGGGTCTTCGGTGACAACGCTATCACCTCCGCATCTGGATCTGTTGTTCGGGTTTTATTCAAACAAAACCCAATGTTAATTATGTGGAAAGAACAAAAAGAGAAGAAGAACAACAACAAATCTGAATGCTAATATTCAAAAAAGGTAAAGATATATAGCAACATGTAGTCATACTCAAAGTGACCAAATTACATTTATCTAGCTCATGAATTCTTGTTCACATGCTTCAGAATGTTTAAGAAGAACTACAATTAGTGATGGTGAATGGAAATCATTATTTTAAAAAGTTAGGGTTTTCCTTAAAAGATTTAGTCGTAAAAGGATATTGCGAAAATAGAAAAATAAATACCAAAGTGATTTATTTTCTACTTCACAACTAAACATCATCAATGGTTTCATTGACTGAAAATATCCATATCTCTTTCCGGAAAGAAGGTAAAATGAAAAAAGGATTAACAACCAAAAAAGATTGAATAATTAAGATAATTCAATAAAAAATTTGTTTGGGTACTTGCTTGGAGTTCCTGGAAGGCTTCTCTTCTTCTTCTGCTGGGCTGCAGCTGATTGAGTGGTTGAAGATGATGTAGGTATAGAAGAAACATGCTGTTCTTCTTCTGATCTTCCTCCAAAAAACGACGTCGATGAAGAGGCTGCTGCCATTTCTTAGACTCGCAGATTAACAACAAAACGAGTTTGGTTCGATTACAGAATTAAATCTTCAAATCATCACCACCCACATCAGATTTAACAAATCTTTAAACACAAACTTCCTGCAGGGACTAAAAAAACCCGAAAAGGACATGGTTATATCTTTACATATGGAACCAAGAGAAGAGAATATCATGAGACAGCTAAAATCCGCCAACTATTCAAGAGGAGAGAAAAAAAATTCAATTCATGGACTGTATAATAAGACCTGTTTTTTCCTTCTCCTGTGCTTGTAGCATTTTTTCTCCTCTTCTTTTCATATAATAATATTAACTTTGTTTGGCAGCCTCTATTTCCTTGTTCTTCAATTATTTGTTATTATCTTGTATATATACAAACAAACATATATAAAAATACGTACATATACTCTCTCTCTCTCTCTCTCTCTCTCAAGGAATTCCTGATTTTCCTCACCAATTTGCATTAAAAAGAATAATATAATCATATATGAGTAAGAAAATTCTTATTTTTGAAGGGTGGTGGGGGAGGGGGGTTGCTGTCCATGCAGCTCACAGGCCGGACTAGGGTTGGGGAGGGTGGGGTCTCACACATCTGCCATATCTCCTTATTTTCGTATCTTTTCTACATTTCATCAAGACAACACAGTCTTCCGTCACTCTTTGCTTTTCTATTCTCATCCCTTTCTTTAACTTAATTTCAGAAATTAAAGGGTATAATGGAAATACTTATACATGTTTTCCTTCAATTGAAATTAGTGAATTTTTACACAAGAAGTATCTCAAATGCTAATTTAATTTGAAGCTGACGTTAAACAGATATATTCTTTGCATAAATAGTCTTAGGGCCGTTTAATTAAATCTTACTGGGTAAGCACTTATCAATATCATTTGCCTTATTGATTAAGAATGGAAAGGACCGAGAACTTACCCAGTAAGAGATAAGACAAGGACTAAGAGTCTTACCAGTAAGTGTGGGAAACGACTCTTAGGGGGTGTTTACTTGTGCCTTAATGAGCTTAATGACAAAAATGACTTATTCGCACAAACGTTTTGAGTGTTTACTTGTGGCTTAATGGCTTATTCGCGCAGACAAAAGTGGCTTATTCGCTAAGTGGGCAAGAGAGGTGTTGTCCCCATTAAGCCAAAAATTTGACAATACCCTTTAACAAAAAAAAGAAAGAAAAAACCTATCAGATTGCTTCCTCCTACGTTCGCCTCCATGTTGCTTTCCCTCCCACGTCGAACCTTCCTCTCCGGCGAACCTCTCCTTTCTTCTACACTGTGCGACCTTCTCTATTCTTCGGCGACATCGAATCCCTCTTCCCTGGTGAATACTTCAGCTTTCATGGTATCATAGCCCACCAGCCATATAACTGATTCAAATAATTCTACGGGTGATTCCTCTCGTTCATCAATTCCAACTCAATCCAGTTCTGAAACCCTTTAGAATATATCCATCACCTCTCATAAATTAAATCGGAGCATTTTTTTTATGTAAAACTCGGTTATGGGAAGCCAGGCAAGGAGAAAAGACGGTGAATAAATATTACACAAATCTGAAGACCCTAGCAGGAGTCTGATCTGTTTAATGAGTTTGAATGGAGTTGTTCAAAGGACCAAACCTTGTTCCAGAATATGGTGGAGAAACAGAGAGTTTTTTGAGTTCCTTGTTGGGCTAAACGATGACATCCAAACCCTCTTCCCTCCAACGACGTTTTCTTTGTATTTATCCCTAAATGGGTTTGATTTTGGTTTGATTTTCGATTCTGGAAGTTGATGTTGTTCTTGGTTTTTAGGGCTTGTATCGAACCAAATCGATTCTGAAATCCGATTTTGGAAGTTGATGTCTGAAAATCGATTCTGTATTCTCGATTCTGAAAATCGATTCTAAAACCATTTCTACAAAAGCTAGCTTGATTTCTGCCTTTTTTTCTTTGTTTGATTAATCTTCTGGAAATCGATTCTAATCAATTTTTATGTGTTTGTATATCGATTTCAACATGGAATTTTGCTTCTATGGACGTCCTCGTCGATTTTTATGTATTTGTATATTGATTTCTACATCGGTTTCTTACCATCTGTTGATTCAGAAAGATGCAAACAAGTAGAAAGATGCATTCATTATCAAATTTGACATAATACATATTGAGGTAAATTGGTCATTTCCTTCATTCAGATTGTTGATTCAGAAAAAAAAAAAAAAAAAAGTAAACAACAACACTAATTTTCCCGGATAGACAAATTTATCCGGACAGACAAATATATTCATACAGGACTTAATGAAAATTTTGGTAAACAACCCCTTACCCGGTAAGCGTTTACTGGGTTTAAAATGTTTACCAACAAACTATTTTCATGGCCAAAGATGTTACATGATAAAGTAAATAAAGGTGAATCTCTTACCGGTAAGTACTTAGTGGGTAAAAATTTGGTAAATGTCCCCTTGTTTTTTTTGGCAGAAAATTCATTTTATTGAATCTTCAACTAGGGTTGACGTCTACACAAAGCTTACTTATTGGTTATAGATCTCCCTACAAGACTAGATAGTTTTTCCATACTTTTATTTATCCACGCTTAAGATTTTTTTTTAAAATTTCACGTATGAAATACCAAAATAGTTTTTTTAAGTTGTTACTTATAATAAAAAAAACGCCAAAATAGGATCTAATGCATGATTTGCCCTTGGCTTTGATACAAACCATTTTCTACTTCTATGTAATCCTGTGATTCAAATCAAATCTGGTGATTGCTGGTGTTGTGTGTCGCAACCGGAGGACTCTAATCATCTTTTTGTGCGATGCTCTACAGCCCGAGAGGTGGGAGCCTGTCTTCATCAATGGTGGAACAAGTGACCTATTGTTATGGACTCGGTGCGGGATCTCTGGACTGCAGTGCAACAAGTGAATGCAAAGAATCATACGAAAGGGGTGGCAGAAGTGATCGGTATGACTTATTTCTAGGTCATGTGGAATCAAAGGAACAAGAAGTCTTACAAGAGTAAGGCGTCTACCCAAATGCTTACCCGGTAAGTGTTTACTGGTGAATATTAACACATTCACTTGCCTTATGCGTAAGATTCTAGTTCACTTAAGCGGCATCGCACTAGTAGAAAATTGCATAATACCGACAGAACTTTACCGACGGCCATAATCCGTCGGTAATTTCCGACGGAACATCGACGGAAATAAGATATTTGCGACGAATACTATATCTGTCGGTGAATATAAACATTTCCGACGGATTATCGACAGACATAAAATTATTTTATTTTGATTTTTTTAAATATTGCATTCTGTCGGGAATCCGTCGGTAAGCTTAATAATTTTATTATTTATATTTTTTTCAACATTCCGTCAGTAATCTGTCGCAAATTACTGACGGATTTCCGACGGCCATTAGGAAATCCGTCGGTATCCGTCGAAAAATAATTTTTTTTCCCAAGATCCGTTGATGTATGTATGTATGTGTGTGTGTCGTATGCATATTAATGTGTGTGTATATCATGTACGTATGTATATATGTATATAGTATATATATATGTCTGTATATATGTATTGCTTGTATGTATATAGTACATATATATATATGTATATCATGTATATACGTGTATGTCGTATGCATATAAGTGTGTGTGTGTATATGTCTAGATCATGTATTATTTGTATGTATATAACACATATGTCTATATCATGTCTAGCTATGTATGTGTGTTTGTATGTATGTCTATAGATCATGTCTATGTATGTATGTGTGTATGTATGTATGTCTGTCTATAGATCATGTTTATGTATGTGTGTATGTATGTATGTCTATAGATGTATTATATACATATGTATTGTTTGAATGTATATAGCACATACGTCTATATCATGTCTATGTATGTGTGTATGTATGTATGTCTATAGATGTATTATATACATATGTATTGCTTGTATGTATATAGCACATACGTCCATATAATATCTATGTATGTGTTTATCTATGTATGTATGTATGTATGTATGTATGTCTATAGATGTATTGCTTGTATGTATATAGCACATACATCTATATCATGTCTATGAATGTGTGTATGTATGTCTAGATTTTTGTTCGTTTCATAAGATAGATAGAAATTATAGCAAACTTAATTTGGGCTGCTATTGTTGGGCAGACGATATGATTGTTTTGATAAAAGCAGGTCATGGATATATATGTTCAAGTTACAGTTGAAATGCTGCCGAATTTTGTATAGGTTAGTTGACAATGTCTAATTTGGTAAATTGTAGGGTAACTACCGACGGATTTGGGAGGAGGAGTACCCGAAATTTGATCCCAACACTGTACCTCCCAATGACGTCGAGTTGTGGGAGCGCAATGTCGGAGGACGGCATAAAGGCTGTCTGTTTGGATGGGGGACCAGTCAGGATCCCTATTATTATATGACCAGTGATTCAGGTGTTAATACGAGCGGGAGCTCGCGCGACCATTGCGATGAGGAGATATGCTTGTCAATTGTTGTTTAACATTGTTATATGTTTGTTAAATGTTGTATAACATTGTTATATGTTTGTCAAATGTTGAATTTCAGATGGATGAGTTAAGACGGAGACTATGAGAGAGATAACAGAGAGGATGTGAATGTAGGAGCAAATTAACGCCTTTGAGGCCTTTAAGAAGAAGTATCAAAGATCACCCCTCCCCCCCCCCCCCCCCTCTCCCCCGAAATAGGATAGTTGGTTGAATTACATTTTATTTTTAATTTTTAGATATTATATGAAAAATGGACAGGTTTTGTACAGTTTTAAACTGGATATTAAATGAAAATTGGACAGGTTTTGTACAGGTTTTAAACTGACATTTATGAATTTTTAATTATTTTTTTTATAAAAAGTTATATTACCGACGTATTACCGTCGGATCATCCGTCGGTAAATGTTTTTTTAATTTAAATTTAATTTATTAAATATCGTAGGAAATCCGTCGCTAATTCCGTCGGAAATGATCCGTCGGTAATCCGTTGGTAATATAAGGTCGTTGGTAATCCGTCGATAATAATCCGTCGGAAATCAAAGCCGTCGGTAATCCGTTGGAAATGTGGCCGCCGACCACCTATTTTCCGAGAGCCTATTTCCGATGGATTTCTGACGGATCGGACTTTCACCGACGGATTTGTCCGTCGGTGATAGCCCTCTGTTTTGTAGTGTCGTATGTAACAACATACCTTGTAAGTGCTTACCCGGTAAGACTTGTCGCCCACACTTACCGGGTAAGACTTTCGGCCCTTACCATCGTTCTTACTAGGTAAGATTCTTGGTACTCGTAATGTTCATCCGATATGGTAAGTGACTTGTTGAGAGCTTAGTGGGTAAGCGTTTGTTAAACGTCCCCTAAGGAGAAGGGGTTGTTTGTTTTAAAAAAAAAAACTCTTAATTGCTCTTAAGTCTTAATCGTTCAGACCTTTTTACACACCACCTCTTATTAATCATAACTAAAACAAGACTTCAGACTTTAGACCTCTTAAAAAACAAACGGGGGTGGTAAGAGATTGCTAATTTAATTCAATATTTCGCTAGTCTTAGGTTTTGTTTGTAACCCTTAAAAGCATTTGAAGAAATTCCAGAATGTAATATAAATAATATTAACCTCGTTGAATTAATTAATTCACTGCACCTGAACTTCTACGTCATTACCTCCATGTTGAATATACCAACTATTCATTTAAATTCTGGGATGGATCATGAAAGAATCCATCCTTTCAACCTGTCGAGTACAGATTAGAGAATTTCTTCGTATAAGTGTATTTCAATTATTTCGAAATAAAAAATAATATTAAAAAAAATTAATAAATAAAATAGATTTGGAAATACGAAAGACTTGCAGCGACCTAAAAGGAATCTTTACATTCTTTGTCATTTAACAAAACAGACAATAGAGGAATGATATATTATTTGATCACAGTCTTGAGACATTTCTTTAATCATGTAAAATCACACAAACACACTTATATTAACTGAAAATGGTGGGGGTGCTAAAATTTTAAATAGAATGTCATTGTCGGAATAATTCCAATAAATTATTAGACTGTTTAATGTTTATAATATCCTCTTAACAGTAGATGGTCTGGTTTCTCATGCTTTTTAGAACAAATATCCTCCTAACCATTGGGTAATCGACTTACGTTCTCCCTCTCTGAGAGAAAGAAGAGAGTATAATCAACTATTCCAAGAATATTATATATAAATAATATATGAACAAACTTTTTTCTTAACCATATGAAATAAGGTGAAAATCCTAGCTATGTCTTATGAATCAATGCATTCTCAAGAATTTACTGGACAATTCACATGTATGGATTCCAAACCAAAACCTTAGAATAAGAGAGAGAGAGAGAGAGAGAGAGATGCTAAATTGTTTCTTTTACATTATCAAAGAATTCTTGGGTTCACCTAATACCTGACCCATGTGTACATATATGTATATATATATATATATATATAGTTTATATATTTTGTTCTTTTTAGTAGCAGTGTGAAGAAGGTGACAAGAGATGAAATTGCTCGATTTCAGGATACTATGTTAACATTTATACAACATTTGCATGTTCAACAATTTGTAATTTAGTCTCTCCTGTTGTTCATTTGTTTTGTTTACTTTGTTTTTTAGGAGGTCTGAAGTCTGAAATCTTATTTTACATCTAATTAATAAGAGTTGGTGTTGAAATCTGTAATCTAAATCAACAAGACTTCATGTTTCTGTAACGTCTGGAGGCGTCTTGATAGAAAGAATATCATATGAATTGAGGTGGCGATAAGAGGTTTTAAAAAGTTAGGTCACCACTCCTTATTTCAGACTTATTTAAGAGTTAACAGGTTCTGAAAACTAGAAAAAAAATGAAACAGTGTAAATCTAAAAAAATATGAACGATTCAGACTTAAAAGTTATTAAGAGATTTAAAAAAAAAAAACAAACAACCGGTAAGCATTATCGTTCATTTATTTTCTCACTCTTGTTTAATCCTTTCTTTACAGTTTCCCAAATGCTAATAGAACGATTCTAATCGTTAATTCCTTCGACATATTCTATGTTAATTAGCATCGGTTATAGATTTGCTAAGCTAGGAACCGACCTTAATTAACAACCTCTTACTTCGTATATTTTAGAAATCAAGGGCAAATTATATGTAAATGCAAGATTCCTATTTTATGTAACACAATTTCAAAATCTTAATTTTGATACTTCATATATGATATCTTAAAATACATTACACAAAATAGGAATCGAAATAACATATGTTTCATATATAAACTCGGTCCCTGATTGTCTGTAATGTCAATTTGAGGTACAAATTGAAGGTTTTAAAATTACATTACATACAATAAGAATCACACCAAAAAAACAATTTATTTTTAAGCAATTTGTCCTTTTTTAAAACAACACAAATAATTGATCAAATGCATACATTAGTAAGTTTAATCAGAAAATGATATGGCCACAGGTCAAAACTACTTTATCAAGTTGTATAAATAAGATTTATGATGGGTACCTGAGTTAAGTTATGTGTATATAAGATCGTGAAGATAACAATCCAAAAAATTCAAAATCCTTGAAAAAACAGAAATTGCTTATGTGCAGGAGGACCCCATGACTAGACATGTATCTATTTTCTATTCCTGATAATCATATTAAACTAAATTAAGTAATATTTAATTAAATGAAATAGATAATTTAGTGAACAACTTTTTGTATTGCGAATGGTAATTAACAAAAGGAAAATTCTACTCCTACCCCCTGTAAAATTTTTACAAAACCATACCCCCTCTTCCCCTCACAACCTTTTGTATTGCGAATGGTAATTAACAAACTAAATTAACCATTCCCCCTCTTCCCCTCACAAGTCACAATTGTACTTTTTTGTTTTTTTTTAAATTCGTAGTTACAGTTTTGGTTCTTGAACTAATTTAATTGATTTACTTTATAGCTTTTGGTTTTACATTTTACATTTTATATTTTTATTACATTAACACATATAAACGTATATTAACTAAAATACGTTAAAAAATAATTTTTAATTTTAACAAGTTACATCATTATAATCGTATCGTCAATACCTTCGAAATGAGTCCAATATTGAATATTTTTTGATTTAATTATATTACTATATGTCATATATTGTACCTTGGTTAATCGATTTTTTTTTATTATTCATTTAAATCAACATAGTCATTTGTATTTTTTTAAACGTATTTTAGTTAATATACGATGAATATGGTTAAACGTATTTTACTAATAACAATATTTTTTATTTGTCACTTTTGAAACGTATGAATACGTTTGTTCGTTTTTTTATACCCAAATTGCTACAAATCCACAATTTCCATCGCCCATAGAGAGAGAAAGAGGGGGAGAGAATTTGAAATGAAATCCCGAAATGAATCGTTCGTTCAATATATATATATATATATATATATATATATATATCTCGAATTGTTTTTACTTTATTTCAAATCAATAACTTTTATTTCAAATCAAATATATATATATATATACCGTAGGTTGAACCCAGGGACGGATCTCAAGGGGTGCCCACGGTGGCACGTGCCACCATATTGTTTCTCCCTCGCAAGGAAAAAAAATTAATGTTTGTGAAAGGTGCAACTGTATCGTTTTAGAAGGTGCAACCGTATTATTTTAGAAATGCAACCGTACCTCGTAATCAACCAAAAAACCAAAAAAAAACTTAAAAAATAATGGTGTAATTTGTTAAATAAAGTAAAAACAATTCGAGATATATATTCAATATATATCTTAGAAGGTGCAACCGTATTAAATTAAAAAATATTCAATATTGGGCTCATTTCGAAGGTATCGAAAAGACGATTATAATGGTGTAATTTGTTAAAATTAAAAGTATTTTTTTAAACATATTTTAGTTAATATACAATTATATGTGTTAATATATTGATGGTGTAAAATGAAAATTAAAAAAGTAAAAGGTATAAAGTAAATCAATCAAAAGAGTTTAAGGACCAAAATTGTAACTATTAATTAAAAAAAATATCCGATGTGAGAGAGAGATATGACCTAAGGGAGTATGGGGTATGAGAGAGATGATAAGGTAAGGGGTAGCCTTAGCAACACCCTTAACAAAAATGTATTAAAAAAGAGAGAGAGAGAGAGAGAGAGAGAGAGAGAAACATATATTTTCAGAACATAAATTATATTGTTTCATATTTTTTGAGTAAATTACGTTTTTATCCTTGTTTCTTGTTAGATTTGTAGATTTCATCCCTCTCGTTTCGAAATTTTGAATTTCGTTCCTACGTTTTCCAATTTATTTGTATTTTCGTCCTTGAGATTAACTACTACTTTTAAGTATGAGAGACTCAAACAAAGATAAATTATAAACCACAAGGACGAGAAAAATAATAAAGTTTAAATCATGAGAAAGAAAATGATAATTAATTATAAACTATGAGGATGAAAATTGTAATTTCAAAATCACAATTACAAAAATAAAAAATTTCATCAAATCACAAGGACTAAAAACGTAATTTACTCCAATTTTTTATTTTAAGAGTCTTATTTATGGATATATTTTGAAAGAATATACTATAATAAACAATTATTAACAAACTTTGGAAATAAAGTATAAAAGATAAAATATGTTAACTCTTTTCTCAAAACTGAGTCGTTTTTTGCTACTTTTGAGAACAGTTTTCTCCCTGTAAGAGTTAAGTTTCTGTTTTTTTCATGGAGATCGTCTAAAGGATCTCGTTATCTCAGAAGAGAAAGATATCGGATTGGAGTTCACCGATCTCGGTGAGGGCAACAACACAACAAACTATGATATCTGCTGGGTGGATACTTTTAAAACCAATCGACAGATCAACTTTCGGATCAAGAAGCACTACCTTGCAAGTTTGTTGCGGCTAGGAAAAGGGATATTTGTGCAAGATCTAGGATCGAAACTCATCTTGTTTATGTTTTACCCCCATCATGACATTCAACGGGTTATGTAAGGAGGACCTTGGACCTTCGATAACCACTTACTTATTCTTCACAAACTGCAAGCTGAAGAGGCCCTACTGTAACACCCTAAAATTTTGAACGTCAACAGTAGGACATTTCTAACGGAAATATGATAAATCTACCAATTGTTATAAACAACTATAATCTAAAAAGGGGAAGTTTGTACAATCAATGCTATCGATCTATAAAATGGGACATAATTACAACATCCTGTTTAATCTAGATAATACATGATGTTGGTCCCTAAAGAGCAAAACAGGTATTGTAGAAGGGGGGGGGGGGTTGAATACAATACTAAAAAATTTACTAAATTTTAATTCTTTTATTGATAATAAATATCAAGAATTACACATAGAAAATAAAGATTGTTGCGGAAAAGAACAGTTACAAACTATTCTAACAATCTAACACAAAGAGGATTTTTTATCACAAAGGAAAAATCTTAGAGAGAAAAAGTTTGCTAACAACTTGCTGAAAATTTGCACTTGAGAAAACTTTGAGCTGGAAGCGTGAGTTACAAGGAGAGACCTTCATCCTTTATATAATACCCCATGCATTAAATGCAAAGGACACTTGTCATTTGTTGGATGGGTAGTTGAGATATCTTCAATAAATGATAAGATATTTGAAGTGACTTATCAAAATACAAAAGGTAACTTTTGTACTATGATAGGACAATATCTTAATAAAATATTTCTGGTACAAATCTTTTTGAGATCTTTTAAGAAGAAAGTCTCAATCAGATCAGAACTCAAGTGAATATCCTCTGAGCAATAGAAGTTTCAATTCCTTTTGTCAGAAGAGCATTAGAAAAGATGAAGTATGGTCAAATCATGAGGATTTGCCATAAAGGGAGTATTACCGACTGGAAGACAATCGGTAGTAAGGACCTCTGCCGAAAGATCGGCAGAGGGATGCCGATTGAAGGGGATCGACAGGGAGGATCTTTGCCGAAGAGGGAAGGCTCGGCAGAAGAAGTTCAGCCGAAGATGTTGCTTATCTTCCGTAGTGGTAGCTCAGTTCCTTTGAAGTTCATCTTGATCCGCATCAGTAGACTTACTTCATGTTGAATTCGGTTGGTCTTCGATTCACCGATCTTTTAAAGTACAACTAAGCTATTACAAAGAACCACAAAATATTCTAAATATGAAAGTGTACACCATTTTACAGATATACAAATACAAACCGAAAGAGGAGGTCATCTTCAAATCTTAGATAACCCAACAATCTCCTCCTATTTGATGATGACATCCTATACTTAGATATTTTGAGTAAATATATGAATAATACGGTTTGACCTTGTTTTACTCTTTTGGGTTCTTTTTCACATAGACCATTCTTTTTGTTTCTTTTTTGGATTTTTTAAAAGTATCCGAAATTTACAAGTATAAAAGAATGAAATAATGAAAATTTACAAGGTATTTACTTCAAACTAAAGTTGCATGTTGTATTAATCAGTAGACTTACTTCATGTTGAATTCGGTTGGTCTTCGATTCACCGATCTTTTAAAGTACAACTAAGCTATTACAAAGAACCACAAAATATTCTAAATATGAAAGTGTACACCATTTTACAGATATACAAATACAAACCGAAAGAGGAGGTCATCTTCAAATCTTAGATAACCCAACAATCTCCTCCTATTTGATGATGACATCCTATACTTAGATATTTTGAGTAAATATATGAATAATACGGTTTGACCTTGTTTTACTCTTTTGGGTTCTTTTTCACATAGACCATTCTTTTTGTTTCTTTTTTGGATTTTTTAAAAGTATCCGAAATTTACAAGTATAAAAGAATGAAATAATGAAAATTTACAAGGTATTTACTTCAAACTAAAGTTGCATGTTGTATTAATCTATGAAGAAGATTACAATACAAGATTAACAAAAAGAAATTACAAAAGTTTAACTAACTAAGTAGCTGTACTTCTTCTCTTCATTTCTTCGATTACAGCCACATACATATCCTTTGCTGAGATAAGAATTATGTAAGCAATTCTTTCAAGAAAGGTGAGATCGGCAAAGGGTATGTCTCTTGATATGAAGAAGCGGATATGACCGAAGGCATCGTTGAAGAAGATTCCTTCGATCGGCTCACTTAGAACAGTAGTAGAGGAATGATGGACCAGAGTTGGTATTGATAGATCAAGGATGGAAACATCTGCAACTTTTCCTACCCTGGCCATCTATACAAACACATCTTCCTTTTTGGACCTTGACTTCGGTTTGGAATGAGAATGACCATATTTTAGATTATTGATCAACTCTTCTTCAGCTGGTGTGTGCACAATTTTGTAAGATTTTCGGTAGGATCTGAATTTAGTTTGGAGATCGGTAAGAGATTTATCAACAAGCAGCTTGAGAGCATTTTTGCTATTCTCCAAGCATATAGAAATCTCCATCCATTCAGATACACCGAACCGAACAAGAGAGTCCAGCCTATCAACAGATCTTCTAGCATAATAACTTGTTATAGTTAACCGAATGTCCTTGCAGCTGGAAGAAGGTTTGATGATTTTTACATCAATGATTTTGGAGAAGCTTCGGCGGTTGTGGAGGACTTTGTGATACCAATCAATGCACATAGTCTTGATTTCCTCACTCTTCTTAGCCGACTCCTCCAGGGCACTTAGCTGGGCATTAATAGCAACAGTAGAAGTTTTGTTGATTTTAGCCTCTTCCTCGGCTATCTTCAAAGCTAGCTCAAAATCTTTATCGCGAGATATCTGAGCTATTTTTGCAGCTTTAATTTCCTCTTCAGACATGCCCAAATCTGGAGAGGTAATCTTCGGGGGAGGAGGAAGATGAATTCCTCCACCGTCGGCAGCCTTATTTATGATAGCATCTTTAAGACGCTTCTCTTCTGCAGCTACTTCCTCCGGTGTCATTTTCTTTTTGCCCTTGTCTATCTTCGGCACTTGCTCCCCTTTGGATTCTTCGACCACTTTAGAGTGGTCGGTGCCCTCATCATTGGCAGGTGCCGAATCACTTGCCTTTTCAGCTTCGGAAGATACAACAACAGAGGTTTCTCCCTGACTCGCACGGGTGATGATTTTAGGGGTAATATGCTCCCCCTCAGTTTGTTTCTACCCCTCAGTATGTGCCGGGGTAGAAAGACCAGCCTTAGCCGACACACGGCTAAGACGACGGTCCACCCGTTCGAGAGTTTGTCGGTTATCAGGAGTGAAGGCCGACTCCGTAATGTCAATATCTAGTGACCCAACACAGTACTGAGCCACTTCGGCAGGAAGAGAGTCAATACGCTTATTAATATTCTGCAGTGCACCCAGAATTTGAGAATTGATAGAAGTCTGATCGTTAGCTTGTTGCCGAAGCTTAAGTAGCTCCTGATCCCGGGCATCGGATGCGGCCTTAAGAGCGGCCAAATATAAAGTTAAAGAGGTATTGCTATCAATTAACTTGATGACCTCAACAAGTAACTAGCCCATGCCAACTCTTGACCTAACCCCACCAGCTACTCATCTTTTTCTTAAAAAGAAGATGTTTCAATTTTTCTTGGGGATGCAACACATAATCTATCTGATTTTCATTTGGAAAATCTGAATATTGAAAAAGAAGAAAGTCTACCCCACCTTCGCACTTCGATCATGCACCATTGGTTTTGTGTATTACTGTTGTTGTCTTAATGGTTTGCACATTTTTGAGCCTATTATTAAAAGCAATCATCATGCTTAATTCTTTCATTCACAAGCACGTACACACAAGAAATTCGTTTTTCTGTCTAAATGTTCATAGAATAAACTTGTGTTATTCGATGATTGAATGGAAGACCTGGGGGAGTGAACATCAAAAAGCTTCTTTCCAATGTGTATTTGTTACACACAGTGGCTTTGTGCTACTGACAGGCATCTTAACTGATTCATTTGTTGATTCAAGTGTTACATTCTTATTTTTCTGAATTTGAAAAGATTCAGATAAATATCTTATGAATTGACGGATGATAAGAGGCTCATGTGATAAAGATTGATGGTCAGAAAAGATTAATGACATTTCTTG
Source organism: Arctium minus (assembly GCA_954870635.1). NCBI lineage: Eukaryota > Viridiplantae > Streptophyta > Magnoliopsida > Asterales > Asteraceae > Arctium > Arctium minus. The sequence continues at coordinate 94,487,409 of OX941084.1, forward strand.
GTGAAGTTTTGATGATTTCTCTATTCGACATCATCAAAAAGGGGGAGAGACTCAAGAAATGGAGAAGCTATTTTCAAGAATTGGTTAGTTAAAGGTAAGCTTGTAACGATTTTTAGAGATATTATTTCAAGAAATATGATTTGGAGAAAGTTTGTTGCAAGATTTTGTCAAATAATGCAAGTTATGGGAAATTGCACAGAGTTAAATGAGAAAGTTCAAAGAATTTTGAAAGTATGCTGAAGATACTGAAATTTTCTTTGAAAAATGTTTGCTGAAGAAAAGTGAGCCAACTCTGAAGGTAATTTCTTTCTGAGGTCTGAAAGAGGTTTCTATAACCTTTGGGGGAGATTGTTAAAGATTCTTGAAGAGAATACTTACAGACTTTGGGGAGATTGCTGAAAGATAATTTTGCTTATCCGAAAAGAGGAGATGATTTGTTTCTAAATCAAAGGGGGAGATTAAACTTGTTGAAAGAAATCTACAAGGGGGAGATTGTATTGCAAATATTTTCGAAAGATGATCTTGAATCCAAAGGGGGAGATTGTTAGTGTACAAATATATTTTGGATACAAGATCATGAAGAATGATGATAATAGTCAAGTCAAAGAGCTTAAGTCAACTCTCAAGCTAAGTCAACGTCTTTGTAATAAAGTCAAAGTCAAAGTTAGTCAATGTTGTAAGTGTTTTAGTGTTGTAAGAGTTTTTAGATATAAGAGTTGTTTTCTGTTTGTAGACTCATATGACTAGGAGAAAGTTAGATGTGCATATTGTGTTAGAGAGAGAAATATTCAAGAGCCTGTTGTATTCGAAATTGGTTGAAATAGAAATTGAATGAATTCGTATTAGTTTGTTATATTGATCATTTCCACTGATTGTGGGACACACAACTTTAGATCCAAGAAACTCATTATAGAAGTATTCAAATAATAAATCTAATTCTATTTAACGCGATGTTGAAGTAGACGCATTATCAGAATTAGAAACTTTAGATACAAGTTCTGGACTGATTTGTGCAGAAGCTAAAACTCCTGTTATAACGGGTTTTGAACTGATGTGTTCAAAAGCCATCTCTTCATCAAATGTAACATTAATGCTCTCAACCATAATCTTTGAGTTCTTGAGGTAGACTCTGTATGATTCGGATGACTAAGAGTAGCTAATGAAGATCCCTTCTTCAGCTTTAGGACTGAACTTGTTCAAGCTCTCCTTATCATTTAGCACATAACACCTACATCCAAAGATGTAAAAGTTTTTGATGCTAGGTATTCTATTTTTAATCAAAGAATCCGGCGTTTTCCCAAACCAACGATGGATGATTGACCTGTTTTGAGTATAACATATAGTAGACACAACTTCAGCCCACAGAAACAGAGGTAGATCAGATTGACTAAGCATAGTGCGAGCAACCTCGATTATAGTTCTTTTTCGCCTTTCTACTACTTCATTATGTTATGGTGTTCTCACAGCAAAAAACTGACGTGTTATCCCGACCAATTCTAGATAATCATCTACAGTCATGTTTTTGAATTTTGTGCGATTATCAGTTCTGATCAGCTTAACTGTCTTCGGAAATTTTACTTGGAAAGTCTTGAGAAACGAGATAACGATTTGCGGAGTCTTGTCTTTTGATTTCAGAAACGATTTACTAGGACGTTCTGGGAGATAACGATTTACTAGGACGTTCTTCTTGTCGTTGATACTATGTGTTCTCACAAGACCGCAGAGATCCATATGTAACAACTCTAGAGGAGTGCTTGTACTAGTTTCAGGCTTGGGCTTGTGTGAAGCTCTCTTCATTTTTCCTTTCTCGCATGCATCACACAGATGTTCTTTTTCGTATTTAAGCTCAGGCAAACCCTTGACAAAATTGACAGTCACCAACTTATTAATGAAAAGAAAGTTGAGGTGGGATAGCCTTATATGCCATAACCAACTTTGTTGCATAGAGGCTTTAGAGAGTAGACACACAACATTATCTATCTTCACATTGGACATGTTGATAGTGTAGATGTTTGACTTTCTCGTGCCAACCAAGAGTTCTTTTCCTTCTTCCGTTCTCACACAACATCTCTTGTCTTTGAAATTTACCTCCAAGTCCTTGTTGCAAAACTGTCCGATGTTGAAAATATTGTGTCGTAGACCTTGAACATAGCTCACCTTCTTAATCGTTATGTTCTCTTGCACGACATCTCCATAACCAACTGTCAGTGAAAATTGGTCATTCCCAAATCAGATGTTGCATCAAAATTTCTCTAAATAATTAGATAAAATATCTTTATGCCCTGTCATATGCTTGGAACAGCCTGAATCGAAGTACCACGTATGACGGGTCTACACAGGAGAAATCAAGCAACAATCGGTTTAGGTACTCATTTATAGATGGGTCCTTTCAAGTTAGCATCAGATTTTGGCACCCATTTGAATTTGGGTCGTCTTTGCTTTTGAAAAACATTATAAGAATAAACATTATAATAACTAAACCAATTTTCAGAATATTGTCGAGTCACAAAATCATTATGACCATATGTGGAACACTGAATAGGCAAATGAGATAATTGGATCAATTGTTTTATTGTATAAGTCTTGTAAGAAGTTAGAAGTTTTGTTTTATGAGAAGCTTATTGACCAAGTAAATCAGTAACAATATCATTGTTAGTGTATTGTTGTATCCAAGATTTATGTAGAAAAGTCAAAGTCTGTAAAGTCAAATAGAGTCAAGTCTTGTAAGTAATATCTTATATAAATAGGTATATAGTGGTATGAGTGTTAGTGAGTAAGAGAGGATTGAAAAGCATATGAGAGTTTAATGTGGTGAGAGTTTTGGGGATTCATGTAACTCATATGATTGTTTGTGAGATATACGACAAATACACACTCTCTCTCAACACTCTCTCTCTAGATCTGTTTCATAATTGTCAAATATGTACATCTTGAATTGAATTGCTTGAATTTGTGACCTAACATTTGGTATCAGAGCAGACCAAAATCATTCCGATGGATTGAAAGAAACTTTGAAATGATTTGCATTTGATTTGATTTTTCGATTCTTGAAGAACACGCAATTATTTTCTGGAAATACACTGTTGCATCAATTTTTTCATGAAAAATCACTTTTTTTGCAAGAAAATGGTATCTTAGTGATCGATATGTGTTTATACAACTTTCTTGTTTAGATTTCATCTCGAAATTCGCACTTAATTGCCTCCAATTTTGGATTTTTGTGGTTTTCGGTTTTAAAAAGTTTGAACACTGTTTTAATCGATTCACTGAACTTTTGTTGTTTTTAATCAAAATCATGTGTTAGAAAAGTGTTCTAGTTGATATTTCTATCAATCCTATGGATTTTCATGTGTTGTTTGCAGGTTTTTAAGATTTTTTTGATCGAAATCAGTGACTAAGACTGAAGAACACGCTAAATTTAAAAAACACGCACGAATCATAAGGGAAGAACACGCATACTAAAAAACACGCAAGCAACGAAGATCACACACAATGAAGACATTTTATGTTTCCATGTTTTATGCGAGTTCTTGACCAATACACGCTAAGAGTTTTCTGCGAGAAGTAGAAATGCGCAAGACACGCTTTGCGAGTTTTGATTTTCTGATTTCTGTATTATGCAAGTTTTGTATTATGCGAGAGGTCATTTTGTGCGAAATTAAAATGTCAAAAAGTTCCTAAGTATAGAACGCGCAAAAGCATTGCGAGAAGTTAAAGTTCAAGAACGCACAAGCCTTGATATGTGAGAAGCTTAAACACTCACAACCTTATCTGCGAGAACTAAAAACACGCAAGTAGTGTTCTGCGCGAACCTAAAACGCGCATAAGCTTGTCTGCGCGAAGTAGTTGCTATAATGTTCTGTGAGTTTCTTTGTTTTGCGAGTTTGTGCCTTAGGATTTTTTTAAAAGTTTTTCAAATTTTGATCAAGTTTGATTTTCAAGTCAAATTTTTATCTGAATATTTTGGACGATCATTTCAAGCATAACATTCAAGATGTCTAATGTTTTATCAGGGATAGATTGTGCCATCATGTTCATGCCTAAAATACCTACCACAGAATTCAAAGCTTCTAAAACAGATTCAGGAGTTTAAAGCTAAATTTTCAAATTTTGAGAAAACTTCTAAATGTGCAAAATGTACTAACAATTCTAAATCTGATTTTTCAGGTATCATCAAGGCAAGGGAGAAAGAAATTAAAGTGAAAGAGAGAGAGATAACCAAACTTCAAAGCCAACTGAAGACAACTGAACATAAATCATCAGAGCTAAAAGCTGAATCAGTTGATCTACATAACAAGTTCAAGGCTTTTGAAGAGAAGATATCTGCATTGGAAGCAAAGAATCCTGATCTGATGAAAAATCTCATTGCAGGTACAATTAAAGCTGATCTGGAGAAAATCTACAATCAAAAGCTATATGATTTTTCAAAGAAAGCTTTACAAGAGAAGAAAGATTTAGAGCATAGATGTTTAAAACTCTCAAAGAAAGTGTCAGAATTTGAAATGATTTTAATAACTGAAAGAGACACGTTTGCAAAAGAGAGAAAAATTCTTGATGATAAGGTTATTGAATTTCCCAAATAAATTTCTACATTACAAGACTTACTTGAAAAAGAAAGAAAATATTTCCAAAAAAAGAATGAAAATGTAATATCCCAATTCAATTAAGCAATTCAAACAAGAATATGACAATCAAGGTTCTAGAGAGAGAGTAGAGAGAGAAACAATCACAAGTATATTGATCTGACAATTACACGTATTACTTCGTTACCACAAACACTCATAAGGCTAATCTATTTATATCACAAGACTTCACTCACATGCTTAAAAACTCTAAACATAAAAACTCTCAAGACACTAAAGTTGACTCTACAAGACTTGACTATTTGACTTTTCACACTTTGACTTACATTGACTTTGACTTTTCAACATTAAATCTTGGATACAATTCTATACACTAACATTCTCCCCCTTTGTATTCAAGATTTAAAAAAAAATTGACAATCATCTTTAGCGCTTGATTCTTTAATCTTTGACTCTGTCAGCTTTGTACTTTGCAACTCTGATAGTCATTAATCTCTGAAGCTTTGAAGAATCTTGAAAAGTCATTCACGCCGCTTTGAATAGTCATCAAGTCTTGAACAAACATTTTAAAAACCTTTGAAAATTCTTTGAAATCTTCATTTTAGAATTTGATTTAGGAATCTTTGAACTCATATCTTCATCTCTCTGATCTCTGGATCATCTTCAGAAAACCAACTTTCTTAAATCATCTTGACTTGTCTTTGAATCATCTCGGGATGATTTCTTTTCATCAGATTTAAACATTCTGAAACTTCTCCACAAATCTATTCGCGTTGAACTTTCTTCATACTTTGAAATTGAACTCTGTAAACTTCTCCCCCTTTTTGATGAATTGTGAGAATCAAAATCATCAAAACTCATTTCAATTTCAGTTCAGTCTTTGAAACTTCTCTCCCATTTTGACAATGTAGAACAATCTTCATGATCTCTTCTGATAATATTTGAACATTCTCCCCCAATTGATCTGATAACGAGCCGTCAATTCATGAATATATTTATCCGAATCTTTTCAAATTCAGACAAATTATGAGTTGTAACCCTGAATCAACAAATGAAACAGTTAGGAATGACTGTCAGTAACACAAAGTTACTGTGTACAACGAACATTTTAAGGAGCTGGTTTGATGTTCACTCCCCAGGACTTCCATTCAATCATTAAAAAAAACACAAGGTATTTTCTATGAATGTTCTGACAGAAAAACATATTTTCTGTGTGCTCGTGCTTGTGTTATGAAAGAATTAGCACAATGATTGTGTTTCATAAGGCTCAAAGTATGTAAACCACTGAGACAATAATGATTATACATAGACTCAATTGTGCATGAGAAAGGGTCGAAGGTGGGGCAATTTTCCTTCTTTTTCAATATTAGTATCTTCCAAGTGAAGAACGAATAGATTATGTGTTGTTTCCCTAGAAAATGTGAAACATTCTCTTTTTAAGAAAAGAATGAGTAGCTGGTGGGGTTGTAAGCAAGAGATGGCATGGGCTAGGTGCCTTTTTCAATGTCGTTCACGAAGAATTGTGAAACAACAGTTTATGCGGCTGGCCGACTCAGAAAGAAGTTTGGTGGAGAGTTTGATATTCTTTTACTCTGATCTCTCACCCTCTCTCTTTTAAACATTAAAGCTCACTTCTAACCAATATCTCATTTTCATATTACCTCTTCACACACCACTGTCAATCTTTTGACCCCTCTCCCCTCAATCACTCAAAGAATTACTTCCGGGGCAGGAAACACTGGTTATTGTGAATCCATGGAAGTTCTTTTAAGCACTCACACTGAATGCCATGTATTTTTCCTAAAAGCATGTATCTCAATGATTTTCTTGACTATAAAGCACAAGAAATCATTTGTTATTGTATGTATGCTCATAAAGATAAGAATGATATTTGAGCATTTTAAGCATTTAAGATTTCTCAAAACTTTGTATGAATGAATATTCATGAAAGAATAGAAATATTTTGAGAATCTGACAATGATTAAGATCATATCAAATTATCATGAAGAAAAAAAATTGGGAAATCAAAGACGTAGTATGTTTATATGAACAATATATAAACATTGTTAACAATGAAAGCACATATAATAATGAAATGACGTCTGATCTCAAACAATTTAGAGTACAAACGGGAGTATTACCATAGGAAGATTAAACTTTTGATACATGGTAATAACAAATTCAAATGAAGTACTGAACCAATGTGTGTGAATACTTGACAGTATATAGACAAGATAATACACAAGTATTAATCTTTGGAAACACACGGTTAATTAAGCATTAAAGCTCAAGTATGAAAAACATTTGAAAATCACACTTCTCAATTCATGAAATCTTTTAAGAATCAGAAGTTGTTTGAACATTTCAGAAAAAGTTTTTCATGTTCGAAAGTTGTTCTTCTTTCAAACAATCAGAGATTTAGATCAGAAGATACTTACCTTTAAGCTCCCCCTTAAATCATGATAGAATGATTTAGGTCAGATAAGCTCCCCCTGGATATTTGCAAAATATCCTTATCTGAACATAGAAGAACGGGTCCTGATCTGTCATATGATCAGAAGCCACAGTCTTGACATTGAGGTGCAGGTTTTGAGCTGTTGTGTTTAAAAGCCACCGTTCTTTGAGGTACGAGTCCTAGACTGATTTGTCTAGAAGTCAAAGACTTTTAACTTTGAAATTTGGGTCTTGAACTGAATTATTCAAGAGCCATCGTTCCTGCTCCCCCTAGACCGGTGGTACCTGCAAATGTAACACCCTTAAAATTGGAAAGAGCAACTAATATAAAATTTTCAATAAAACCTCAAATAAAGATAAAATCTCTTACAACAAGTCCAAACTTGAAATACTAATCTAGGTTCAACCGTCAACAAATAAATAAAGTCTTACACGAAGACTAAATCAGATCGGGTGTTACTAAACCCCAAATACAAGTTGCTATTCCCAAGATAAAGACAGAAGACTTCACCAGGCTACTCACCCACGTGGATATGACTAATACTCAACTCTTCGCAACAACGCTAGAACCATTTCCCCCAACCAGAACCTGATGCACATACCGACAAATAAAAAGGTTAGGCTAACGCCTAGTGAGTTCAAGAGTTTACAGATGGAATAATTATATTTGTTAAAGGGAAATAATGCAATTTAAATCGTAGACAATCCAAATATTTACTTTAAATATTAAATGACAACATTTTCCAGAAACACCCTTAAAACAAGGGACCCAAATTGAACCTTCATTCGTGAAACCACTTTAACCCCCAACACACCCAACACGTGAATAGAAAGCAAAACTCCCAATTTATAATGATGCGAAGTAAGATTTTACTTCTCGAAGCACCCCAAACGCGGGCGGGGCATAATACACAACCCATAAATCTTGAGTAAACAGACCCATATATGCAACACGTCACCGAAAATATGGATAATAAAATACTACCCTTTAATACCAAAATAACACCTTCCGCTGACGGGGGAGACCCGATTCCATTGTATGTGGCGGAACACAAAGTTAAGCCACATAACCATGTTGTCGAACTACACCTCAGATCGTGACTGTATTGCCTGCTTTACCGAGCTACACCTCCAGTCGTGACTGTATTGCCTGCTCCGTCGAGCTACACCTCCAGTCGGACTTTATTTCAGGTCCCAAACACCATATCCCCTATTGCCTACTCCGCCGAGCTACACCTCAAGGATACACGATCTTATTGTCTGTTCGGTTTCTAGCGGAGTTTCATCCTCAGGGTACTCATTCGACCCCTAGTGCCTACTCCCTAGAATTCAAGATAGGAGCCCCAACTCCGATGTCTAACCTCGTGCACAAGAATTAGACATCCAACACAAGACTCGTGGTCCAGAAGTACAACCCATAAAGGTTCCTCTTCCCCAAACAACCGGGACGACGCCAATGCCAACACGACATTATTTCCCAAAGTGAGAATCCCAAGAGTCCTCACCATTAAACATGACTGACTTACCTGCCTATGGATCCAATGCATTACAGTCTAAAATACATGACTCCAATTGAATGACACACGCACTCAAAACATGTATTCTCCAAAATAAAGTGCAATAAATGCAACTCACACCCAACGCTCCACTTTAAGTTATTAAAACCGAACAAAAGTCCCCAATACCCGACAAAGCCGAAAACTGAGCCTTAAGCTCAACTAACCAAACGACCATATGCTGAAATCCACAAAATGCAATAAAATGCATCGACCACATATATGCAAATACATGCTTTAACTACATGAATAAACTCCAACGTAAATCATTTTCCACAAGTTTATAATCTCATTCACTCCATCCAAATGTCCCATGATACACATTTAAATAACACTTACTCAAGAGATTTATACCTATACGATAAATCATTTAAATACCAATATCACCGGTTTACTCAGTAAAATACTTGAGTTACATCTTTTCCCAAAACATTAGGTTCATAAGTTCAGAAACGTTTGCAAGGTTGGGAATGACCCAGCACCCATGACTCACCCAGTGGTATTTTTAAAACATTTCACGATACAAAATACACGTAATACCAACAAGCATAAAAATGCATTCCTACCCAATACTTTCCATTTAGGTAAATAAGTCATCAATTCATATTTCGATGCATTTTACAACATACTCAAAAATCCCCAAGATGAGTGTTTTATAAGTTTACAAAGTTACCCACTTCCAAATAACCAAACTTATCAGCAGTTAACATTTTAATGTAAGACATAAACACTTTAAAATAAACATTTTGGCATGCACACCGTTTTCACAAATCAACTTGAACTCACCTTGCTAGATTTAGGCTAAATCTAGATTTTACCCCACTTTGAGCTCCTTTGAAGAAACTTGAATCTTCAAGTCCAAAACTTCCAAAAACCTAGATTCACAAGTTTCCACCCATTAATAAACATATTCAACCATTTAGAATCGATCCCCAAACACCTTATATCAATATCCCCAATTTTGGTCAAAAACCCTAATTTGACCTAACTTTTCTCAAACTCTTCCAAACCGAAATTGGAGTAATAAAACACTAGGAAATCATCAACGAAGCATTTACATCACTTAATGAGGTTTAGAACTGGAGAGGATAAACTTACCACTTAGGTTTTGATGAAAACCTAGAAAACCCAAAAATAGAGCTTGAGGTTGAAGATGAAGATTCTTGGTGTTTACCTTCTATCCATTGATGATACTTCAATACTTGAGGATAGAGGCATTTGATGGATCAAAATCACCATGGATGGGTTTGGGAGGTCTTGAGAGAGTTTAGAGGGAGTTGGGAAGGAAATGAGAAGTGAAGAATGAGAAAAGGGGCTGAAAATCGAATTTTAATCAGCTGGTACCCCTTGGCTATAGTGCCAAGCGATTGTGCCAGTGGCACTAAAACTGGCACAATCGCCAGGAGTGTACCGAGGGGCCATTTGGCATGGCGATAATTCCAAGCGATTGTGCCCTCTGGCACTCTCGCTGGCATGGTCGCCCAGGTGCCCTCAAACCCTAAAAAATCCGACTTCTCCGCTCTCGATTAGCTTGGCATCCAAATCAACAAATATACCCACAATAGTACGCAATCGTAGCTCAAATGGAGAAGGAAAGATAGTCAAACGTACCAAAATTCAGGGTGTTACAATCCTCCCAACCTTAGAACGATTTCGTCCCCGAAATCTACTCCTCACCCAAGACTTTTCATTACCACTATTGCCTCCTATTGGGTTCCCTTGGTCCCCAAAGGTAACAACACATCATAGATCTCAATGGCATCATTCTCGAAAGATAACTATTGTCTCCCTTTCCAAGGGATTGCCTCCGACCCGATTCATCCTTGAGCTAAAACTCGTTAACTTCCTGACAAACTGACATACTGATATTCCTTCACATCCTAAACCATTCGGATACATCACACTCATATAAAAGTGAACCTCGAACCTTACAAGAGTAATCCTTAACCTTCGAATCCCGGTCGTCTCCCAACCTTAGGGAACACGTACTACCTCAAAGGCAGCTTATGGCCTCAACTTCTCGCTGACTAATTTGCCTCAGCTCGACATGCTTTTGAACCCAAACAAAAGTTGGATATCAACCTCCAAGGAATCCTCTAAATTTTTAATGTTCCAAGGTCGTCCTTCCGACGCTTCAAATCCCAAGGACTCCTCCAGTCCCTTAATTGTAACTCCTTTCACGATAGGGGTTTTAAATCTATAGCCCTAATGAGTTCAAGGTTTTCAACTAATATGTCAATTTGAAATTTCTAAAACTTTCAAATATACAAGTTTTACAACAATTAATCATGCGGTAAAAAATCCATTATCGTTCACTCGATGGGTGTGCAAAATGGTCACCTATGTCATGCATATAAAACCATTTCAAAATTTGTTTGATCAATAATTGTGTTACCAAAGACAGTAACAAAAGATGCGCAACAAAATTTTCAAATGGACTACCAAGGTCCTAGCATGCATCAATTTACACTATGTACGTGAAAATAATTTTCTGTACTACAACATGTGCAACAAAATGTTGGTACAACTCCAAAAGAGAAATTCACAATTTCAACTTTAAAATATTTTCCTTTAAACCACAAAACGTCGGAGTATAAAATCCCTAACAAGGCCCATATACATCAGTTTAGTTCCCAAATTCAGCAAAACGATAGGAACGTAATTGAGTTTTAAATCAAGTTCGAACTTTGGACTGGACCGATAAAACGCACTTGTCCAAAACAGTGATTACAACGACATGTGGCCCGATAACTCAATTAATGCATCGCGGAAAATTTATAACAGTAAAGTCAACAATCGAAGCACGTTTAGATTAAAAGTTTAATATGAGACAACATAAATCGATCACCTATTTACTCACGCGAGTGAAAATCAAATTCAACCCAAAAGTATGCACATATGCCCGCATAAACTCAAGATGTAATCATGCGACGTTAAGATTTTCCAAAATCCCTCTTACGGTTGTAAAAATATGGGTGCAAGACTCGCATGAGACAAAGTATTAAACAAAACTCATAAATTAAAGCACACAATAATGCATGTATTCACGTTCCAAAATTTTATCTACGCAACTCAAAATATCGCGCAATAAGACGTCATAAAGCCCTAACTGAATTTTCATAAATTCACTAACGTTAAAATCAAATGATATCAAAATTTTCGTTTCCCAACGTAAAAACATAAGACGACAATACGTCTAAAAACGTTAAAATTTTAGGAGTTTCCCCTTTTTACCGCCATGCAAAATAAAGTGTCATTTTTCAACAAACCTTGCATGAGACTCGACTCTAAATAAACTCATAAATTTACATGCAACATAATTAAAGTCTACGCATTTCATAGTTCCCTGTCGCATAGCAAACCGTTATAAAATTAATACTTCATAAAACTCCACAAACGCACACGAAAAAGCATTCCACAACCGGACTTGCATGCGCCAGATATCTCACAAAACTAGCATTGTGACATGTGTATGCACTTTGGTTAAAAGATAAAATAATTTACGTCGTTCTCAAGTTCAAAGCCAAATCAACAATATGCTTTTGTCGCTCTAGGACATGGGCTAAAACACAATGGCGAAAACACCCACTATGACAACCATGCATACTATATGCAACCAAACCGCTCATATAAGGACCCAAGAGAAAAACGACGCAACTGGACGCCATTAAAATCACCACCTTAAATCCACAAAATCACTCGGAATAAGGTTCTATATGAAACTCAATCACCAAAATGGTGGAAGATAACTCTTCATCCAAAACTTTAACATATGTGGAGGAGATCCAATGTTAAAGTTATAAACTATAGTCACTTGTACAAGACCTAATCAACAACAAAATATGCATACCGCAATGTTCGAAATATCGTTAGACACAAAACGGGGATGAAGAGGTTTTCAATACAAGGTTTCAACTACGTGCAATAAGCAATTTCATGCATGTTTAAACTCATGATTAAAATATGGTGCGTGCTAAACATTTTTCCAAAATCTCATAATATATTTCACCTTATGATTCGGAAAACATGAAAAGTAATTGGTGCAAACTCGTTTCAGAAATAATTTCGTGCGTGACTTTTTGTCGGCATCACCATGTCTGAGAACCATTCTCCTCAATCTCATAGTCATACTATCGTCATCCGGATGTTCAACATCGTAATAATCACACTTATTCGGTTAACTTACAATTTTCTTCTTGAAGTAAAATCAACCCGATAAGCCTATGATTCTAATTCCACCAACAACTCCGATCCAAATTGGTCAACTCAATGAATTCTTCGTGCTTAACCATCATTCCAATATGGCAATGCTATAAACATCAATTCTTCTATCGGTCATTCGCTCAGAAACTTCCTCACTACCCCCAATGGTCATCACACCAAGGCAGTTCAAGTATACCCATGTAACTGTAAGTTCACCATAACACTGGCCAGGTGCCATTATAAACGTACCGTACATGATTATCCTTGCCATTCTCGACAAGTTTCCCGTTTCTAGCGACTCAATCAACCTTAAAATATCATATCCTAAGGTACCTAATGGTGGAATTTCACTTTCAATCACTTAGAAGAACGCTAGTTTGAGTCTAGGCATCCGAAAATCAATACCTAATTCTCTCAAACTTAAGCTCTAATACCAACTTGTAACACCCTTAAAATTGGAAAGAGCAACTAATATAAAATTTTCAATAAAACCTCAAATAAAGATAATATCTCTTACAACAAGTCCAAACTTGAAATACTAATCTAGGTTCAACCATCAACAAATAAATAAAGTCTTACACGAAGACTAAACCAGATTGGGTGTTACTAAACCCCAAATACAAGTTGCTATTCCCAAGATAAAGACGGAAGACTTCACCAGGCTACTCACCCACGTGGATATGACTAATACTCAACTCTTCGCAACAACGCTAGAACCATTTCCCCCAACCAGAACCTGATGCACATACCGACAAATAAAAAGGTTAGGCTAACGCCTAGTGAGTTCAAGAGTTTACAGATGGAATAATTATATTTGTTAAAGGGAAATAATGCAATTTAAATCGTAGACAATCCAAATATTTACTTTAAATATTAAATGACAACATTTTCCAGAAACACCCTTAAAACAAGGGACCCAAATTGAACCTTCATTCGTGAAACCACTTTAACCCCAAACACACCCAAAACGTGAATAGAAAGCAAAACTCCCAATTTATAATGATGCGAAATAATATTTTACTTCTCGAAGCACCCCAAACGTGGGCGGGGCATAATACACAACCCATAAATCTTGAGTAAACAGACCCATATATGCAACACGTCACCGAAAATTTGGATAATAAAATAATACCCTTTAATACCAAAATAACACCTTCCGATGACGGGGGAGACCCGATTCCATTGTACGTGGCGGAACACAAAGTTAAGCCACATAACCATGTTGTCGAACTACACCTCAGATCGTGACTGTATTGCCTGCTCTACCGAGCTACACCTCCAGTCGTGACTGTATTGCCTGCTCCGTCAAGCTACACCTCTAGTCGGACTTTATTTCAGGTCCCAAACACCGTATCCCCTATTGCCTGCTCCGTCGAGCTACACCTCAAGGATACACGATCTTATTGTCTGTTCGGTTTCTAGCGGAGTTTCCTTCTCAGGGTACTCATTCGACCCCTAGTGCCTACTCCCTAGCATTCAAGATAGGAGCCCCAACTCCGATGTCTAACCTCGTGCACAAGAATTATACATCCATCACAAGACTCGTGGTCCAGAAGTACAACCCATAAAGGTTCCTCTTCCCCAAACAACCGGGACGACGCCAATGCCAACACGACATTATTTCCCAAAGTGAGAATCCCAAGAGTCCTCACCATTAAACACGACTGACTTACCTGCCTATAGATCCAATGCATTACAGTCTAAAATACATGACTCCAATTGAATGACACACACACTCAAAACATGTATTCTCCAAAATAAAGTGCAATAAATGCAACTCACACCCAACGCTCCACTTTAAGTTATTAAAACCAGACAAAAGTCCCCAATACCCGACAAAGCCGAAAACTGAGCCTTAAGCTCAACTAACCAAACGACCATATGCTGAAATCCACAAAATGCAATAAAATGCAGCGACCACATATATGCAAATACATGCTTTGGCTACATGAATAAACTCCAACGTAAATCATTTTCCACAAGTTTATAATCTCATTTACTCCATCCAAACGTCCCATGATACACATTTAAATAACACTTACTAAAGAGATTTATACCCATACGATAAATCATTTAAATACCAATATCACCGGTTTACTCAGTAAAATACTTGAGTTACATCTTTTCCCAAAACATTAGGTTCATAAGTTTAGAAACGTTTGCAAGGTTGGGAATGACCCAGCGCCAATGACTCACCCAGTGGTATTTTTAAAACATTTCACGATACAAAATACACGTAATACCAACAAGCATAAAAATGCATTCCTACCCAATACTTTCCATTTAGGTAAATAAGTCATCATTCATATTTCGATGCATTTAACAACATACTCAAAAATCCCCAAGATGAGTGTTTTATAAGTTTACAAAGTTACCCACTTCCAAATAACCAAACTTATCAGCAGTTAACATTTTAATGTAAGACATAAACACTTTAAAATAAACATTTTGGCATGCACACCGTTTTCACAAATCAACTTGAACTCACCTTGCTAGATTTAGGCTAAATCTAGATTTTACCCCACTTTGAGCTCCATTGAAGAAACTTGAATCTTCAAGTCCAAAACTTCCAAAAACCTAGATTCACAAGTTTCCACCCATTAATAAACATATTCAACCATTTAGAATCGATCCCCAAACACCTTATATCAAAATCCCCAATTTTGGTCAAAAACCCTAATTTGACCTAACTTTTCTCAAACTCTTCCAAACCGAAATTGGAGTAATAAAACACTAGGAAATCATCAATGAAGCATTTACATCACTTAATGAGGTTTATAAATGGAGAGGATAAGCTTACCACTTAGGTTTTGATGAAAACCTAGAAAACCCAAAAATAGAGTTTGAGGTTGAAGATGAAGATTCTTGGTGTTTACCTTCTATCCATTGATGATACTTCAATACTTGAGGATGGAGGCATTTGATGGATCAAAATCACCATGGATGGGTTTGGGAGGTCTTGAGAGAGTTTAGAGGGAGTTGGGAAGGAAATGAGAAGTGAAGAATGAGAAAAGGGGCTGAAAATCGAATTTTAATCAGCTGGTACCCCTTGGCTATAGTGCCAAGCGATTGTGCCAGTGGCACTATCGCTGGCACAATCTCCAGGAGTGTACCGAGGGGCCATTTAGCATGGTCGCCCAGGTGCCCTCAAACCCTAAAAAATCTGACTTCTCCGCTCTCAATTAGCTTGGCATCCAAATCAACAAATATACCCACAATAGTACGCAATCGTAGCTCAAATGGAGAAGGAAAGATAGTCAAACGTACCAAAATTCAGGGTGTTACAGCAAAACAGATTTAATAGGCTTTGGTACCCACTGGTATTTGAGTCCTGGTATGTTAGATTTAGGAATCCACCTCTCATTAGATTTATATCTTTTAAAATCAGAAATCTGAGAAGTAATTCTGTAAGATCCGTACCAGTTATGAGCAGTTTCTTTCTGAACGAAGTCATTCTTTCCACAGTAAGAACAACAGATTTTCTTTTGAGCAATCCTGATCAAATGATTAGTAGAGTAAAACATATCAGAATTACCAAAAGAGTTACGTTTATGCGCATTGTTCTTTTTGGCATTTGTTGTGGATTTGAATGCTTTGTCCTTCTTTTTTTCTTCAGAAGAATCTTTAACTCTCCAGAACCATCTGACTTTTCTTTGATTGCTTTCCAAGAGATTTTACATAATAGCTCGCTGAACCATCAACAGATTTGTCATAAAATAGATTTGATGGTCTAATCTGATTTGAGTTGGCAATTTGTGATTTGACACTTTTCTTTTTCAAAACATTTTTCTCATGAATAGAACTTGAAGCGGTTTTGAAAGAATAGACTGATTCTGTTGAATTATCAACAGGCGATTGACTAATCACATCAGCTGTAATATTTTCTAACAGATCAACGTTTGCAGCTTCCAAGCTTTTTATCTTTTCGGATAAAATGTTTCTTTCAGAAGTCATTGTGTCAAACATTTGTTTCAAATCAGATTTGGCCTTCTTTTCTTTTTGCACATCTGATGATAGAGTAGTTATTTTGGATGTGAGCTTTGATATCTCAGATTCAAAATGTAAACGTTCAAGCTCAAAATATTTTTCCAAGTTTTTGTTCTTTTCAGAAATATCTTTGAAAATCCTAGTATTTCTTTTTTTAGCATTTCTCTTTTCAATCTCATAAGACTGCTTCTTTTCTTTGAAAATCTGTCTTTATTTTTCGAGCAAGTCTTGTAAAGTAGAAATCTGATTGGGAAGTTCAGTAATTTTATTTTCAAGAACTTTTCTTTCCTTAGCAAATGTGTCTCTTTCAGTAATTAGAATCTTTTCAAAATTAGACACTTGCTTGGAAAGTTTAAGGCATCTAAGCTCCAAATCCTTCTTCTCTTGTAGAGTTTTCTTGGAAAGTTCAGATGTCTGTTGAGTTGAAGATGTCTTCAAATTTGATTTTTCTTTTTCTGCTTGGATGCTTTTCTTCAGTTCAGCATTCTGTATCTCCAAGGCAGATATCTTCTCTTCGAAAGCCTTAAACTTTAGTTGAAGCTCAACTAATTCATATTTCAGTTCTGATGATTTCTATTCAGTCGTCTTCAGTTGGCTTTGAAGTTTCGTAATTTTTCTGTCTTTCAGCTTGATTTTTTTTCACAAGCTTGAATAGTATTTCCTTTTATTTCAATCATTTCCTCTTTCTCTTTAATCTCCTTATCTCTTGCACTGATGATACCTGCACAATCGGATTTAGCATGATCAGTACATTTTACACAAACAAGAGTTTTATCAGAATTTGACAAAGTTAACTTCAACTCCTGAATCTGTTTGAGAAGCTTTGAATTCTGATTTTTCAGATTGTCTCTTTCTGCTTCTATTTTCGGTATCTCAGGCATGTACAATACAACCATGATCGTTCCCAAACAATTCAGAACAGTTTAACTGAAAGTGAAACTTTAGATCAGCACAAAAAAATATTCTCAGAAAAATTATCCATCTCTGAAACTCGCAAAGCACTGGAACTCGCAAAGCTCATAAACACGCAAGTCACTATTCACCGCACTTCTCGCTAGAAGGCATATGCGCGAAACTAAAACTCACAGGACACTGAATGCGCGAAGTGAGAAACTCGCTAAAGGGATGTGCGCGAAGATGCTTCTCGCAGATTGCTTTGTGCGCGAAATGGACTTAGAATTATTTTGAACTTAAAACTTCTTGCAAAGGAACGCAAACTCGCACGTCAAACGTTTCTTGCGCGTTCCATACTTAAACAAATTTGACAATCTACTTATCGCTAAATGGAAACTCGAAAAACGAAGAAACTCGCAAGTCACTGTTAACCGAGCTTTGCGCTAAGAGTGTTGTGCGCAAACAATGAACTCGCAAGATACTTGTGCGTGTTTAATTTATCCACTTCTCGCAAACCCTTTATGCGCGAACCACACTTAACATTTTGACAATCAACATGCGTATTCTTGGTAGCTTGCGCGAACTTCAGCGTGCGTGTTCTTCATTTGCGCGAATCTCAGATCTAGCGCGTTCTTGTCTCTGTTGGTTCAAAATCGATCCAAAAAATTCAAAAACTTGCAAATTTCCCTGCAATCGATTCTAACAGACTCGAAATACAATGTAGAACATCTTTCTAAGCAACAAATCTATTAAAAACATCAAAGTACAGTGCATTTGATCGAAAATACAGACTCTGAGTTCGTGTTTTCAAAACTTACAAAAATCCAAAAATTCGAACAAATCATTGATCAATTATTATGCAAGTGTGAATACAAAGTGGTCTATTTCACTAATCGATCACAATACAATTGATTCAACAGTCAAAGAACAACAAATTCGACAAAATTTTGATTCAACAGTGAATTTCCAAGAAAGGAGTTCATAAAATCAAGATTTCTCAATTTTGATTCAATCTGATAATCTGATCCTTCTGAATTGGTTTGGTTCTGCTCTGATACCAATTGAAAATGTAATATCCCAATTCAATTAAGCAATTCAAACAAGAATATGACAATCAAGATTCTAGAGAGAGAGTAGAGAGAGAAACAATCACAAGTATATTGATCTGACAATTACACGTATTACTTCGTTACCACAAACACTCATAAGGCTAATCTATTTATATCACAAGACTTCACTCACATGCTTAAAAACTCTAAACATAGAAACTCTCAAGACACTAAAGTTGACTCTATAAGACTTGACTATTTGACTTTTCATACTTTGACTTACATTGACTTTGACTTTTCAACATTAAATCTTGGATACAATTCTATACACTAACAAAGAAGAAGTCTTTTGATGTAGAAAAGAATAACACTGAAAAGGGAAATGTTGGGATTTTCAAGGAAATATCTTAAAAGAACAAGAACCTTGAAAAAGACTTTGAGCTAGAGCGTCAAAACTTTGAAAATGAAATTTCTAAGCTCTCTAAAAGACTATTTGTTCTATCATAAGACATTTTCAAATAACAGAAGGTCAGATCTGATTTATAGAAGAAGTTTGACACAATTCTTGAAGAAAAGAACATTTTATCAAAAAAGATAAAAGATCTGGAAGTTGGAAATGTTGAGTTGTCAGGGAAAATTTCTGCAAACGTGATTAATCAATCACCTTTTGACAATTCAACTGAATCAATTTGTTCATTTAAAACTGCTTCCAGTTTCATAAAAGAGAATACTTCAAAAAGAACAAGTGTCAAAACAAAAACTGTTGATACAAATCCTACTAATCTGTTTTACAATCAATCTGTTGATGGCTCAGCTAGATTTTATAATAAATCTCTTGGAAATCATTTTTTAAAGAGAGATCGGATGGTTTGGGTTGTCAAAGGTTCTTCAGATGGAAAAGTTGTTCAAAAGTCATCTGCTTCCACATCTAAAGCTAAGGAGAACAGAGCTCATAAAGGTAAATCTTTTGGTACACCTGATATGTTTTATTCTATTAATCATATTATCAGGTTGGCTGAGAAAAAAGATATGTTGTTCTTACTGTGGAGATAATGATTTTGTTCAAAGAGAATCTGCTCATCACTGGTACGGAACTTACAGATTTAGTTCAAAGAAAAGTATACATAAAAATGTTAAATATAATGAGAAGTGGATTCCTAAATTTAACCAACCAGGACCCAAATACCAGTGGGTACCAAAACCTGTCAATTCTGTTTTGCAGGTACCACAGGTTTAGGGGGATCAAGAAATATGACTTCTAGATAAAGCAGTCTAGGACTCGTACCTCAGAGCAAGAATGTTTATTTCTGATCAAGTCATATCGGGACTCTTGCTTCAGTATGTTGAGTTGAATGCAAATATCAAGGGGGAGATTGTTAGTGTATTGTTGTATCCAAGATTTAAGTGTAGAAAAGTCAAAGTTTGTAAAGTCAACTGAGTCACTGTATAGTTAAGTCAAAGTGTTTACCTTTGAGTGAATATGGTCTTTGACCATATATAATGTCTTGTGTGTTGTGAGAGTTTCAGTTCTTTGAGTATTTTCTTGTACACATTGTGATTGTTAGATATACGACTTCATATTTTCTCTCAAAACAAGAATGTTAGGTCACAAATTCAAGCAATTCAATTCAAGATGTACATATTTGACAATTATAAAACAGATCTAGAGAGAGAGTGTTGAGAGAGAAAGTGTATCTGTCGTATATCTCACAAACAATCATATGAGTTATATGAATCCCCAAAACTCTCACCACATTAAACTCTCATATTCTTTTCAATCCTCTCTTACTCACTAAAACTCATACCACTATATACCTATTTATACAAGACATGACTTACAAGACTTAACTCTATTTGACTTTACAGACTTTGACTTTTCCACATAAATCTTGGATACAACAATACACTAACAATCAATATCCCTATTACATCCAAAATCAGAAAATGATTTTGTAGTCTCTTCAACCTTCTTCTTTGGTCTCCATTCTAGTCTTGCTTAAGACTTTTTCCATCTTAATTTTGAAACACAAGATTTAATTTTGCAAGAACGATGAAATTTCAGAGTTTGTCTTTTTCTAGACTTACCAGTGTTGGTCTGTTTATGTGGTCGCCTTCTCTTTTGCTTCTTACCGTTAGCATAATAGGTACTCATAGAAACTGATTCATTAACTTTAGTTGATGATTCATCCTTTTCAAACACAATTGGTAAAATCTGAGACTTTATCACAAAAGCAGAATGATTTGGAAGTTTAGCATTGAAATCAAAGTTCTTAACATACTCATCAAAACATCCATCATAATTCAAAAAATCATTTTCGTCCTCGAATAATTCATCATCATCATCATCAAATTCACGAGCCTTGGAAGCATTCAGAAACATAAAATCATTAAACTCTTTTTGACACTGTTTTTGATAAGGAGTTCCATAAAAATCTGAAGGTTCTGGTTCAGGAAACATATAACCTATGAAAATTTTACAAGATGATGCATCTGAATCAGTAGAGTTGTTTGAAAATCTCTTTTTGATCTTCAATTATTAATTGTAATTTCAGATTTAAAATCAGTGTTCAAAAGAATAGTAGAAAACACAATTTTCTGTAAGTCAACCAAAGTCCTCTAATCTACTGAGGTGTTCTCAAGTTCAGAAATTTTACTTTCCAAAATGAGTGGAGGAACATAAATCTGTGGTTCAATGGGTTTAGCCTCTATTTCCTCAGTAGAGTAAATTTGAAAAAAATCATTGGATAGAAATTTTGGTTGTTCAGATAGATAACTATCATTCAGCTTGTCATAGCAGAATGGTAGTTACATTTTAGTTGTGTTTTTCTTGTTTTCATCTTCCTTAGCTTCCACTTCATCAGATGATGTTAAATCCAGTTCATTATATAGAAGTATTGAAAAATAGGCTAAGTGTAGAAACTTCAGAAGACCGCTATATACACAAAGGTACACCACAGAAGTTCAATGCTCAGAAGCTCTGTCAGCCATCAACCCGAGAAGTTCACAACCTGAAGATCAATTTCAGATCACAGAGCCTCTGTGATCACTCACAGCGCCTCTGTGATGGCTAACCTCTGGAGATGGAAGACTTGAGAATTTTAAGACAATGGTCAAGACAAGAACACGTGCAGAACACATGTGCCTGTTGTACAAAGATTCTAAGGATCATTTCATGGGCGTCCACGATGTTTTACTTTACAGGTGACATTCCTTTTGTGGAAATGTCAGCCTTTGTCTTGTACTATTGTGTGCTCCTTATCCAATATGAGGGGTACACCTCTTGTTTTGTAAATAACGCGAGCACACACTGTTGAGAGCACCCTTGTAATTTCCAGATTACCTTTTGAGCATATTAGCACATACTTGTGCGTGTTCTTGCTGAAATACTTATATCAATGAAGCATTTGATTCAGTGATAAATATATACTTGTTTGTTAAATGCCTTAATAGATACTTAGTGTGTTTACTACCAAACCATACCTCTTCACTACATCATAATTCGCTTTCGCATTCATATTACTCCGATTTGTGTTGTTTGGAGGTTTCACATCTTGAATAGAACATAACTTGGGATCAACAATTGGTATCAGAGCAGACTTGGATCTTTATTATCAAAGGATGTTGTACTATACTTGATTCCAGTGTTTTGGTAGTATTTTGAGTATGTTCTTCATCTTGTATATCACTCAAATAAACATCCCCTATTTTATGGATTTATTTCAACATGTTTGAGTTAGACCCAAAGATAGGTGTGTTTTACTTATAGAATAGTCTTAAACCTTGCTTGTTGGGTTATTACAATCTCTCTTACCATATTCTCTTCATATTGAGTATTTCTTCATCCTAAACAAATCTTTTTGTTAAGCCCAAATATTAGTTGATAAATTGTTTACACAACACAATATTGATAAGAGATCAAGAAGAATAATTCAAAATAGCCTTAAATCTCTTGTGTCACAAGTCTAAGTGTGAGTATGTGTTCTTGGTGTAGTCACTACCTTGTATGTGTAATAATTCAAATGAATCCCTAGGGATTCTCAAAGAAACATTTCCTTATATAGGTCAACATGACCAAGGCATGGTCAAACCTAAACAACTACATATTACTTCCTAGGAAATTAAAGACAATTACAAATAAGACCCCTTTCTACATTTTAATCTTAAATACAATTAATGATCCAAAAATCTCCCCCTTTGAATTCAAGATTAAAAAAAAATTGGCAATTTTCTTCGGGTCTTCACTTCTCTTCAAAACTGTAGCAGATATGTCGTTAACAACTTCAAGACTTGTAGCTCTTCACAGTCTTCACAACTTTAAGGAAACTGTAACCTTCCTTTTTTTCCTGAAATTGGAATGAAGTGTCCTTCTGACGATTATCTTCAGTCAGACTTTTGATAATTCAGATAGGTTAAGACACTTTGAAAACTTTGAAAAAACTAGAATCCTTCAGCAATCTTTAACAAACTTTTCAGTAATCTTTAACAAACTTTCTTTCTTAAACAAAGTAACTCATATCTGACTTTGAAATCCTTGAATATTCTCCCCCTTTTTGATGAATGTTGAAAATCAGCATTATCAAAACATTTCAAAGTAGGTCAGTCTTCGAATTATCTCCCCCAAATCATAATTTAAGCTCAGTCTTCATGAATATAGCAATCTCCCCCAGATAGAGAAATATACTAATATCTTCAAAATATGATCTGAATCTGATTCAGCCGTCAATTAATAAAATGTAATTATTTGAATCTTTGCAAATTCAAACAATTTAGAAGTTGTAACCCTGAATCAACAGATGAAACAGGTAGAAGTGGCTGTCAGTAACACAAAGTTACTATATAAGGAGCTGGTTGTGACGTAGACTCTCCAGGACTTCCATTTAATCATCGAATAACACATGGTTATCTATGATCGTTCTGACAGAAAACAATTTTCTATGTGCTCATACATGTGTATGAAAGAATTAAGCCCAGATGATTACTTTTTAACTTTGGCTGAAAGTGGGTAAACTTGTTGAGACAACAACAAATTATACAAAGACTCAATGTGCATGAGAAAGGGTCGAAGGTGGGGCAATTTTCCTTCTTTTTCAATATCCGAATTATCGAAGTGATAATCAGATAGAGTATGTGCTGATTCCCCATTCAAATATGAAACATCTTCTTGTTCAGAAGAAGATGAGTAGCTGGTGCGGTTATATGCAAGAGGTGGCATGGGCTAGTTGCCTGTTTCAATATTGTTCACCAAAGACTGTGAAACAATAGATAATGTGGCTGCCCGGATCAGAAAGGATGTGGTGCAGAGTTTATTTTTCCTTCACTCTGATCTCTCACCCTCTTTCTTTTAAATCAATTGAGTTCACTTCTAACCAAACTCTTATTTGCATTTTAACTCAACACTCTCCCCATCTATATTTTTATTGAACCCCTCTCCCGTCAATCATGCAGGATTACTTCCGGGGTAGGAAACACTGGTTAGTGTGAATCCATGGAAGTTCTGATAATCTCACACTGAATCTCGTATTTTCTTAATAGAACATGTTGTTCAACAGTCATTTGTACATGGAAGCACAATAAAGAACAATTTATCATGAAAAACAAAGATTTGGAAGACCAAAGACGTAAGGTGTTTATACGAACAATGTATAAACATATTGGCAATTAAAGCACAAGAAAAATGAAATAACATCTGATTTTCAAACAAACAATGAAATTCCAAATGGGAGGATTACCATCAAAAGATTTATCTTTTGGGATGTGGTAATCACAAAGTCAAGAAAATGAGTGTACTGACCAATGTGTGTAAGAATACTTGGTAAAGTAAAAAGAAGTGACAAGTACACAAGTATTTGTCAATGGAAACACATGGTCAGTTGATGTTATGGAGTCTAAGGATTAGAGAGATATACCATGAGTATGATATCCTTAACTACCCCTAAAGATATTATCTGATGAGTTCTGTGACAAAAGCTCAGGTTCTCCCCCTATAACCTGTGAAAAGTCAACTCATCAGAAAAGTATGACAATATCAATGCGCATATCTTTTCTCTCTAACAGATATAACTGTTAAAGTTTCAACATTTCTCCTCAAAACAAAAATATTTGACAGTTAAGCTCCCTCTCAACGCAAAAACTTCTAGAATGATGTGAGCTTTAAAGCATCCCTTTTAGAAGAAAATCATTGAAGTGTGGGTTCTAATCAGATGTAATTAGAAGCCAACTCTTATGGAAATTAAGTGTGGGTCCTGATCTGATATGACCAGAAGCCAAAGTCACTTGAAGTATCATGCAAAAGAGAATATTGGTAATCATTTATAAAATAATTCCGTGTCCATCAGTAAAAGATATGAATAACAACTGTTTGAGAATCAATACACAAGCAACAAGATTAAGATACATAAAACTCCCCCTCGAGTCATGAGAAAAGGTTTAAGTAGACATGTTCAACATTCCAAGTTTGATGATTAGAAACTTGAACCTCATTTCATCCAACGGCTTGGTGAAAAGGTCAGCTAACTTGAAGTCAGTATGAACAAAGTGCATTTCAATATCACCTTTTTCTACGTGGTCCTTAATGAAGTGATAGCGTACATCTATATGCTTGGTCTTCGAATGTTGGACCGGGTTAGAAGTTATTGCAATTGCACTCTTGGAATCGCAATAAATAGGCACTAGCTTATAGTTGTACCCAAAGTCCTTCAACGGCGTCTTCAAACAGAGGACTTGCGAACAGCAGCTAGCAGCAGCTACGTACTCTGCCTCAGCAGTGGATGTAGAAACACAATTTTGTTTATTTGATGTCCAATAACAACTTTGTCTCCTATGAATTGACATGATCCAGAAGTACTCTTATGGTCTAGCTTACATCCTGCATGGTCAACATCTGTAAAGGCAGTGAGATCAAAACAGGAATCCTTTGGATACCAAAGGCCTAAATCAAAAGTGTCTTTAAGATATCTAAAGATTCGCTTAACAACATTAAAGTGAGACTCTTTGGGATTAGCTTGATATCTCGCACAAAAGCAGGTTGCAAACATGATATCTGGATGACTTGGAGTCAGATAAAGTAAAGAACCAATCATGCTATGATACACCTTTTGATCAACAGGTTTACCAGATAAATATGCGTTTAAGAGTGTACCAGTAGCCATTGGTGTTTTCATGACAGAATTGTCTGACATATTGAACTTTCTCAAAATATCATTATTGTATTTGGATTGATTAATGAAAATGCCTTTGGGTAGTTGCTTTACTTGCAAACCAAGAAATACATTCAATTCACTTGCTTTACTTGCAAACCAAGAAAGAAATTCAATTCACCCATCATCGACATTTCAAATTTCGTTTCCATGATCTTTGAAAACTTCTTGCAGAATTTCGGATTTGTCGACCCAAATATAATGTCGTCAACATAAATTTGTATGAGAATCAAGTCCTCACCTTGCCTTTTTAGAAATAAGGTAGTGTAAACTGTACCTTTCTTGAAACCGGAAGCTAGGAGAAATTAGTTTCATACCATACTCGTGGTGCTTGTTTGAGACCATATAGCGCTTTGTCTAATACGTAGACATGATCAGAGTGATGAGGATCAACGAAACCTACAGGTTGAGCAACATAAACCTCCTCGTGCAGAACGCCATACAGAAAAGCTGACTTTACGTCCATTTGATAGACAGTAAAGCTTTTGTGCACTGCATATGCTAAGAAGATTCTGATTGCTTCGATACACACAATAGGGGCAAACGTTTCTTCGTAATCAATGCCCTCTTGTTGATAGTACCCTTTTGCTACCAAACGAGCCTTGTTTCTTACCATTGCTCCAGCCTCGTCCTTCTTATTTCTAAACACCCACTTAGTTCCAATAACTGATTTACCTTGAGGTAGTGGGATCAAGCGCCAAACCTTGTTCCGTTCAAATTGCAGAAGCTCATCTTGCATAGTAGATATCCAATCGGGATCGCGTAGAGCTTCTAATGCTTTCTTTGGTTCTAATGAACTAAGGAAGCTTAAGAACATACAGAAATTTGCTGACGCAACATGTGTCTTGACACTAGATTGTACGTCACCTATCACGTTGTGTAGGGGATGATCCTTTGTCCATCTGTGTGTGCTTGGAAAAGACTCAACGTTTTGTTGCGTATTCGTCTCATTATATTCATCATACACTGCAGGTTGATCCTCAGATGTTCTCGGGACATCTTGTACAAGAGTTTATGATACTGAAGCTTCGGGAATCGCAGCTGAAATACTCTAGATTTAATTCCCAGAAGGAATATCCGCAGGAGCAGATTCAATACTATACGGATAAGAAACTATCGGTGTGGTTGTACCTGATGGAGTTGCAATTTCAGTGACTTGTTCAGAAGGTCCAGATATGTCTTCAACAAGAATAGGAACCTCCAAACTTGGTGTTGACGTTATTATGCCTTTATCAAAGTCTGAACAAATTTCATCAAAGTCATCAATAAACAACAAATCTAACTCAGATGAAGTAGAGTTTGAGTTAGCAGAAGTAGACAGTTTAGAAGATGGTTCTATTTTGGGTTGTATAAAATCTTTGTGCTTAAGTCTGAATTCTGAACAGTTGTGTTCAAAAGTCCGAGTAGAATTCTCATCGAAAGATACATTCATGCTTTCAACCACTGTCTTGGTTCTTTTATTGTAAATCCGATAAGCTTTGGATGTCAACGAGTATCCAACAAGATAACCTTCATCTGCTTTCTTATCGAATTTTGAAAGTCTTTGACGCTCTATTAAAATGTAACACCTGCAACCAAAGACACGAAGGGATTTGATATTAGGTTTACGATTGTTGATCAACTCATATGCATTTTTATTGAAGCGTTTGATCACAGTTGTACGATTTTGAGTAAAGAAAGCTGTCACGACCGCCTCAGCCCAAAGATACATTGGAAGTTCAGCATACGCAAGCATGGTACAAGCATTTTCAACAAGGGTGTGGTTCTTTTGTTCAACAACGCCGTTCTGTTGTGGTGTGTAGGTCACAGAGAAGTTGTGTGAAATTCCCACAGAGATGAGATAGCTCTGTAAGCTATCATTTTTGAACACCGTGCCGTTATCACTGTGAAGTGTCTGAACCGGCAATTATAGACATACTTGAATACGCTTAATAAAAGCGATAATTAGTTTTGTTGCATCCGACTTGTTCCAAAGAAACTCGAGCCATGTGTATCTTGAATAGTCATCTATCACCACTAAAACATATTTTTTCCGTTGAAGACGTCATTCGCATTGGGCCACAAAGATCCATGTGAATAAGTTCTAGCGCAGATGAGGTTGATGATTCAGTCTTGGACTTGAATGAGCATCGCTTCATTTTACCCATCTGACATGCTGAACACAGTGAGTCCTTTTTAAACCTCATTTCTGGTAGACTTTTTACTAGACATTGTCTCTGAAGCTTAGCTATTGATCTGAAATTCTGGTGAGACAAGCGGCGATGCCACATTCATGATTGTGCTTTAGAAGCTTTATCTAGTAAGCATACATAACGTGTGGCGGACAGTGTTGGAAAATTTACATAATATAGATTTCCACGGCGCTCAGCTCTAAAGATTTCGTAACCATCTGGATCCTCAAGATAGCAATGAGGTGTTGTGAAGCGAACTTGGTATTTCATGTCATAGAAGTGACTGGTGCTGAACAGGTTATGATCAAGGCCATCAACATATAACACATTATGTATCTTCATAACTCCATTATCAAGCATTCCGTATCCTCTGACATGTCCTTCTAATTCAGAATTGGCAAAACGAACTATTCCAGCAGGCTCCTCCACATAGTTATGTAGTAGATGCTTGAATCCTGTCATGTGGTGTGAACAACTTGAATCTATCACCCACAATCGACAAGCCTGCAAAAGAAATAATTAGTTTCCCTTTGGTAGCCATATCCAAATGGGTCCTTTCCTGTTAGCTGCAAGCAGTTCAGGAATATCAAAAGATTTGAGTTTTACTCTCCATTCATATCGTGGTTTCGGAACCCATTTCCAAACCGTTCTAACATCTAATTCCTGAAGTTTTTTTTTAGATCTCAGATTAGTAACCATAGCACAGAAAACATTAGGTTGTGTGGAAGAATTGGAATTAAAGTTCATTTAACTTTCTTTTAGCTTTTCTTGGTGTTAGAACATATTTTATGTTCTATTTTAGAAGTTTTATAAAGTAATCAATAAATTGTAATGGGCCTTGTATTGGGTTTGGACTTATAGTGTTTACAAGGGTTATGGGGTATAAATAGAAATCATGTGTAATAGTTTTAGGTTAACCTTTCATTTGATCAATTCCAAACCTTTCACAATGTAGCCGCATACTTCATTGTGTTCTTAGAATAGTTTTATTTTCTTGTTCAATAATATACTGATTTCTACCCTACAATATCTTGTTCTTCATCTAAATCAAACCAATCATGATCTCAATTAGACTAACAATTGGTATCAGAGCGTAACAGAAAACATATTTTTGCACGATCTGAGATCTGGTTGCGTTTTAAATAGAACAGTCCTGTGTATTAATCGATTTCTGGATTTTCTGTGAAATTGTTTGTTTTTTATTATTTAATTGATTCAGTAGTAATAGTTCATCTTTATGGAATCAATTTCTTGTAACAATTTCGATCGAGAATGTCTAATCGATCGATTTTCAGTTTATTTTGTTCGAAATTTTCTTTTACTGTGGTTGAATCGTTTCGGTGTTTAGAGTCAGATTTAGACTTGAAGATCAACTACAAATGTGCTTATTGGCATATTTGGAACCTGTGGATAAAGTATCAGCTCAAGAATCGAAGAATTGAAGGTTTAATCGAAGATTTTCAGAAAATATGTTCGAGATCCACGATTTTCGCAAGATCAGTGAAGAACTCGCAAAGAGTGAAGCTTTCGCAGAAAGAAGAAGTTTTAATGGAGGTTTCGCAGAACATTGGACACAACAAAAATTTTGAAGTGTAGAATTCGCAAGTGGCTCATTGCGAAAGTTGAAGGATTCGCAAGCCACTGTGCACATGTTGTGTGCGAATTCTAAAGGAATTCGCAGGCCACTATGTACTTAATGTCTAAGTTTCGCAGGTTGTGGTTGCGAAAAGTGTCTTCCTAATCTTTGAAAATGTTCTAAGTCCAGAATTCGCAGGTATGTAGGTTGCGAATTATGAGGACTCATGAAGAAAAGAGTTGCGAAAGTCGAGGATTCGCTAACATGAGGCTTGCGAAAGTTGAGGTTTTGCAATGCAAGCCTCTGCGAATTGTGATTTAAGATGAATGCATCTTGCGAGTTGTGCTCAAACGTCTATAAGGATCTGCGAATTTCAGTTGGTTGCGAAGTTTTGGTGATTTTTGAAGTTTTTGACTGTTCTGAACCCTATTTCATACAAGTTTGCCCTGTTCCTGTGCTTTTTATGCGGAATGCATATGTGACAGCTGATTGGTCACATATCCTTAGCAACTGATCTATATTTCACAAGTGCTCATGATCTGCAAAGTTTTTCAGATTCTGGATTTGATGATTTGGTCTCTGCTTGGATTGAGTTAGCTGCCTGAGAATTTGCAATCATTAGTCTGGAAAGCTTCTTCAGTTGTTAGACCGTTGAGAACACTTTATCATTCTTCTGACTTGATCACTCAGTAGTGTGAGCGACTGCATTCACTGTTCTACACTTTGGTTGTACTTCATAATCCTGAGAGCTGATAATCATCCAGCTGATTTGTGAAGAAAGGAGTTCTGGGTTTAATGACTCAGTATTCTGGAAACCAGTCAGAAAATGAGTACCTTTCATCAGTTGTTGAACATTGCTTGCTTTCTACCCTTGCATTGTAGTGTTGCTACCGGATGCTACCGTCTGTATGCTTATCAGATGAAGTCTTAAGCCGAATTCCTACATGAACTCATGGTTAACAGACATATCAGATGTTATATACTGAAGATGCACTTGGGTGTCACTACATAATCCACACATATCATTCTTGTGTGTGTTAAGGAATGTGTTGGATTTACTAGAGGAAAAAGATGTCTTTATGTGCACTCAGTCGAGGTTATTGTCTACATCAGATCTGACATTTCAGTTGATACTTTGAGAATAAGAGCTACATTCTAGGGGGAGCAAGAGGAGCTTTGAAGTTTATGCAACACTCAGTTGTAATGGGCCTTGTATTGGGTTTGGGCTTATAGTGTTTACAAGGGTTATGGGGTATAAATAGAAATCATGTGTAATAGTTTTAGGTTAACCTTTCATTTGATCAATTCCAAACCTTTCACAATGTAGCCGCATACTTCATTGTGTTCTTAGAATAGTTTTATTTTATTCTTCAATAATATACTGATTTTTACCCTACAATCTCTTGTTCTTCATCTAAATCAAACCAATCATGATCTCAATTGGACTAACACTTGGACTTAGGAGTGGAGTTGTATTTAAAAGAATTATCCCAACAATGTTTTCAATATAAGTTTAGATTTATCGGAACAAATCTGATATTCATACTCATCAAAAGAAGTACATCTCAAATCATCACTGTCTTGGGTAAAACTGTTTTCAACATCAGTTTCATAAACATTCAAACAATCATTTTTATTCTTCATTCTCCTCCAAACTCCATTACCATTCAAATCTGAAACATAAACAGAAACCTTGTCATTCTTTTTCTTAGAAAGTAATATTTTTCTTGAAATACTTGAAGTTTCACCCTTCTCAAAAATACATGGTTGATACTCAGGGCATTCAGAATAAATGACTGGAGGTTTTGTAGACTCATCAAAATCTGGATTAGATCTTACCTTCCATCTTTGATCATTAAGCATCTGTTTATCATTTGAAACATTTTTAAACAAAGTGACTTTCAAATCGTTGATCTCTTTGCAAAGCTCTTGATTGTCTTTCAAAGACTTTTCAAGTTTAAATTTGAGATCAAAGTTTTCATCTTCAATTGCATCGAGAGATTTTTGGAACATATCAATTTGTTTCATCAAATCAGATGTATGATCACTCACAAAATTTGACTCTTTTGAAATAGAAACGGGATCAGGGTCTGAAGCATTCATCGTTTCAAAAAATATTGCTTCAGTCATGTTCTCATCAAACTCCATTTGATCATTCTTAAAACAAGATTCATTCGTGACATTGGCCTCTTCTTCAACCTTTTCAACAAGTAAAGGTTCAGGAGTAATAGTGTTTGAAACTGATGGTATAATTAATGGATCTGCATCCGATTCATATTCATCGTATTTGCATTCAGTTTCAGGAAGGATTTTATCATTGTTGACTGATTCATTTGAAGGTGTGGTAAATAGTGATTCAAACTCAACGAATTCAATCTTTCGAGTCTTATAACTCTTGTTTATCATTTGAAACATTTTTAAACAAAGTGACTTTCAAATCGTTGATCTCTTTGCAAAGCTCTTGATTGTCTTTCAAAGACTTTTCAAGTTTAAATTTGAGATCAAAGTTTTCATCTTCAATTGCATCGAGAGATTTTTGGAACATATCAATTTGTTTCATCAAATCAGATGTATGATCACTCACAGAATTTGACTCTTTTGAAATAGAAACAGGATCAGGGTCTGAAGCATTCATCGTTTCAAAAAATATTGCTTCAGTCATGTTCTCATCAAACACCATTTGATCATTCTTAAAACAAGATTCATTCGTGACATTGGCCTCTTCTTCAACCTTTTCAACAAGTAAAGGTTCAGGAGTAATAGTGTTTGAAACTGATGGTATAATTAATGGATCTGCATCCGATTCATATTCATCGTATTTGCATTCAGTTTCAGGAAGGATTTTGTCATTGTTGACTGATTCATTTGAAGGTGTGGTAAATTGTGATTCAAACTCAACGAATTCAATCTTTCGAGTCTTATAACTCTTGTTTAAATCACTATATTTGAAACCAACTGATTTAAAAGAATTTTGCGAATCAGTACCACTAGACTTATCCTCTTCTATTACTTCTTTACCTTTGGACTCTGTAAGAGGTTTAGAAGTATCAACTTTATAAAATCTTTCATCATGGAGTTTATTGGTCAACAGATTTAATGTTTGCTCAGTCTGACCACGTTTCATGTTTATGTCCCCCAGTTGTTTAATCTTAGTGTAAGCTTCATTTCGCTCCTGAAAACAAACTTCAAATTTGATTTTAAAATCACCTTTTTCAGCGTTATGATTAAGAAGATCCTTTTCCAAACCAGATATTTTTATTTTTAAGGTTTCTTTTTCAGCTTTTAAATTACCTTTCTCCTTTTCCTTTTCTTCCACGACAACTTTCAGCAGAGCGTTTTCATCACAAAAACTCAAAACTGTTTATTGTTCCGAGCTAAGTTTACCTTTTAACATTTGAAATTCATTTTCCATGTTGTGGATTTGGACCATAAGTGATTCAATAAGTTTAGAATTTTCTTCCTCAGAATGAGCCTCAGAAGTCTCATCATCATCATTAAGCTTTGCCATATAGGAGACTTGAGTGAAGTGTGGTTGCTCCTCCTCGTCTGAGCATTGAAACAACCAGTTCTCCTCCTCGGCCATGAGCACCTTCCCTTCCTCCACTTTCTTGGAAATCAAAGACTTCCTTGCGTAGTACTCCGAGTTCTTGAATCTTTTAAACTTACAGTCCTTAGCATAATGTCCAAACTTTCCACAGTTGAAGCACCTTCCGGCTTCATCCTTCTTCTCTTCCTTCTTGTCTTCTCTCTTTTCTTCTTTCCATTCTTCTATTCTGTCCTCTATCTTCTCATCTCTCCTTCCAAACTTGGGCTTGTACCTTAGCTCAAACTTGTCCTTCTTGTACCCTTCATATTTTGGTTTCGAATAGTACTTCTTTTTGCCAAAGTTTTTTTTGAATTGGCCCGTAATCAGGGCCAAGTTTTTAGAAAATATCTGTATATCGTTGTCAGGATCTAATTCTTAACAAGAATAATGAACTCAGAAACAATATTAAAGGAGTTGCGGAATAACACTTTAATATTCAACAATCAATGTAACAGTGAATCAGAAATCACAACTTGTAAAGTTTATTGAATGATTAAAGTTACAAGATTTCAAACAAAACCTCAATATTGATGAACAGGCTCACCAATACGAATTCTACTTCTCTAGAACTAGGATTCTAAACCTTGAGGTTAATTCTCTCTATGAAAACAAAAAATTCAGAATTAAAATCTTATGTCAAACTATTCTATACTATTTATACAAGACATATTACAGGATAATTATCAAAATACAATTGATCTTCAGTCCATAATTATCTCCTTTACTTTAGCAAGTCTTCTATACAACTGTCTTCCTTCCATTCTGAGTCTTCATCTCATAAGCAACATTAACCTTCTTCAGTAGTTTTAATCATCTCCAGCAGCATTAAACACCTCAGCAGTATTAATGATGTTAGCAGTAGTAATCCCTTAAGCAGTACTAACTATAGCAGCACTAACTTTTCAAGCAGTATTAAATCTACTAGCACTAACTTTTCAAGCAGTATTAAATCTACTAGCAGTAGTAATCATGATGTTATAGCAACATTAACCATACTTGAACAAATCTTCAGTTCCCAACAATCTCCCCCTAACTTGACTTTTAAGAAGAGAAGTCAAGTTCTTCAGATGTTGTCTTCAAGATGCTTTCAACACTTCAGCTTAGTTGCCCAAATTTGGATCCAATCCCAGACTTTGATTTATGGTTCTTCTAATCACAATTCTGGCCATTTCAGATCCTTTTGCACACACTAGCTTGGCTTTCAGCATTCCTTCTAGCTTCACCTTGCTATGATCATATACTCTATCCACTAGAAAATACTCATGATAGCAGTTGTCTATTGTAATCATGTATACACCACAGTTTTCAAATAGCATCCACTTATCAATCTTCTTAAACCCATACTCATGATGTAGATCCTTTATCCTGTACACCACTTTTTCTGGTTCAAACATCATACACAAGTATTCCATTGCAATCTTGAGTAGACTTTCTTCAGTTCCTTTCATCACAAGCTTATATAGCTTGATTCCCACCTTGTGCATTTCTTCTAAATCAGCCCTTGAACAACTTCTGATCACTTTACCCCAAGTTGAGTAGACTTCAAACACATCACCAACTCTTTTGAGTCTGAAGTACTCCTTTCTGTTGTCCCTCAAAATATCCCAAAAGATGACTTCTGGTGCCTTCACAGAAATGGGAACAGCCTGTACTGGTTCTATTACAGTCATGAACAAATCAACATGCTCATTTGATTGCAGATTGGATGGTTTTGGATTCTGCTCTGGTTCTGCTGAAGGTGGAACAGAAGATTCTGCCTCTTTTTCTGCTTCTTCAATCCTTGGCTTCTTGGATTGTTTCTTGG
Organism: Arctium minus; assembly: GCA_954870635.1. Taxonomy (NCBI): domain Eukaryota; kingdom Viridiplantae; phylum Streptophyta; class Magnoliopsida; order Asterales; family Asteraceae; genus Arctium; species Arctium minus. Next base: position 94,522,468 of record OX941084.1, read on the forward strand.
AGGCTATGGTCTTTACTCTTTTTTGCAGATTTGGCTTCCACAGCAACATTCTCTTCTTTAGTGTCTTCAGCCTTTTCTTTTGTAGGAGTGGCTTCCTCAGGGAAGGGTTGTTGGATGTTGAGATCATGCCTCTCTTTCATCCTTCTTTCAGCTTCTTCCCTTTGAGAGGAGTCCCCTTGAAGCTTAGCCATTTCCTTCTTATATAGCTCCTCAACCTTGCTGTATGCCATGTTAGTGAACATCTCTCCTTTGACACCAATTGAGCCTTTCAGAAAGTTGATCATCTTTCTCCTTTCTTGATTGGCCAAAAAGGTCTTAGAAGGTTGTCTTTTCTGCTTCTTGACTGGCATTCTTTGCTTGGATGCTTTCACTGATATTTTCTTGGCCTCAGCAGCAGTTTTCATGCTCTGTTGATACTCTTCATTTAGCTTTTTAGCCATCTCCAGTGCAAGCTCTCTGTCTTTTTCAGATTGGAGTTGTTCTTCCTTTTCCATCTCAACTTGAAGCTGTTTTGCCACTTCTTCATCTAACTCCAGCTGATTCTTCTTCTTTGAAAGTTGTTCAGGTTCAACCATCTTAGCCTTTCTCTTTGCATCCTTCAAACCTGTTTCACTGATTTCTTTTCTTTTCTTTTCAATACCTCCTTCCTTAATGACCACTCCCTTGGCCTTTTTAGTAGCCTTAGGAGTGTCATTCTTAGCTTTTACCAAAGTTTCTGCAATTTCTAACTCCTCAACAGATAGCCCTGTTGCTGCTGCTTCATTTATCTCAGCAGCATTAACTGTTTCTGCTGCTTGAGCAAATTCTGTTTCTGTGTCTACTGCTTTTGATTATGTTTCTACTGCTGCTTGAACCTTATCTGTTTATGCTGCTTTATCCCCCTTAAAATCAAATCCCATCTCAGATGTACTTTTCTTCTCTACTTCAGCCTCTTGATTCTCCCCCTTTTTGAAATCATCTTTCCTTTTCTTCAGAACATATTGCTTTATTTTCTTTTTCTGCACCAATCTCCTCACCATCTTCTTCAATTTGGTAATCTGTACTTGTTGAGACAGAATCACCATTTTCATCTCCTCTATGTCTGCTCCCTGTTTGATAACATCCAGATTAATGTTTCCCATTGTATCCATCAATTCTTGGTAGTTATATCTATCCTCACCTTCTCCAGGAGTGTTACCCCCTTTTGAAGGATCATTGGAACATTTAGTAGTGGAAGTGTTCTGCCTAGCAGAAGCACCCTCCACCCCCTTGGTTTCTTGGCACCTGGGACCTTTGAATGATTGCTCATTCAAAGTTGCCATGGGGGAGGTCTTATTGATGTTACTGCTGTCCTCCTCTGTGCTAGCAGGAGTAGTGGCAGCCTGCTCACCCATATGCTCATGCATCTCCTCAGTGAGCACCTCCTTGGGGTTGGGAGACACCCCTGTGGTTTCCTTATAGATATTCTCTAATGGAGGATTCTCCATTAGAGGGCTTAAAGGCTTTGTGGGTGAAGGTACAAGAAGGGAAGGAGCCTTCTTTACTTTTTTCCTTATGTAAGTATTGGTGATTGATGAAGTTGGTTTTTGAAGAAGGGACTGAGGGATTGATATACTGATAAAAGGTTGGGATTGGCTTTCAGTGGGATGGTCTAGTGAGGGCCTTGACCCTGAAGCCATACCTTCTTGATTGTGGGACACCGCCATCATTGTAGAGAACAATGGGGTGTCAAGTCCTTCCGAGTCCATGGCAGATCTCTTCATATTTGAAAAAACCTTGCCCTTGGGGATTTTAGGTACATATACCTCATCAAAGTGAGGCATATTCGTCAATTCAGTGGTTATAACTGCCTGGACAAATCTTGGGTATATATAAAAACTCTTTTTGTTTCCCAAGTTTGACACAAGGTCATTGAAAATCATTTTTGAAAAATTATACTTTCTGGCAGTGACCAAGCAGACCAAAGCATAAGCAATGGTACTACTGAACTCACTCCATCCAGTAGTCTTTCTAGAAATACAATGCATAAGGGTATGGACAAAGAAACACCATTGGAGAGAAAATTTAGCTTTGGAGAACTTGAAAACACCCAATGGGCCTCCATACCCCATTCTAGTAAGAGTGGAAAACAGATCATCATTAGAGATAGATGTGATACCTGAGGCATCGTCTAGACGTAGACTGATACGAATTACCTCTTCAGAAACTGTCAAGGGTTTGTCACACACCCTTGTCTTGATTACCTTAACACCATTTTCAGTAATAGCAGTGGCATTGGCCCAAAATTGCTTCTGGTGCTCAATGTAGATTGATGGTGACACTGTAAGAGCATGAGCGATATGGCTGGACTTGAGGAAATCGACTATTTGATGAAATCCAGCAGCCTGCTTAGGCTTTTGAAGCATTGCTATCTCGTTGTGTTCATCAATAAACGCCATTGAAGCCATCGAGCTTGAGTAAACTGGACTGAAATTCACTAGGTGCTTGAGAGAAAAAGGTTAGAGAGAAGATGAACAGTATTCAAAGAGTCGTTATGAGCTTTTAGGCGGGCAAAGAGGGTATTTATATGATTCGGGAAAGAAGCAGTATTAACTCAGAGCAATATTAACTAACTAGCAGTATTAACTGAGAGCAGTATTAACCACTAGCAGTATTAACTGAGAGCAGTATTAACCACTAGCAGTATTAACTAACTAGTAGTATTAACTAACTAGCAGTATTAACCACTAGCAGTATTAACTAACTAGCAGTATTAACTGAGAGCAGTATTAACCACTAGCAGTATTAACTAACTAGAAGTAGTAACTTTGCCCTGGCAGCATTAAAACTGCACTAGCAGTAGTAACTATACTTACATTTTCTGAAGCTTGTGTTAGTCTGAGCAAGGCAATACACTTCATGAGAAAGATGATTAGTAGCACCAAAAATAACCAAATAACAGGTATACAAGCACTTTTTAAACATGAGCTCATTCAGAGTTGATCATGCCCACACTTGTGACCAAGAAGGTGAATCTACCCACATCAAAGGCTTTGGTGAATAGATCAGCAAACTGGTTGTCAGTATGAACTTTAGCAACTTGAATTAGCTTCTTTTCATTACAGTCTCTAATAAAGTGATACCTGATCTCAATGTGCTTTGTTTTGGAGTGCTTGACTGGATTGTTAACAATGCTGATAGCACTGCTATTGTCAATGAAGATTGGAGTGTGCAGAAAGGTTACCCCATAGTCCAGCATTTAATTCTGAATCCATAGAACCTGAGAGCAGCAACTTGCAGCAGCAATGTACTCAGCTTCTGTTGTGGATAAGGACACTGTGGTTTGCTTCTTACACTGCAAAGATACTAGTCTTGCACCCAAAAGTTGACATCCCCCTGAAGTAGACTTTCTATCCATATTAGCACCTCCCAAGTCACTGTCTAAATATGCAATCAATTCAAAGTTGGATTCATAGGGATACCAAAGACCTAATCTAGGTTGCCCTTTTAAGTATCTTAAAATCCTTTTAACTGTTTGAAGATGTGACTGCTTTGGCTTGACTTGGAATCTGGCACAAACACACACTGGAAACAGGATATCTGGTCTTGAGGCTGTGAGATACATGAGAGATCCAATCATTGATCTATAAAGATGGACATCAACACCCTCCCCCTCAAGATCAGCATTGATCTGTTTGTGTGTTTCCATTGGTGTGCTTGCTGGCTTTGAGTCTGATAAACCATATTTGTCCAGGATGTCTTTCACATAATTTGATTGACTTATGAAAATCCCATCTTTCTGCTGTTTCACTTGAATCCCAAGGAAGAAGGTGAGTTCACCCATTGCACTCATTTTGAAGCTCTTGTGCATCAATTCTTCAAAGTCTCTACACATCTGTTCTTTTGTAGATCCAAAGATGATGTCATCCATATAGATCTGAACTAGTAGGATGTCCTTCTTTCTTCTTTGGATAAAAAGGGTCTTGTCAATTATTCCCCTTTCAAACCCATTTTCCAAGAGATAGGTAGACAGAGTATCATACCATGCTCTTGGGGCTTGATGTAGACCATAAAGTGCTTTCTTAAGTTTGTATACTCTGTCAGGATATGATGGATTCTCAAATCCAGGGGGCTGACAGACATATACTTCTTCATCAATTGTTTCATAAAGAAAGGCACTCTTTACATCCATCTGATATACCTTGAACTGCATAAATGAAGCATAGGCTAGAAACAACCTAATTGCCTCTACCCTTGTAACTGGAGCAAAGACTTCCTCATAGTCTATGCCTTCTTCCTGAGTGTACCCTTGTGCCACTAGCCTTGCTTTGTTTCTGATTACTATTCCTCTCTCATCCTTTTTATTTCTGAAAATCCACTTGGTGCCAATAGCTCTATGACCTTTTGGAAGGTCCACCAAGTCCCAAACATCTTGAAACTTAAACTGTAGCAACTCTTCTTGCATGGCTTCTATCCAACTTGAATCTTTCATTGCATCATAGGCCTTCTTAGGCTCAATCTGAGATAGAAAGCAAGAGAGTACTGTATGTTGCTGATCCTGCATCTCTTTAAGTCTGCTTTGATTCCTAGTTACCATAGAGAAGAGATGTCTCCTATTACCAGCTCTGGAGGATGATTCTTTTGAGTTCTTGTCTGGTGACTAGGTTCTTCATTAATTCCAACATCTAGATTGGAATCATTTAAGTCAGCTGAGGGGGTCTCATCAGCTGCTTCTGGCTCTTCATGCTCTGAATTCTCATCATCTCTTCTTTCTTCTTCACTCTGAATTTGTTCAGTGACAGTTTCCTTTTAACAGATTTCAACAGGGTCCATTGTAGGTAATGGAAAGATCACAGACTGAGGAATACTATTCTGTACTTGTTCTTACCCTGATCCTCTACTTCCTGAACCTGCATGGTCATCACTACTGAAACCAAAAGAGTTAGTGAGTGAATCAATGTCATACAACCACTGAGGACCAGAACCAATAGGGTTTGGTGTGTTCTCATTGCATTTGACATTGTCACTTTCCTCAATTATTCTAGAAGAAGAATTAAATACTCTGTAGGCCTTACTCTGAGATGAGTAACCAACAAGAAAACCATCATCTGCCTTACTATCAAACTTTCCTAAGTGAGTTTTGGTATTGAGAATGGTACAAGGACACCCAAAAGGTTTGAAAAATCCAATAACTGGTTTTCTTTTATTTAAAAGCTCATATGGTGTCTTGTTTTTAGGCTTGACTACTAGAACTTTGTTTTGGACATAACAAGCAGTATTAACTGCTTCAGCCCAGAAAGTAATTGGAAGTTTTGAATCAGCTAACAGAGATCTAGCAGCTTCAATCAGTGTCCTATTCCTTCTCTCAGCAACACCATTTTGTTATGGAGTCCTAGGAGCACTGTATTGCCTCTCAATTCCTTTATCCTCAGAAAAGGTGTTTAGGTCAAGATTTTTAAATTCAGTACCATTGTCTGACCTAATGACTTTTACTTTTTGATTTGTTTGGTTTTCAATTCTTAGAATAAAGGATTTGATCAGTCCACTTGTCTCATCCTTAGTCCTTAGAAAATATACCCAAGTAAATCTAGAGTAATCATCAACAATAACTAAGCAGTATGATTTCTTACCTATACTCATAACATTTGTAGGTCCAAACAGATCCATATGCAACAACTGAAGAGAAGAAGAAATTGTGTTCACTTCTTTGGACTTATGAGAAGTTTTGTGTTGTTTGCCTTTGAGACAAGCAACACAGTGATCATCATATGAAAAGACTTTTGAAGGCAAACCTCTTACAAGGTTGTTTTTGACAAGTTTATTCATTGTTTTAAAGTTCATGTGACACATCCTTCTGTGCCAAAGTGATGATTCATCCAAAGATGCTTTTGAAACAAGACAGTTTAGGGATGCATCAGTTGACACATTTTCCATATCCAAACAATAGACATTATCCTTTCTGGGAGTTCTTAGTAGTATCATCTTTTCATCAACTAACTTGAATCCAGGGGCAAGGATAATGAATTCTGAATTAGTGAATAATATACTATGCTGTTTGTCACAAACCTGTGATACACTTAACAGGTTGTACCTTAACTGCTCAACATAGAAAACATCCTCAAAGGTCATCTTACCTTTTGTTACATCACCCTTACCACTAATCTTACCTCCATCTGGAGTATTACCAAAGGCAACATGTCTTCCATCAATTTTCTTGAAATTCTTGAGGCAAGCCATGTTCCCTGTCATGTGCCTAGAGCAACCACTATCAACATGCCAAATGCTCTTTCTCTTGAGCTGCTGATTGCCCTGCACATAAGATAAATCAATTAGTATTGATTGGGAACCCAAGCCAAAGTGGTCTTGGGTCTCCCTTTCTCATCAAAGTATTTACATTCCTTTTTGATGAGATTTTTAAAATCAGAGCACTCTTTACAGGAGTACTTTGTCAAGATGATTGGTCTAGCAGCACAAACACTAGAAGCAGTACTAATTTTAGAAGTACTAACAGAGTTAGCAGCACTAACAGGTTTAGCAATACTAACCTTGTTAGAAGTACTAACAGAGTTAGCAGTATTAACATTTGAAGAGGTACTGACAATGTTAGTTTTGGAAGTACTTATACTCTCAGCAACACTAACATTGGTAGCATCATTATTGCTTCTAGCAGCACTATCTTTGTCAGCAGCACTATTTATGGTAGCAGTACTAACAGTTTTAGTGCTTTTAGGAACCCACATCTTGACATTCTCTTTTACAGTCTTTTTCTTCATGTGGCTTTTATATTTAACAGGTTTCTTAGCCACATGGTTCCTTTTATCCTTCCTATAACCAAAGGGTTTTTGCATAGCTCTTTGAAAATTCATCCTTTGGTTAATAGGATTAAAGTAACAGTACTTGGCAAGATGATTCAATTTGCCACATATGAAACAAGGTTTTGGTCTGATGATTCTACTCAGATCAACTCCTTGTTTCTGAGCCCACTGATTATTCCAATTCCTTTGATTGCCCCTCCTTTTATCATGTTTTAGAGGCTCAGACTTATTACATGTACACTGTTTGCAAGGAACAAGATTCACAACTGTAGTCTGCTTGTAATGGACCTTTTTAGACTTTCCCTCAGTCTTCTCTATGTCATTGGATTTGATCCAAGCCCTTCCACAATCCTCATTGGTGATAATATTATTCTCTAAGGGAATCTCACCACTCACAGTATTGTCCTTACTCTTACTGGCCTCTTTCTCAGTCTTGTCCTCAACAACTACTTCATCTAAGTGATCTATCTTAGTGGCTCCCTCATTCAAGTCCTTCCTATCCTTGGTCTCTAGTAAGTCTGATGTAGGAGGGATGTAGTTGTTGTTGTATGGTGGTGGTGTGGTATTGTACCCAATTCCTCTTCTCAGTTTGTCATGAAACTGGGTTTGTAGTAAAGAGTCCATTGCTTTAGAAGCATTGGAAAACTTTTCCACATCTAGCTTAACTTTGGCTAGCTCTCCTCTCAACTTTTCATTCTCCTCTTTAGACTTTGTCAGTTGGATTTCTAGATCATTTTTCTCCCACTTCCAGTAATTTGTATCATATGTGTGTTGCAGTTCATTGGCTTGTAAACTTTTAATTTGTTCCTCAAACCTCTCAAAAATTTTCACATAGTCTTTTATATCATTTTCTAATTTCTTAAGGTCATCACTCATATTCTGGTTGTGATCCCTGTACCTTTTAACAGTATCTATGCAAGTTTGAGAACAGAGATTAGAAAGTACCTTAGTTGGAAGATCAGATACCTCTGCCATGAGAGCTTGATTTTGAATAGCCTCTTCTGCTTGATCACTCCAGTCAAACCCCATTCCTTGTTGAGAAACAAGAGCTTAAGCAGAGTTTCTGTTCTGGTTGAAGCTTCCAGTCTGATTTTGTTGGTGATTGTGAGACACTCCACTTCTTCATTCTCTGGCAAAGTGTCCCTTCAGATGACATTTATAGCACTCCACCTTTGACTTATCAAAGCCTGCACCATCTTCTCTTCTTTGGGAGAAGTTGTTCCTCCCAGTCCTTTTGATGAACTTCTTCACCCTTATAGAAAGCATGGCCATCTGCCATTTAATATCCATCTCTTCAAGATCATCAGGATGAAGCTGTTCCAAGTCATCATTGATTAAAGAAGAGTTACCATGACTGGAAAGAAAGGCTTCAAAAACAGATTCATTGCCTTTTTCTTGATTTACTCCACTGGCAGCATTAACTGATTCAGGGTTAGCAGTAGAATCAATTGATGCTGATAGGAGTGCAACATTATGAACATATCCAATAGGCTTCTTCTTTGCTTCCACCTCAGATTCAAACACTCTCAAATCATTGTACAGATCATCCAGTTCCTTTTCTTCCAATTGTTCATTCTGTCTGAATGAAACAGTATACATGGTCCATTCATCTCCAAGGGACCTTAAGAACTTTCTGTTTACATCATCTTGATCAATCTGTACTCCCATAGTAGCTAGTTCACCAATCAGCTTGTTAAACCTATCGAAAGTTTGAGTCATGGACTCATTCTTAGTTGACATAAGGTTTTCATACAGTTCCTTCAATATTGCCTTCTGATTTCTCTTGGTACTTTTGGTACCAGAGAATCTCTTCTCTAGAGCATTCCAAAGCATCTGTGCATCAGTGCAATTGCAGAATTGGTGTTGATACTCATTGGGAATAGCCAAGAGCAGTGTGCTCAAGGCTTTCATCTCTGTCTGCCTTGTCTTCCTTTTTGCATCCGTCTTTGGTGGGATTCTTTTTCCATCTGCACCAATCTTTCCTTCATCAGATGGGCCATTCTCAATGATGTCCCACATGGAGTAATCTGTGAGAAGAAATTATTGTTTGATCCTAATCTTCCACATGTCAAACTCATTAGATCTGAGCATTGGAACCTTTGAGACAAGAGTACTGTTTGATTCAACTGTGTTTTCCATGATGAATGAAGGTTTCTGAGAATACTTGCTCTGATACCACTTCTCAGGATCTAATTCTTAACAAGAATAATGAACTTAGAAACAATATTAAAGGAGTTGCGGAATAACACTTTAATATTCAACAATCAATGTAAAAGTGAATCAGAAATCACAACTTGTAAAGTTTATTGAATGATTAAAGTTACAAGATTTCAAACAAAACCTCAATATTGATGAACAGGCTCACCAATACGAATTCTACTTCTCTAGAACTAGGGTTCTAAACCTTGAGGTTAATTCTCTCTATGAAAACAAAAAATTCAGAATTAAAATCTTCTGTCAAACTATTCTATACTATTTATACAAGACATATTACAAGATAATTATCAAAATACAATTGATCTTCAGTCCATAATTATCTCCTTTACTTTAGCAAGTCTTCTATACAGCTGTCTTCCATCCATTCTGAGTCTTCATCTCATAAGCAACATTAACCTTCTTCAGCAGTATTAATCATCTTCAGCAGCATTAAACACCTCAGCAGTATTAATGATGTTAGCAGTAGTAATCCCTTAAGCAGTACTAACTATAGCAACACTAACTTTTCAAGCAGTATTAAATCTACTAGCAGTAGTAATCATGATGTACTAGCAACATTAACCATTGTTATCCCAGTTTAATCTAGTTGGTAAATAATCAATCAAGTAATCAAGCAACACAATAATAATCAAGAGATAATAAGATTAACAAAACGTACCAATCCCTTGAATAAACAATGAAACCCTTGAGTGTTCTTGATACCCTTTGAATACAGAGAAAATACGGCTAACTATTTAGAAAATTATCAGAGTTCTAACCTAAAACTAAACTAATCATAACTTTAAATACCTAAGCCTTATGGGCTTTAATCATAATGGGATTTCAAATGGGCTTGGGCCCAATAGCTTAATAACTATTAACTTATTACATAATAAACCCTCTAAATGACTTTAGCACAATTGCAGTTTAAACCCTTAACTTTAACTTTAATCTTGAATACAATTATTTGATCCAACAATCTCCCCCTTTGGATTCAAGATTAAAAAAAAATTGCAATTGTCTTCGGGTCTTCTCTTGTCTTCACTTTTCTCTTGAGAATCTTCAGATATGACGTTGATAGCTTCAAAACTTCAAAACTTGATATCTTTAAACAATCTTCAAATCTTTAAAATCGTTGAAAATTTGAATATCTTCAGATCTTCAGTTTGTATTCTCCCTTTTTGTATCTTCTCCCCCTTTTTATATCTTCTCCCCCTTTTTGATGAGTGGTGAGAATCAACATCATCAAAACTTGGCAAAACAATCTCCCCCATTGTGTATGATCACTTAAGCACAATCTTCATCATATAACGAGCCCTGTTTAGAAATAAGAGCAGTCTCTCCAAATGGAAAGAGTGAGTATTTCAATCTTTTCAAATAAAAATAAAAAGTAGTAACCATTCAAATCTTTTCAAATTCAAACAGTTAATAAGTGTAACCCTGAATCAACAAATGACTCAGTTAGAATGCCTGTCAATGACACAAAGTCACTGAGTAACACAAAGTTACTATATAAGGAGATGGTTTGATGTAGACTCCCCAGGTCTTCCATTCAATCATCGAATAACACATGGTTATCTATGAACGTTCTGACAGAAAACAAATTTCTGTGTGTTCGTGCATGTGTATGAAAGAAATTAAGCATAGATGATTGCTTTTCAATTTAGGCTCAAAGTATGTAAACTTGTTGAGACAACAACAAATTATACAAAGACTCAATGTGCATGAGAAAGAGTTCGAAGGTGGGGCAACTTTCCTTCTTTTTCAATATTAGTATCTTCCAAATGAAGAACCAATAGCGTATGTGCTGCTTCCCCAGAAAATGTGAAACATTCTCTTTTTGAGAAAAGAATGAGTAGCTGGTGGGGTTGTATGCAAGAGATGGCATGGGCTAGTTGCCTATTTCAATGATGGTCACCAAAGAATGTGATCCAATCAGATTATGTGGTTGCCCGACTCAGAAAGTAGTTTGGTGCAGAGTTTAATATTCTTTTACTCTGTTCTCTCACCCTCTTTCTTTTAATGCTCACGTCTAACCAATCTCTCTTTTCCATTGTACCTCTTCACACACCATCACTCAATTCTTTTGACCCTTCTCCCCTCAACCACTCAGGGAATACTTCCTGGGTAGGAAACACTGGTTATCGTGAATCCATGGAAGTTCTATTAAGCTCACACACTGAATCCCATGTATTTTCCTAAAAGAACATGTTGTTCAACATGTTATTGTACATGTAAGCACAAATACCACTTGTTACATGAAGAATATAATATTTGGAGATGTCAAAACAAAAGATGTTTGACGATGCAATTCTCCCCCTCAAACTAAAACAGTTTGACAATTAAGCTCATAGGAGTTTTGTCATGAAGAACAATATGTTGAAGAATCAAAAACGAATGTTGTTTATATGAACAATATATAAACATATTTTCAATGAAAGCACATGAAATGACGTTTGATTCAATCAACAGTGAATACAAATAACGTGAGTATTACCATAGAAAGATTTAACTTTTGATACATGGTAATAACAAAGTCAAATAGAATGTTCTGAACCGTTAAGTGTATGAATACTTGACAAAGTATATTGACAAAATAAAACACAAGTATTTATCTTTAAGAACACACGGTCAGATAATCATTTAAGTATCCAAAAATCTGTTAATATCACAGATATTCTCCCCCTTAAATCACTATAGGGTTTTTTATTTTATTTTATTTTTTTTTATAAATTAATAAGGAAATAAAGCATATAAAAAATAGATAGAGCACTGAAGTGCGGGTTCTAATCCGATGTGATTAGAAGCCATAGTCACTTGAACCAACCTGTATAAGTGAAAGAAACAATGGTAATCATTTATGAAAATGATTCCTTTCTCGTTAACAACAGTTGGAAAATAACACACTATCAAGATTTGGAATACTCCCCCTTGAATCATGAGTAAGGTTTAAGACATGTTCAACATACCAAGTTTGCTGATTAGAAATTGAAATCGCTTTTCATCCAATGGCTTGGTGAAAAGATCAGCTAACTGGAAGTCAGTTTGAACAAAGTGCATTTCAATATTACCTTTTTCTACATGATCCTTGATGAAATGATAGCGTACATCTATATGCTTGGTCTTCGAGTGCTGTACCGGATTAGCAGTTATAGATATTGCACTCTTGGAATCACAATAAATTGGAACGCGTTTGTAGTTTTATCCAAAGTCCCTTAACTGTGTCGTCATCCAGAGGACTTGAGAACAGCAGCTAGCAGCAGCTACATACTCAGCCTCGGCAGTGGATGTTGAAACACAGTTTTGTTTCTTTGAAGTCCAACTCACAAGTTTGTCACCTATGAATTGACATGATCCAGAGGTGCTTTTCCGGTCTAGCTTACAACCTGCATGATCAGCATCTGTAAAGGCAGTTAGTTCAAAACGAGAATCCTTTGGATACCAAAGGCCTAGATTAGGAGAACCTTTGAGATATTTAAGGATTCGCTTAACAGCAGTTAAGTGCGACTCTTTAGGATTAGACCGATATCTCGCACAATAACATGTGGCAAACATTATATCCGGGCGACTGGCAGTCAGATAAAGTAAGGATCCAATCATGCTACGATACACCTTTTGATCAACAGGCTTCCCGGAGGGATCCGCGTCTAAGAGTGTACCAGTAGCCATTGGTGTTTTCATGACTGAACTATCTGACATATTGAACTTTTTCAAAATATCTTTTATATATTTAGCTTGATTAATAAATATGCCTTCGGGTAATTGCTTTACTTGTAGACCAAGAAAGAAATTTAATTCACCCATCATCGACATCTCAAACTTTGTTTCCATTATCTTTGAAAAGTTCTTACAAAATTTTGGATTTGTCGACCCAAATATTATGTCGTCAACATAAATCTGAATAAGAATCAAGTCATCACCTTGCCTTTTAAGAAATAAGGTTGTATCTACTGTACCTTTCTTGAAACCAGAAGCAAGTAGAAATTTAGTGAGAGTTTCATACCAGGCTCGCGGTGCTTGTTTAAGACCATAAAGCGCTTTGTCTAAAACATAGACATGATCAGGGTGATAAGAATCAACGAAACCTTCAGGTTGAGCCACGTAGACCTCCTCATGTAGAACGCCGTTCAGGAAAGCCGACTTTACATCCATCTGATAGACTGTAAAGTTTTTGTGCGCTGCATAGGCTAGAAAGATTCTGATGGCTTCGATCCTTGCAACCGGGGCGAATGTTTCATCATAGTCAATGCCCTCTTGTTGACAATACCCTTTGGTGACCAAACGAGCTTTGTTTCTCACGAGTACTCCAGCTTCGTCTTTCTTATTTCTGAACACCCACTTTGTTCCAATAACGGATTTACCTTTAGGTAGTGGGATCAAGCGCCATACCTTGTTCCTTTCGAATTGTAGAAGCTCATCTTGCATAGCAGAAATCCAGAAAGGATCACGTAGAGCTTCAGCCGCTTTCTTTGGCTCTAAGGAACTGAGGAAGCTTGAAAACATGCAGAAGTTAGCTGTTGCAGATCTTGTTGTGACACCAGATTGTACGTCACCTATCACGTTTTCCAGGGGATGATCCTTAGTCCAACGATGTGTGCTTGGTAGTGCATCAACTGCTTGTTGCGTATTTGATGCATCGTTGTCATCTTGTACGGCAGGTTGCTCCACAGATGTACTCGGGACATCTTGTACTTGTGTTTCTGACACTGAAGCTTCTGGACTAGCGGTTGAAGTGCTCGGGACTTCGTTTCCAGATGAACTATCTGTAGAGACAGATTCAGTATTAGTAGAGTCAGAAACTAACGGTGTAGTTGTACCTGATAGAGTTGAAGTGTCAGTGACTTCGTCGGAAGGTCCAGGCATGTCTTCAGATATAGTAGGGACCTCCGAGTTTGTACCACTTGTTATTGATGTTGATATGCCTTTTTCAAAATCTGCACATATATCATCAAAGGCATCAATAAACAATAAATCTAACTCAGATGAAGTAGAGTTAGAGTTTGAAGAAGATGATCCTGTTATAGCTGGTTCTATTCTTGCTTGAATAGAAGCTTTATCGTTAAGACCGAGTTCTTAACAACCGTCTTAGTCCTTGTTGAATTCTCATCAAAGGAGACATTCATGCTCTCAACAACCGTCTTAGTTCGAATAATGTAAATTCGATAAGCTTTGGATGTCAGAGAGTATCCAACGAGATATCCTTCATCCGCTTTCTTATCAAACTTTGATAATCCTTGACGCTCTTTTAGAATGTAACACCTGCAACCAAATACACGAAGGAACTTGATGTTAGGTGTACGATTGTTGATTAACTCATATGCTGTTTTATTAAATCGCTTGACCACAATGGTACGGTTCTGTGTAAAACATGCTGTAGCGACTGCCTCGGCCCAAAGGTACATGGGTAGATCTGAGTAAGCAAGCATAGTACGAGCTGCTTCAACCAGAGTACGATTCTTCCGTTCAACAATGCCGTTTTGCTGTGGAGTGTAGGCTGCGGAGAAGTTGTGTGAAATACCCACGGAAGTAAGATAACTCTTCAGGGTGTCATTCTTGAACTCCGTGCCATTATCACTGTGAATGGTTCTTACTGGCAGTTGAAGACGTACTTGAATACGCTTGATGAAAGCGATAATCAACTCTGGCGCATCTGACTTGTTGCGAAGAAACTCGAGCCATGTATACCTTGAGTAGTCATCTATCATTACCAACACATACTTCTTTCCGTTGATAGATGCTGTGCGCATTGGGCCACAAAGGTCCATATGAAGAAGTTCCAGTGCTGAAGAGGTCGATGATTCAGCTTTGGACTTGAAGGAGCTACGCTTCATTTTGCCCAACTCACATGCGGAACAGAGTGAGTCTTTTTCGAACCTCATTTCTGGTAGACCTTTGACCAGACCTTGTCTTTGTAGCTTCGCTATAGATCGGAAATTCTGATGATACAAGCGTCGATGCCACGTCCATGATTGTGCTTTAGAAGCTTTGGCTAGTAGACATACTGGACGTGTGGCAGACAGTGTAGGGAAATCTACATAGTATAGCTTTCCATGGCGCTCAGCTTTGAAGACTTCGTAACCATCGTGATCTTCTAGATAGCAATGAGTGGTTGTGAAGCGGACTTGATATTGCATGTCATAGAAGTGACTGGTACTGAACATATTGTGATCAAGTCCTTCAACATATAGCACTTTTTGAATCTTCACAACACCGTTATCGAGCATTCCATATCCTCTGACGTGGCCTTCGGCTTCAGAATTTGCAAATCTAACTGCTTCGGCAGGCTCCTCCACATAGTTATGCAAGAGGTGCTTGAATCCTGTCATGTGGCGTGAACATCCGGAATCTATTACCCACAATCGACAGGCCTGCAAAAGAGACAATTAGTTTTGCTTAGGCACCCATATCAGGATGGGTCCTTCGCGGTTAGCATCAAGCAACTCAGGAATATCATCTGGTTTGACTTTTACTCTCCATTCATAACACGGTTTTGGAACCCATTTCCAAACCATCTTAACATTCAATTCCTGAAAGTGCTTTTTAGAAGTAGGATTGGCAACCTTAGCACGATACACTTTTGGTTGTGTAGAAGAATCAGAATTAGAATTAGACTTAGAGTTCAGCTTAGCTTTGGTTTTATTCTTTTTGGACTTAGGAGGGGAGTAGTATTTGAATGAATTATCCCAACAGTGTTTGCAATAAAGATTCTTTCGAGCAAAATTCATAAACTTAGATTTATCGGAACAAATCTTACATTCATGTTTATCAAAAGAAGTACTATTCAAAATAACACTGTCTGTAGGACAACTACTAGAATTCAAACTATTCTTTTTATTCAAACTAAGATCTTTATTCTTCTTATTCTTCTTACTCTTCCCAACTCCATTTCCTCTTATATCTGAAATAGAAACAGGAACCTTGTTAGTCTCTAACTTAAAAGGTGGTTCTTTTCTAGTGCTCTTTGAAGTCTCACCCTTTTCAAAAATACTTGGTGGATATTCAGGACAATCAGAGTAAACAACTGAAGGTTTTGTAGAGGCATCAAATTCTGGATTGGTTCTTACCTTCCAGTTTGGATCACTTAACATCTGTTTATCATTTGAAGCATTTTTAAACAAAGTAATTTTCAAATCATTGATCTCAGTGCAAAGCTTTTGATTTATTTTTAAAGACTTTTCAAGTTTATGTTTGAGATCAAAGTTTTCATCTTCAACCTCATCAAGAGATTGTTGCAACATATCAATTTGCTTCATCAATTCAGATGTATTACCATCCACAGAATTTGATCCCTTTAAATCAGAAACAGGATCAGAGTCTGATGCATTCATCATATCAGAGAATATCTCTTCAGTCATTGACTCAATAAACTCCGTTTTATCATTTTGAACACAAGATTCATCCGCGGTAGCAGCAACTTCTTCAACCTCTTCAGGAAGTAAAGGTTTAGAAGCAATGGGAGTTGAGACTGATGGTATAGTAGATGGATCAACATCCGATTCATACTCATCAAATTTGCATGCAGTCTCAGGTAGAACTGTGTTGGTGGTCACTGATTCTTTAGAAGGTGTGGTAAATAGTGATTCAAACTCAGTAAATTCTATCTTTCGAGTTGCATAGCTTTCGTTCAAATCACCATATGTAAAACCAACAGATTTAAAAAGATTTTGAGAATCAGTGTCACCAGACTTGTTCTTTCCCATTTCTTCTTGACCTTTGGTCTCTTCAGAAGGTTTAGGAGAACTTGCTTCAACAAAAGTAGCGCGAATGTCAAGAATGGGTTTTATTGCGAAGCCAAATTTATCAAAATTATATAGGTGCTCCGGTGCCTTTTTCAAAATTTCATTAATTGGCACACCCAAACCTGGTTTAAGTTTGTAAAACCTTTCGTCTTGGAGTTTATTGGTCAACAGATTTAATGTCTGTTCAGTCTGACCTCGTTTCATGTTAATGTCCTCCAGTTGCTTTATTTTGGTGTAAGCTTCATTTCTTTCTTTATAACAAACTTCAAATTTGATTTGAAACTCACCCTTTTCAGCATTAAGATTCACAAGATCTGTTTCTAAACCAGATATTTTTTCTTTTAAAGACTCTTTTTCAGCTTTTAAATCATCTTTTTTCTTTTCCTTTTCTTCCACAACAACTTTTAAAATAGCATTTTCATCACGAAAGCTTAAAACAGATTGATGTGCAGAGCTAAGTTTGCCTTTCAGTAAAGCAAATTCATCTTTCATGCCATGTATTTGGGCCATTAAAGATTCAATAAGTTCAGAATTTTCACTTACCTCAGAGTTTGCTTCTTCGGATTGTGTCTCAGAGTCTTCATCGTCACCTTCCATCTTTGCCATGTAAGAAACTTGGGTGAAATGTGCTTGCTCCTCGTCATCAGAACTTTGGAACAACCAGTTCTCTTCTTCAGCCATTAGTACTTTTCCTTCTTCAGCTTTCTTGGCAATCAGTGACTTTCTTGAGTAGTACTCTAAGTTCTTCACTTTCTTGAATTTGCAGTCCCTTGAGAAGTGCCCAAATTTGCCACAGTTGTAGCATCTTCCTGGTTCATCCTTTCGCTCTTCTCGCTTCTCCTCTCTCTTTCCTTCTCTTCTATCTTCCTTCCGATCTTCTCGTCCTTCCTCTCTCTTTCCATGCCTCGGCTTGTATCGCATCTCAGACTTCTCTTTCTTGTATTCATCATACTTTGGCTTTGAGTTAAATCTTTTCTTGCCAAAGCTCTTCTTGAATCGTCTCGTAATGAGAGCCAAGTCTTCAGAGAACTTTTGAATATCAGGATCTGAATCAACTTCCAGTTCTTCATCACTTGAAACAGAGTCAGAGTCAGTAACTTCGGTAACTAGAGCTTTAGACGCCTTTTTCTTTGACCTTGCAGAGATACAGAACCTTTGCCGGCTATGAGAGCCACAGAATCCTTCAGATGATTAGATTCATTATTCATAGATCTCACCTCATCCTCATGTTGAGCAAGAGTAGAGAAGATATCGGTGACATTTTCTCGAGCCATATTCTTCGACATCTGGAGGTTGATAGCAAAGTTCTTCCATTCTGGATTCAGATTCTTGATGAACTTGTAGTTTATCTCAGAAGCAGATTTGGCGATTTTGTTCCTCCGCAAGTCATTGAGAATAATGTTGTACCTATTATAGGTATCTAAAAGCAGCTCTCCTTCTTTGGCATGAAATCCCTCGTAAGCATTTATGCACAGATTCTGCTTACCTTGAATAGAAGCTTCACTTCCTTCAAACTGCCTTGCTAGTTCATCCCAGATTCCTTTAGCAGTACTCTGACTGTCGACACGATTGTAGATGTCGTTTGGAATTGCCATTGTCAGATAGATTAGAGCTTCTTCTTCTAACTTGAGCTGGTCTTTCTGCTTTTCAGTGAAGAACTGAACAGGTTTAGGAATATCTCTGTCAGGGATTTCAGGAGAGGAATCTGTAGCAGGTTGACCCTTTACTGTGATCATTGGAGTTTTGGGACCTTCAATGATTATTGTCATGAACTCTCTGTTCTTGTGATTCAGAAACTGAATCATTCTTGTCTTCCACTGCTGATACTCATTTTCCACGAGGACAGGAGGTTTGACTTGAGAACCCATCGAGAGAAGCTGATTCGACATCTTAGCTGTACGGTTAGTAAATAGACTTTTCTGTACCAAGACAACCAACTAGATGAGATCGTTAGAATCAAAAGTAAAGACTACACTCAAAAATTTTCAGAAAAAAAATAAATTTCCAAAAATAATCAAATGCAGTCCTCGCACACGGTATAAAGCACTAATATCTATGAATAAAATACTGAAAAATTAAGAAGATTTTGATCAAGAGCAAATCTTTGTCCCCCTTCGCAGACTTAGCACGGGGGATGTGCTTCGAAGAATGAACTGTACCGGTCGAAGGAAAGACCGGAGTATGCAAGTACCCGGTCGAATGGGAAGACCGGAGAAACAATTATCCGGTCGAATGGGAAGACCGGAGAAACAATTATCCGGTCGAATGGGAAGACCGGAGAAACAATTATCCGGTCGAAGGTGCAAGACCGGATTAATACGTATCCGGTCGAAGGACGAAGACCGGATTGAGCAAGTACCCGGTCGAAGGTTCAGGTCGAAAGACTATCAGATACGTTAAACTTGATAAGATCGGATAACTGATAAGACCGAAGAATACGATGAGTTTCTGGGATTCGACCAAGATCAAACCCAGAAACTTTAATCGACCGATAGACTATGTTCGATCTGAATGGTGTTAAGACCGATATGTTCTTAACCAGCCCAGAACGATGAACAGCACAGAAACACACACAATCATAAAATTCAATCTCTCAGATAATTCTTAACGCAACTAGTTAATCAGATAGCATTTAGAAGCATAAATATCAACTATCATGCAATCGATTTTCGATGAACAGTAACTTTCACGATGAATAGTGATTTTTCGATGAACAGTAACTTTCACGATGAATAGTACTTTTCGATGAACAGTAATTTCAAAAAATAGATTCTTTTGGCTCTGATACCAATTGTTATCCCAGTTTAATCTAGTTGGTAAATAATCAATCAAGTAATTAAGCAACACAATAATAATCAAGAGATAATAAGATTAACAAAACGTACCAATCCCTTGAATAAACAATGAAACCCTTGAGTGTTCTTGATACCCTTTGAATACAGAGAAAATACGGCTAACTATTTAGAAAATTATCAGAGTTCTAACCTAAAACTAAACTAATCATAACTTTAAATACCTAAGCCTTATGGGCTTTAATCATAATGGGATTTCAAATGGGCCTGGGCCCAATAGCTTAATAACTATTAACTTATTACATAATAAACCCTCTAAATGACTTTAGCACAATTGCAGTTTAAACCCTTAACTTTAACTTTAATCTTGAATACAATTATTTGATCCAACAACCATACTTGAACAAATCTTCAGTTCCCAACAATCGTCATCAGAATCGACATCCAGTTCCTCCTCACTAGTAGCAGAGTCTGAATCAGTAAGCTAAGTGACAAATGATTTCTACACTTTCTTCTTTGATTTTGAAGAAGAAACAGGACCAGAACTAGAACCTTTTCCTTTCCCAGCAATAAGATCCACTGAGTCCTTCAGATCATTAGACTCATTGTTGATTGATCTCACTTCATCATCATGTTAGGAAATAGTGGAAAAGATGTCAGTCACATTCTCTTGGGCCATATTCATTGACATATGAAGATTGATAGCAAAGTTCTTCCACTCTGGGTTCAAGTTCTTAATAAACTTATAGTTTATTTCAGAAGCAGATTTGGAAATGTTGTTCCTCCTCAAATCATTCAAGATGATGTTGTATCTGTTGTAAGTGTCCAACAATGTCTCCCCTTCCTTAGCATGAAATCCCTCATATGCATTGATGCACAGATTCTATTTAGCTTGGATTGAAGCGTCACTACACTCGAATTGTCTTGCCAGCTCATCCCATATCTCCTTTGCAGAACTTCTGCTGTCTACACGATTGTAGATGTAATTAGTAATGGCCATTGTCAAAAAGATGAGAGCTTCTTCATCTATTTTGTACAAATATTTCTCTCGTTCAGTGAAGTATTCATATGGTTTTGTAAAAATCTATCAGGAATCTCAGGAGAGGTATCTGTAGCAGCTTGACCAGGCACTCTGATCATGGGGTTCACAGGACAAGAAGTAATAGATTCCATGTAATCTCTGCTCTTATGATTCAGAAACTAGATCATTCGTTTCTTCCACTGTTGGTACTCATTGGCTAACAGGACTAGTGGTTTGGACTGAGAGCCCATGGAAATGTGTTGATTCGACATCTCTAGCAGTTGGATTAGTATGCAAACTTATCTGTACAATTTAAATCAACTAATAAGATCTTTGAATCAAGGATTGGATAAAATCTACACTAAAAAATTTCCAGAAAAATAAATTTCTAATTATACTCAAGTGTAGAATTCGCAAGCTATAAGAACCACATAAAGATTCGCAGACAGAAGGAGAAACTTCAAAATTCGCAAACAAGATAGCTAGAATTCGCATACATGTAGAATTCGCAAACACGCTTTCTGCAAACCCAAGAATTTGCAAACAGTAGACCTACGAAACCTTAACAATTAGCAAAGAAATACTTAGCGAATCCTTGCCTTAGAATAATTTCAGAACACTAGCATTCACAAGTAGAATTCGCAGAGTATATAGTTGCAAGTTCTATACTTAGAAAATATTTCAAGTTGCATGTTTTCGCAAACAACAAAGAGAAATCACTTTAAAGATCTTGCGAGTTTTGGACTTAGAAAAAAAAATTCAAGAAAGCTTTAACTTTCGCACATCACAACTTTGGTAAGAAAGGATTCGCAAACCATAGACTTACGAATCCTGGACTTAGAAATTTTTTTGACCTTTTCACTTAACTTTCGCAACTAAGCTTTCGCAACCTGAATAGAGTTAATATTTTTATGAACCTGCGAATCCTATACTTGGTGAAATTTTTTGGAAGCTAACGATCAAGGATTCGTAAACACAGAATGCGAATATTAGGGAATTCGCAAACAAGTAGCCTGCGAGTTCTTCAGTATTCGCAACCAAGGCACTTGTGAAACCTGTACTTAATCAAATTTTCAATTCTTAAAAGTCATGCGAATCCAAACTTTCGTAGATGAAGGTCTTGCGAATCTTGAGGTTTTCGTAACACTAATACTACCGAATCCTATACTTAAACAATTCAACGATCTCGGCGAATTTCAGAGATCTTGCGAGTTCTTCCTAGAACTTGCGAGTTCTCCTTAAAACCGTCCCTGTACTCGACTTTTAATCCAAAAACACATCAAAAGGTTAAATCACAGTGTAAAAATCACACAATTCATTCACCTATATACTACGAACAAACCCCAATCAAAATTAATCACCAAAAACAACTTAAATGCACACATTTGAATGGAACAGTGTTCAAACTTCAAAAGAACAAAAACTTCGAAAATCTTCAAAACAGTAATATATTGATGTTTTAAATGAAATCAGGCAATCTGCTGATGTTCTATGTGAATGATAAAATCCCAAACAATCAAGCAGTTATCAATCAAGAATCAAGATTTATCAATAAAAACTAGAGAGAGAGAGTAGAGAGAGAAAGTAGATCTTGAATTTCACCACACGTCTAATGATTTACAATGAGGTTCTTCTTCCCAATCTTACAAAGCCACAAGGCTTAAAGCCTATTTAAACAATAACTCTAAAACAAGACTTAATGACAAAGAAAACTAATACAACTTTGACTATTCTTGACTTTGACAATGTTGACCTTACAACTTTGACTTTCTAATTAAATCTTGAATACAATATTTTGACTTAACAATCTTTCCCTTTGTATTCAAGATTTAATAAAAAATTTGACACAAGTCTTCAGCTCTTGATTCTTCAGCTTTTATCTCTTGAACTTTGAATCTTTAACAACCTTCAGTCTTTCAGCCTTTGAAGAATCTTGAAAAGTCTTTGTCACTTTGTAGCTTTGATACTAAACATGTCTTGATCACGAAACAGAATTCTTGAAACTCCTTTGAAGCTTCAACTTTGAAACATCTTTGAAAACTTTTGAAACATCTTTCATCTCTGAGAAATCTTTCAAAAACTTTATCTTCATCACTCTGATCTCTTGACAGTCTTCAGAAAAACAAACTTTCTCGAATTATCTGAATTTGACTTTGAATCAACTTTCTTCAGAATCTTTTAGAATCTTCTTGCTTCAAACAAACTTTCATCTGTCTTGAAACTCAAATTTCTCCAACTTTCAGTCTCTGAAATTGAACTCTGTAAAATTCTCCCCCTTTTTGATGATTGTGAGCATCATGATCATCAAAACTACTTCAATTTCAGCACTTTCTTTGATGTCCCCCTTTTTTTTAATGTCTAACAATCTCCCCTTCATAATGATTTGACATTCTCCGCCCTGTGATCTGATTATCCGTCAATTCATGAAATATATATATCTGAAATCTTTTCAAATTCAGACATAATGAACGTGGTAACCCTGATTCAATGGATGAAACAATTAGGAATGCCTGTCAGTAACACAAAGTCACTGTGTACAACGAATGTACAATTGAAGGAGATGGTTTGATAATGACTCCCCAGGACTTCCATTCAATCATTGAAAAACACAAGGTTTATCTATGAATGTTCTAACAGAAAAACAAATTTTCTGTGTGCTCGTGCTTGTGTATGAAAGAATTTAGCACAATGATTGTTTTTCATAAGGCTCAAATTGTGTAAATTGTTGAGACAACAACATGTATTACACGGACTCAATGTGCATGAAAGAGGTGCGAAGGTGGGGCAACTTTCCTTCTTTTTCAATATCTAAATCTTCCGAGTGAAGATCAGATAGCAGATGTGTTGCGTCCCCAAAGAAAATGAAACATTTCTTTGTCGGGAAAGAAATGAGTGATTGGTGGGGTAATAGCAAGAGTTGGCATGGGCTTACTGCCTTTTTCAATATGGTCACCAAAGTATGTGAACCAATCAGTAGATGTGGCTGCCTGACTCAGAAAGTGGTTGGTGCAGAGTTCTGATATTCTTTTAACTCTGTTCTCACACCCTCTTTCTTTTTATCATTAAATCTCACTTCTAACCAAACTCTCTTTGATTTTGACCCCTCACCCCTCAATCACTCAAGGATAACTTCCTGGGTAGGAAACACAGGTTAACGTGAATCCATGGAAGTTCTGTTTAAGCTCACACATGAATCCCATGTAAGTCCTAAAAAAAATAATTGCTCAACAGTTTAACTTGAACAGATAAGCACCAAAATGTATGCTCATGAGATTTGAGCAATTAACTTTGAAGATTTCTCAAAACAAAGATATTAAATGAATGAAATGAAATCAAGAGAATTGTTTTGAGAATCTGACAATGTATCAACCAGATCAAATGAAATGGTTAGGGTATCAAAGAATTTGATATAATTTGTTTATATGAACAGATATAAACAATTTAGCAAAGAAAGCACAAATTTAGAAAATGATGATTGATGCTCAACAACATTTGAAAGCAAACAGGAGTATTACCATCGAAAAATTTGTTCATTATGAGACATGGTAATAACAAATTCAAATGAAGTGCTGAACCGGTGTGTGTGAATACTCTATAGTATAAAGACAAGATAATACGCAAATATTGATCTTTGGAAACACACGGTCAGTTAAACATTAACGCTAAAAAAATGAAAAACATTTAAAATCACACTTCTAAATTCATAAAATCTTTTGAGAATAGAGAAATGGTTTGAACATTTAAGAAACTGTTTTTCATGCTTGAAAGTTGTTCTTCTTTCAAACAATCAGAAATCAAGATCAGAAAATATTTACATTTAAACTCCCCCTCAAATCATGATAAAATGATTTAGGTCATTTAAGTTCCCCCTGGATATTTGCAAAATATCCAAGTCTGAACGTTGAAGAACGGGTCCTGATCTGTCATGTGTTCAGAAGCCATCACCTGTACTCCCCCTTAAATTATGCATCTGGAATATGTCAGTTAAAACACAAGATAGAGATCAATACAACTCCCTTTTAAATTGTAGACCGTCATATCGTAAGTATATTGTCAATGAAAAAGCATAGGATAGAGATCAATACAACTCTCTTGTGAATTGTAGACCGTCATATCTTATCGGATGCAAAGTATAACCGGAGTAAGGTCTTTTGATCACTGAAGTACGAGTCCTAAACTGCTGTGTTTGGAATTCAAACTCCGTTGAAGTACGGGTCCTAAGATGATGTACTTAGAGGCCATATTCTTTCAACTTTGAAGTCCGGGTTTTGAACTGCTTTGTTCAAAACCTTAGTTCTCTTACTCCCCCTTGACTTGAGGTGCCTGCAACACAGAATCAGTTTTCGGCTTTGGTACCCACTGGTATTTGGGTCAATGAATGTTAGTTTCAGTTCTTGTGGGGGTAATCGAGTACGAACCATACCAGAAATGATCACTAGTCTTGTGAATAGGATCATGTGTACAGGAATAAGAACAATAGTATTTATTACCTGACAACCTAATTAATTGATCTCTCATGTAGATATGATCAGGTTTACCTTTACACACATTGTTCTTCTTAACTTTGTATGAATGGACACATGATTTCTTTCCTTTTAGCTCATTTGTCATCTCATCTTTAACTAGTTTTTTCTTCCAGACCAGTTCCTCTGCCTTGTAACTTCTTCTTCTCGGATATGTACCTGAACCATCTAAATTTCTATCATATAAAATGTTAGTACTACGAATCTGATCAAAAGATTTAACTGACCTCTTGGAAGAAACAATTTTCTGATTTGAACTTGAGACTGTCTTTTCAAGCTCTTTAATCTTTAAAGCAAAGCTGTCTCTTTCTTTAACAAGCAGGTCAATCTTCGTCTTGCATTGAGACTTCGCTTTGTGCTCTTTTAGTGCATTCGCAGATAGTTCAGATAACTTGACAGTGAGCTTTTTGATCTCAGTCTCAAATATGCTTCTTTCTTCTTCAAACCCTTTTTCAGCATCGTTTCTCTGACCGGATATTTCCTTAAAGAATCCAACGTTCTTCTGTTCAATGACCTTTTTTTTCCTTGGCAAACTTCTCTCTTTCCGAGATAAGTACTTTCTCAAAATCAGAAACTTGCTGAGAAAGCTTTATACATTTAAGCTCAACTGCCTTCTTTTTTTCAAAACTCTTCCTTGAGAAATCTGAGAATTTCTTTGAAAGAACTTTCTTTTCACTCTCAAAATCAGATTTATCTTTAACCATATCTGAGATCTTTCTCTTCAGCTCCGTGTTCTCAGATTCCAAACTCAGTATTTTCTCATTATTCAGCCCAGAAGTCTGTTTCAGAAGATCTTCATTACTTGTCTTTAGTGCACTAACTTCTTCCTTCAGAATGATGATTTCAGCATAATATTCTTTTGACTGTTTCGAGTGAAAATCAACTACATAACCAAGATTTACGTTCTCTATTTTGAGCTTTGCAACCTTCGCTTCAAGCTCAGCAAAATATCCCATAGATGTCAACTTTAATAAGAAAACAACTTGATATAAATGATCGTTCCCAAACAATTCAGAAAAATTTGACTGAAAGTCAAAAACAGATCACCACTTTGAAAAATAATTTCTCAGAAAAAATTCTATCTCTGGAACTCGCAGATCACAATTTCGCGCTAGTTACTGTTCACAAAGTTTTGCACTAACACTACTTGCACGTTATGAAGCTCGCGCAAAAAACTGATATGCGCGTTTAATGGCTCGCGCAAAACACTGATATGCGCGTTTAATGGCTCGCGCAAAACAACGATATGCGCGTTTCAAGTTTCGCGCAATACTCGATATGCGCGATTCAAAGTTCGCGCAAAACTCGATATGCGCGATTCAAAGTTTGCGCAAAACATGACTTACGCGTTTAGTTACTCGCGCAAAACACTGTTCATGAAGTTTCGCGCTAACAGGCACTTGTGCGTTTTGGAATCGCGCAAAACACTACTTGCGCGTTTCTATTCCTTTGCGCGTTCTTCAGCGTGTGTGTTCTTCAGTTGATGAAGCTTGCGCGTTTTTCCAATCTTGCTCGTTCTTCACTTGTCATCACGGATTCCATTCAAATCGATTCAAACCTGAAAATTGGAATATGAAATTGCACAGGGATGATCGATTTATCAATTAGAGCATAATTCTAACATAATATTTTGATTAAAAACACCAAAATGCAACAATCTGATTCAAACACAGTGTTCGAGTCCATTTTCACAGAAAATCTAAAAATTCAAAAATTGAAACTGATTTAATGCGAGTTTCCAGATATGATCAACCCAAGAAATGAACTAAAACAAAAATCGAATGTAATGATTCCATTTACTTGCATTAAAAATGATTTTCCAATGACAATTTGAATTGAACAGTAACTTTTTAAAGAAAATTATGAGTTCTTGAAAATTTTCTGAATTTGATCCAAAACTAATGATTTAATCCTTCTGAATTTGTTTGGTCTATCTCTGATACCAATTGTGAATAATAAAATCCCAAACAATCAAGCTGTTCTCAATCAAGAATCAAGATTTATCAATAAAAACTAGAGAGAGAGAGTAGAGAGAGAAAGTAGATCTTGAATTTCACCACACGTCTAATGATTTACAATGAGGTTCTTCTTCCCAATCTTACAAAGCCACAAATCTTAAAGCCTATTTAAACAACAACTCTAAAACAAGACTTAATGACAAAGAAAACTAATACAACTTTGACTATTCTTGACTTTGACAATGTTGACCTTACAACTTTGACTTTCTAATTAAATCTTGGATACAATATTTTGACGTAACATTCTATAACCATATGCACACCCAATCAAATCATTTTTAGGCTAAAAAACACAATAAATCTCAAAAACGATTTTCACACAATGAAGTTTTCGAAAAAGCATTTTTTCAATCCAAAAACCTTGATTCTTGGCTGTGATACCAAATGTTAAGCCCATATATTAGTTGATAAATTGCTTACATAACACAATAATGATAAGAGATCAAGAAGAATCATTCAAAATATCCATAAATCTCTTGTGACACAAGTCTAAGTGTGAGTGTGTTTTCTTGGTGTAGTCACTACCTTGTGTGTGTAATAATTCAAATGAAGCCCTAGGGATTCTCAAAGAAACATTGCCTTATATAGGTCAACATGACGAAGGCATGGTCAAACCTAAACAACTACATATTACCCCCTAGGAAATTAAAGACATTTACAAATAAGACCCCTTTCTACATTTTAATCTTGAATACAATTAATGACCCAACACTTTCTATTCTTACTCTGTTTTTGCAACCATTTTTGTTACTCTACAAATAGCAAATTCAATAAACTTTTTCAGTTCAGGATCTCAATCAAAATCTCCCACTCTACTAAGGGATGAATATCCCCAGTGAATAATCAGGATGGTACATTTTCTTGAAGGTGTGGATCCTGGATTGGTTGAATTTTTCCCAATCCGCCATACATCCCCATGTCTATAAGGGTACCTGCAACTGCTACTACCCCTGAAGTCCCTGAATACCAACGTCCCAAACCCATTGCTGAGTGGAGTGAACAAGAGAGTGCTCTACATGAACTTGCCAAGAAAGCCAAATGGCTACTCATTATGGCCATTCCAAATGACATTTTTCAGTCATTGGACTCTTGTGAAACATCAAAAGATCTGTGGTTAGAGCTTGAAAAACAACTTGAGGGGGGTTCTAAGACTAAAAAGAATAACAGAGCCTTTTGCGTCAATGAATATTTTGTTTTCAAAGATATACTGAATGAATCCATTTAGAGCACTTATGACAGATTCAACTCCCTTATCAACAAATGCTAAAGATATGGAATCCTCAGAACTTCTAAAGAAAATAATGTTAGGTTTCTTCAGAGCCTTAATGATGAGTGGTTGCATTTGACTATGTCCATGCAAACAACTATGGACCTTGATGTTTGGTCCATATCTGATCTTTTTGGGACTTTGGTGAGCCTAGAGAATCGCATCTCGAAGCTAAAAACTCAGGTTTGTGGACCTCTGGCGATGGTAGGAAAAGCCACAGAGGTACAAGATAAAGTAAAGATGGAGAAGACTGGGGAGGAGACTCTAAAGAAAAAGAAAATGAAGGTTTTAGTAGCTGAGAGTGAAGAAGAAGATGATGACTCTGAGGAGGAAATGGACATGGATTCTTTGGCTAAGACACTTGTCCTTATGACCAGAGAATACAACAGGGGTCTTAAGAAGAAGTCCATGTTCAATAACAGAGGAAGAGAGGAAAGAGACGACAGAAAAGGATATGGTGAACATAGGAAGTTTGTGAGAGAAGAGCTTGAGGATCAATGACAAGCGGAAGGAGAGGAGATGACAGAAAGGGTGCACAGAAATTTGACAGTAGAGGTGGTGAAAAGGATCCCCAACAAAATGAAGGATGTTTCAAGTGTGGGAAGCCAGGGTATGTTGCGGCTGAGTGCAAATCCAATACCACAAAGGGAAAACCGGTGAGAGATGCTGCTTTTTTTAAGAAAAAAGTTGAATACTATACACAGAGGTCATTGATGGCCAATAAAGAAAACCTTGTGACCGATGAATCCTCTGATGAAGGGGAAAACAAACACTCTTCTATGGTATGGCAGAAGTCAACACCTCTGATGGGGATATTGAGGTATCCACTTCTGACTCTTCAACTCATGAATCTGATAACAAATTTTATGAACTAAATAAGAAATTCATTGCATGCAAAAGCACTCGCACAAAGCTTGTGAAAAAGCTAGCCTTCTTTGAGTGTTAGAGTTAAGTTTTGAGTCAATTTGTTTAAGTGTTTGTGTTTAATATCGTTGACTTTTTATGTACCTTGTGTAGAGGTAAAGACCTTTTTGAGCCTATATAAAGCATTCCTTTGTCTTGTTTTAGTATGTACGTATGCTTTGATTGTTATTGTAATATTGTGACTCAATATTTCTCATCTTGATTCTTTGATTGTTACTGTAATTGTGCATGATTGCTTGAATATTTGGGATCACAATTGGTATCAGAGCCTGATCAGAAATTTCAGAAAGATTTGAGTTTGATTTGAAGCAGAAAGATCGACAATTTCAATTTTTAGAAAGTTACTGTTTCATCGAAATTGAATATTTGATTTAGTGATGTTCTTGTTATAAATTTGTGTTCATAGTGATCGTTCATAGATATAAAACATTTTTTGTTTGGTTACAAATCATTTAAACCAACAGATTGATTGAATTTGATCGATCTTTATACGATTGGAAAGTGTTCACTCGTGGACTGTTCAAGATCGATTTCCACTTCAATAGTTGTTCTTGGTGAAATTCATTCTGAAGGGTTGTCCACGATGATATAAAGAGTGATTGTGCAAAGTTTCAGATTCAAACATCAAGATTTGGATAGTTTTCTGTTGAATTTTTCAAAAAAATGGCCAAGATCCAAAGAATTCGCAGATTTAGTGAAGAACTCGCACGTAGAACTCGTAGAGCAACTAAATTCGCAGAATAGTTATTTTTATCGATTCTAAGGAAAGAATTCGCAAACCAAAGGAATTCGCACCTCACAAAGAACTCGCATAAGCTTTCATGAGTCTTATACGAAATTCAGAGAACTCGCATAAGCTTTCATGCGAAAAGCTCAGAATTCGCACATGCTTGTATGCGAAAAGTTCACATTTTGTATCCTTTTAGTATCCTTTTATGCGAATTACTCTATATGAATTGTTGCTTGTGTGTGCTATGCGAATTTTGACATATGAATTGTTACATGCGAATTTTGTTGTGTGAGTATCTGTAACATCCCATACTAACTCCATATTCGCTTAAACACATACAAAGCAACTAAGTAAACTTTACAGCAAAATAGTACTAGTTATTGACAGTCGAACATTAAGGTACATATATATACAATCCCAAAAGTATCTATTCACAAAATAAGGTTGTCCGGTAAGTTAGTCTTCAAAATATCCACTCTTGGTCTCTCAACCCAGATATTCCCCAAGTCTGTCTCTAGAACCTGCCACGGAATAACAAACATGGCTGAGCAATAACTCAGTGAACAGATCAATAAAATCAACAATAAACAATATAGGGTAAGTACAAATTATCCCTATAATCATGAAACGATAAAATAAGAAATTGAATATCACAAAAATATAACAAAGGGTTCACGTAATCACCTGTTCCGTGTTTCGTGTTATTCAAGTTCACATAAATCACCCGAATACACTAAACCCGTTGTTCCCAAAGAATGTACGGTTCTATGGGCATAAGTGAGAACTAGGGGTGTGGGCACGACACCCACTAGCCCTCGACTACTATTAAAGCAGTCCAGGTTCTGTTCTGTTCCTAGGATATCCATTCGTCCCTATGGCCGGATCAGGGCCAACGCACTTTCCACGCATACACAAAGACGCCTTAGTGATTATAGCCACATTGGAAGCATCACAAAGTCGGTGCCCCCGACTAAGTGTCTGGGTAAAGGATAACAACGTATGTGATCTAACTGGATCACAAAGATATAACAACAATCAATGAACAAGTCAATATGGCTTTACTCTATCTAGTCGTGCCATTCTCAATATGATAATATCACGGTCATTGTACCAATTCAACAAATCATATTTATTCCATTCCATTCGCGCCTCAGCATTCAGAGTAAAACTCAAGAACCGGGCCAACGGTCCCTATTAGGGGCAACAAACTTTGGAACAGTCCTAAGTCGTGCTCAACTAATGGAACGCAAAATGGAATTCAGCAAAGAAATTACACGATAAAAATCCAAGAATCAACATCAATGAGGTATTTTCGTATCTCAAGTTTACAATTCGTAAATCATATTTGAATGGATTAACCCTCAACAATAGGTCAATCCCGTTCCAAGAAAATAAGAGATTCGTACCTTTATATAGTCGAGATAATCAAAACACGATGCCCAAATTCCAAAGTTTCCAAAATCCTTGCTAGTCGGATTTCCTATCACAAGTAATATATATACACTTAGAATTATACAATGATTTCCTATATTTGTTTGATCTAATTAGCCTATTGAGACCCTTCTATTAGCTTAATTTAACCTTATTTCCATATTTATAGTCATTATAGTTCAATGCTATTGTTATGAAAGGATGCACTTTTCATATAATCGAATATAACAATCTAAATATTGCAAAGAAAAACTCCCCTGCACATTTCAGCTTCTGTCCGTCTCCGTGTTGGACATATTACTCATACTTAGGAGCTGAATTTCATGATATTTTCTAAATGAAAGTTGTACCTATGCCTCTTAGGAATCCAATAGAACTGGATTCATGTTTTTTTTAACCTATGATTGATTTTATATGAATTTTGCACTAACAGTGTGCAGTTCCCGATTTTACAGAGACCAACTACTGTAATTTGCTATTTTAGCATACTTAAGCTCAAAATCATCTTTACAAAATTGAACTAGACACACTAAGGTTTCCAACCACATATTACACACCTCAATTGGATCAATGGTTAATTTTATACACATATTTAAAGTAACAACAACTTTCTGTTTGCTTCCAACAGCACCAAGATTAACTATTTTTAAGATATCAACACTATCATTTGATTTGGTAACCATTCTAAACCATCTTGAACCAATTTGAAGTATTTTCATTTTGGTTTTACAGCCTTGAACATCACATAATCAAAACATACTTGAATCTTAACTTACCAAGTGTCTAACTCTAAGGTTTTACAAAATTCTTACCTCAAAGATGATTACACCTCTTCAAGGTGTTGATTCCTCCAAACCCTTATAAACTCCAGCCCCTAATCAACAAGAACAGACACAAACTTAGTATGTATTTTCCTCAAATACCCTAGATTTCAAGATTGTAAGCTTACCTAATGGTTTATCTTCAAGAATTAGCTTCAAATCTTCAGTCTTTCATCATTTGATCATTTTTTAGGCTTAATTTCATGGTGGATGAGTTGGGTCTAGGGTTTTAAGAGAAAACGTGAAGATGAAGGAGAGACAAATCTGATTATGATTTCTTTTATTTTTTATAATTTGTTTTTATATTTTTCAATTATTCAATTTAAGTCCCTCAAGTTTCATAAATTGCAAATTTACCATGTTTGGAGAATTTCCTCACATTTTTGGTTTAATTATTGTTTTATTTATCCATGTTTAACCCCTCTAATGGTTATGTTTGACAAAGTTAGTTCGGTTTAAGTCCATATGCTATATGTACAAGCATACAAAGCAATGACCAACTCCAAAACTAACTTTTCAATTAAAGATCGATATAATTATCCAGTTATTATATCATATTGGATTGAAGAACAGTCATTATGGATTTTTTTTTTTCGATTTGTTCATTTGGTGTTAGATTGAATGTTCTTTGATGTATAATTGATTATATGGATATAGTAGAACTTTTTGGAATCAATTACAATATGTAATTTAATCAAATTCGAGTTAATTGAATCGATTTTTGAAGATTTTATGTTCAAAAATGTAAGTTACTGTGTTGTGATCGAACGTTGCTATAGAGTCAGACTTAAACAAGACCATCAACATCATTTGTGCTCCATAGATGTTTTCGAACCTTCTCTCAAAAGCTTAACTCAAAATTCGAAGTATAGAAGGTTAATTTGAAGAAAAGTTGGAAAAACCTTCGAGATCCACATAATTCGCATGATCAGATGAAGAACTCGCATGGAAAGAATTCGCATAATGGAAGATTTTGGAAGAATTCGCGTAGAAGAATTCGCATAATGGAAGATTTTGGAAGAATTCGCATAGAAGAATTCGCATAGTTAAAATTGTTGAAGAATTTGCATGATCAGAATTCGCACGATTGATGTTCTTTGAAGATGAAAATTTTGAAGTATAGAATTCGCATATCAGAGTGTTGCGAAAAGTGCTGAATTCGCATGCTTGTCTTGTGCGAAAAGTTGATACGAATTCCAGTGGTAAAAAAGATTTCTAAGAGAAGAATTCGCAGGTAGTCGTGTGCGAAATGTTGAGAATTCGCATCCTACCTTATGAGAATTGTGAGGAATTCGCAGGTTAGAGAGATGCGAGAAGCGAGGAATTTGCACATAGGCGCGTGCGAAAAGTTAGAATTCGCATGAAGGCTGTTAGGTCTAAATATTGTATCCAAGATTTAATAGGAAAGTCAACAATGTAAAAGTCAACATTGACCTTGTAATAGTTAGTCAAAGCTAGTTTAGTTTCCTTAGCCATTAAGGCTTTGTAATAGATAGATGGTTTATATAGTTTGGTTTGTGTAATCATGTGATAACGAACTAGTCTAAGCATTCATTGTAATTCTAGAGGGTGTAATTCAAGATCTACTTTCTCTCTCTAGACTCTCTCTCTAGTTCTTAAGCATATTAGATAAATCTTGTGTAATTAGCTTGATAGATTGGGATTTAATGTTTAACAAAGGCCTATGCGGATTATTGAGTTTTCGGCTAATGCCATCATGCGAATTGTGCTTAATTGGAATAGTGATCTACGAATTGTTAGTGTTATGCAAAAAGTTTTGACTTTTTGAGAATATTGACTGTTCTGAACCCTGTTTGCTACAAGTTTGCCCTGTTCCCGAGCTTTTTAAGCGTAATGCATATGTGACATCACTCTTATCATATGATGGTCACATATCCTTAGCAACTGATCTATGTTTCACGAGTGCTCATGCTTTTCAAGATTTTCAGATACTGGATTTGAGAGCACCTCCAATGGGAGATTTTTCTTTCCATGTCACGGGTCCATGCTTTGCCACCTCAGTGAAGCGGTCCTCACAGAGGAACCGGTTCTTGAGGAATAAACTGTGGGTCCCACCAATATTTTATATTTAAATAATTAAACTTTTACCTACTTAAATTATTAAATACTTTAACTGTTGCTTTTTATTATTTAAATATATAATCAAGTAGAATTAATTAATAAAATGAAATAATTAATTAGCAACAATGAGACATCCATAATTTTTGTAGTTTTTAATTTTTAATTATTATACTTTTTGTTTTACTTTAAATTATAATTACTTTTTAATTATTATATTTTAGTTATCATATGTAAGTTTTAATAATTATTTTTTTAATTATAATAAGTAAATCTTAATTATTATAGTTTTTTATTATATAAAGTACGGACCGGTTTATGATTGAGAGATAAGGGTTTATGAAATGTGTAGGGAAGAGTAAACTGATGTGGCAGAGAGAGAAAACTGATGTGGCAAAATCATGAACCTCTCAAGAGGTTCATGATTGTAGATGCTCTGAGGATTTAGTCTCTGATTGGATTGAGTTAGTTGCCTAAGCATTTGCAATCATCAGTCTGGAGAGCTTCTTTTGTTGTTAGACCATTGAGTGTCGTTTATCATTCTTCTGACCTGATCAATCAGTAGTGTGAGCGACTGCAATCATTGTTCTGATGCTTGAGTTGTGATTCAGAATCCTGAGTGCTTATAATCATCCAGCTGTGTAACACCCTGAATTTCGTTATATAATCTTGGTATTCTTGTGTTAAGCTTTTGTCGTTAACACCACGTTTAGTATAACATTCGAGTTTATGGTTTTCGGTGAAAATGTGAACTTCCAGTGAGTTTCGCGACTTGCTCGCGACTTGGAGTCGCAGCATAGGTCGCGAAGTCCGCTGTTGGTTTTGGGGTTTGAGGACACGGGCGAGTTGCACCGCGACTTGCAGTCGCGACATAACCCGCAACATCACCTGACTGACTTAAGGGTTTGCAGATCTAAATATCTCATTTGGTTGGAAATCTGAGATTTCTCTCTTCTCTCTCTCTAAGTATATTTCTCTCTCTCTAAGACTATTTGGTTGGTTTTCTTTGGATATTCGAGCTTCCGTTAATCGATAGTATTAAGTGCATTGCTCGGGGTTTCGGTGTAGAAAGCTTCGTCTTATCAAGAGGGTTGATATCTGGTTCTTCGGGTTTTCTTATAAACCTATTGGGTGAGTTCCTACTACCTTTTTTTAACTGTTATACACATAAAAGGTTATATTTGTGAACTCCGATGTATTTCCATGGTTGGATCTAAGTTTTCTGCATTTTTTATATAACTTGAGTTTTGAGAGATTTTAGGGTTCCCGATCATTTTTGACTAAAATGATGAATTCTATCTTATTTGAAGTAAAAGGATGTTTTACTTGCTGATTATGTAGCTTATGCAAAAGAATGTTTATGAACTCATTTTTATGATTCTCATATTTACCAGAAGTTGAACTTGAAAAAGCATTTTGTTTATAAAATGTTTTGTATACCATATGGTTATATATGGTTGGTCACGATTGATGTTGTGACAGGTCTGGACTATTACTAGTGGATCCATAGGTATTGAGTCGACATATATTTGGGATGTTTTCCCCCGTTAACAAAATATAGAACTACATGTGCATTAAATTGTGAGGTTCTGGCCATTAACAAAATATAGAACTACATGTGCATTAAATTGTGAGGTTCTGGCCGTTAACAAAATATAGAACTACATGTGCATTAAATTGTGAGGTTCTGGCCGTTAACAAAATATAGAACTACATGTGCATTAAATTGTGAGGTTCTGGACATTATAAACTTACTGTTGGGATGTCATATACCCCTTCTTTTTGTAGCTAGATGCACTTGATCTTCGGGGGCCTTTGGTACGGTTATGTGAGGCCGGTTACTAGCCATGGGTCAAATGTAGTCTAGTGAACGAGTATGACTGGTTCCTTGGGGGCCTCCCTCACATCGTAGTACGGACCGAAGTGTTCGTGGCCATGGTTCCATGTATTTAGCTCATAACTCGGATTTGTGGCTTACTTTGTGTTCCACTACAATCCTTGGTAAATCGGGTAATCCCCGTCATCGGAAGATGCGTTTTGAACCAGTTGTCCTTTTATATATCAGAGAACTGCGTTTACATAAATAAACCTTTGGAAGGATTTACTTTAGAGCAATTGTTTATATCTCTTGAAATTTATAAATTATATGATCTCATTAGGCTTTAAGCCTAACACTTTTTCTCAAATGATGTGTATAACAGGTTCCTTTAGCGGCGGGTCGCCGAGAGTTTTGAGTGTGGACTCGAGGCATTGTTGAGATGACTAGTATTTGGAGTTGGGCATTGTTAAAGTCCCATTCTTTTGGTGAAATATGGATCGTCAACTGATGTAATCTATATAGTTATGTTTAGATTAGTTTGTTGATGAATTCTATATCCGTTCAGATTTTGTATAGCTGAAAGTCCAAGATCACTGATTCTTAGAGAGAGAAAGTAGAGAGAGAGACTTAGTGCGCAAAGTAAGAGTGTATTGATATGAGCGTGTGAATTCTTTCAAAGAACAAAGACCAAAGGGACTTAAATACCCTTGGTTAATACAGCACATAATAGGACACTAAACACAGTATTTGACCAAGCCCTATAAATACAATGATTACTATAAAATCAGACCTAACAATCTCCCCCTTAGTAATCATTGGCGCTTTGGTCTTCAAAAAATTCATCTTCTAAATCAGCAAGGACCAACAAAGCGACTTTGAGAAGCATTCTGACTTTAAAAACAAATTTCTTCTCAGCATCTTTCAGATTATGTTGTCTTTGCTGCCTTGAGCTCTAGACGATACACCTCTTTTGAATGACCTTGAATGAACTGTGGTGTTCGGAGCAGGAACAGCAAAAAAATCATTTGTAGCTGAGAAAATATAATCTTTGAGCGAATCTTGATCAGCAGATAAACGTTTGTGCTATTTGTCTCTTTATCATCTCCGTAACATCTCTTAATTCTCCCCCTCATGACCTTGATGATCAGGATCAACTTGGTCATGCAAATGTTGGAGACGAGACAACTTAAGATCTGCAAAATCAAAGAAACAGAGAAAAACAGGGAAGGTTTGCGTGTCACGAAGGATGCACAAACTGGGGTTTGCGTACCACGCAGGATGTGCAAATCAAGGTTTGCGTGTCAAGTTGGATGCGCAAAGCAAGGTTTGCGTGTCAAGCTGTGTTATACATAAAATCCCAATCAATCAAGCTAATTACTCAAAATATGAACATTAAGATCAAGAACTAGAGAGAGAAAGTCTAGAGAGAGAAAGTGGATCTTGAATTACACCAACTCTAGAATTACAATATGCAAATGCCTCTAGTTCGTTATTACATGATTACACAAACCAAACTATATATACCATCTACCTATTAGAAAGCCTTAATGACTAAGGAAACTAAACTAGCTTTTACAATGTCAAAGTTGACTTTTACATATTTGACTTTCCTATTAAATCTTGGATACAATATTTAGACTTAACAATCTCCCCCTTTGTATTCAAGATTTAATAAAAATTTGATGCAGATCTTCAACTCTTGATTCTTCATCTTTTGTCTCTTGAAGCTTTCAAAAACTTTGCTCTTTTGCAGCTTTTGAAGAATCTTGAAAAGTCTTTTCAATCTTTGAAGCTTTGGAAAGTCAACATGCATTGAACAAAACAGGAAATTCTTGAAATTTCTTTGAAACTTGAAACTTCATTTCTGAAAAATCTTTCGTCTTCAAACAAAATTGTATCTTCATCACTTTGATCTCTGAATCATCTTTGGAAGAAACAAACTTTCTTGAATCATCAAATTTTCTTTGAACATTCTTCCTTCAGAATCTTTTGGCTTTGAATTTCTTTATCAGACTTGAACTTTAAATCAGCGGAAGCAATTTGAAATTCTGACTTGAACTTTGACAAACTTTGACAACTCTTCATCTTTGAAATTGATCTTTGTAACATTCTCCCCCTTTTTGATGATGTGAGCATAATTATCATCAAAACTTCATCAATTTCAGCTCAGACTTTGATTTTCCCCTTTGAGATCAACTAACAATCTCCCCTTTTGACAAATTTCGCACTTTGATCTGAAGAGCCGAATCATGAACTGTATATATCCAAATCTTTGCAAATTCAGACATAATGAGCGTGTAACCCTGATTCAACAAATGAAACAGTTAGAAATGCCTGTCAGTAACACGAAGTTACTGTGTACAACGGATGTACAATGTAAGGAGCTGGTTTGATGTTGACTCCCCAGGACTTCCATTCAATCATTGAAAGACACAAGGTAATTCTATGAATGTTCTGACAGAAAAACATAATCTTTATGTGCTCGTGCTTGTGTTTTGAAAGAATTAACACAATGATTGTGTTTCATAAGGCTCAAAGTATGTAAATCATTGTGACAGCAATGATTATACATGGACTCAATGTGCATGAGAAAGGGTCGAAGGTGGGGCAACTTTCCTTCTTTTTCAATATCAGTATCTTCCAAGAGAAGATCCGATAGATTATGTGTTGCTTCCCCAGAAAATGTGAAACATTCCCTTTTTAAGAAAAGAATGAGTAGCTGGTGAGGTTGTATGCAAGAGATGGCATGGGCTATTTGCCTATTTCAATGATGGTCACCAAGGAAATGTGAACCAATCAGTAATGTGGCTGCCCGGCTCAGAAAGATGTTTGGTGCAGAGTTCTGATATTATTTTAACTCTGTTCTCACACCCTCTTTCTTTTAAACATATAAGCTCACATCTAACCAAACTCTCATTTCCATTTTTCCACTCAGCACAATGAGAATAACTCAACCGGATGAGTTATCTCCCCCACTCTTTGATTTTAACCCCTCACCCCTCAATCACTCAAGGATAACTTCCTGGGTAGGAAACACAGGTTGCGTGAATCCATGGAAGTTCTGTTTAAGCTCACACACGAATCCCATGTTCCTAAAAGTACATGTTGATCAATGATTTTCTTGAAATGAAGCACAAGAAATCAATTATTTAAAAATATGAATGAAATTTGAGCATTTGAACGTTGAAGATTTCTCAAAACAAGGATATTGAATGAATGAATATGAAATCAAGAGAATTGTTTTGAGAATCTGACAATGATTAAAAGCAGATCAAATGAAATAGCTAGGGTATCAAAGAATTGGATATTTTGTTTATATGAACAAATATAAACAATTTATCAATGAAAGCACAAATATAAAAAAAAATGTATGATGCTCATCAACTTTGAACTTCAAACAGGGGTATTACCATCGAAAAATTATTTGAATTTGAGACATGGTAATAACAATTTCAAACAAAATACTGAACCGGTGTGTATGAATACTTGACAGTATATGGACAAGATAATACACAAGTATTGATCTTTGGAAACACACGGTCAGTTAAACAATAAAGCACAAAAATTGAAAAACATTTAAAAGTCACACTTCTAAATTCATAAAACCGTTTGAGAATAAGAAGTGGTTTGAACATTTAAGAAAAGGTTTTTCATGTTCAAAAGTTGTCCTTCTTTCAAACAATCAGAGATCTAGGATCAGAAGATTTTTACCTTTGTGGCTCCCCCTCAAATCATGATCAAATGATTTATATCTTTTGAGCTCCCCCTGGATATTAGCATAATATCCTTCTTTGATCGTTGAAAAACGGGTCCTGATCTGTCGTGTGATTAGAAGCCACTTTATTCATATTATTTATTTAAAAATAAAAGACAGAAAGCAGTAAAACGGTTTATAGAATGAGTTCTGATCTAAAATAATCAGAAGTCATCACCTTTACTCCCCCTTAAATTAAGCATCTGAAATATGTCAGTTAAAACAAGATAGAGATCAAACACTCCCTTTTGAATTGTTAGACCATCAATATCAAAAAAATCTAGCATTGAAAAAGTATAGGATAGAGATCAGATCAATTCACTTGGGATGGAGACCATCAATATCCATCGGATGCAAAAACAAAGGAGTAAGGTCTTTTTGATCACTGAGGTCCGAGTCCTAAACTGTTGTGTTTAGAAGTCAAACTCTGTTGAAGACCGGGTCCTAAGCTGATGTGCTTAGAAGCCATTGTCTTGACATTTAGGTTTGGGTCTTGAACTGTGTTATTCAAGAGCCATTGATCTCTCACTCCCCCTTGGATTGAGGTGCCTGTAACACAATATCAATTTTCTTCTTTGGTACCCACTGGTATTTAGGTCCAGAACTGTTAGTTGCAGTGCGTGTGGGGGATACAGAGTAAGATCCATACCAGTAATGATCATTTGTTTTATGAAAATGATCATGTGTACAACAAATAGAACAATAAAATTTCTTACCGTTAGGTGCTTTGTTCTTCTTTGCTTTGTGTACATGTACACATGATTTCTTCTCTTTCAGCTCATTTTCCTTATCATCTTGGACTGGTTTCTTTTGCCAAACCAGTTTCTCTTTCTTGAAACTTCTTCTCCTTGGATAAGTATCTGAACCATCTAAATAATCATCATAGAAAATGTTAGTGCGACGAATCTGATTAAAAGATTTGACTGACCTTTGTGAAGAGATAAATTTCTGATTTGAACTTGAAATAGATTTTTCAAGCTCTTTGATCTTTGAGGCGAAGTCGTCTCTTTCTTTCACAAGCTGGTCAATCTTTGTCTTGAATTCAGACTTCGTTCTTTGTTCATTCAGCGCAGCTGCAGACAGTTCAGACAATTTGGAAGTCAGTTTCATGATTTCAGATTCAAAGATTAATCTTTCTTCTTCAAACCCTTTTTCTGAATTATTTCGCTGGCCAGATAACTCTTTAAAGAATTCTACATTCTTCTGTTTTATGGTCTTCTTTTCTTTATCAAACTTCTCTCTTTCCAAGATCAGTACTTTCTCAAAATCTGAGATTTGTTGAGAAAGTTTAATGCATTTAAGCTCCACTGACTTCTTTTCTTCATAACTCTTCTTTGAGAAATCTGAGAACTTCTTTGAAAAACTTTTCTTTTCATTTTCAAGATCAAATTTATTTGCATCAAGCTGTTTTTCCAAATCAGATAAATTCTTTCTCAGCTCAATGTTCTTAGATTCCAATCTCTTTATCTTCTCTTCATTCTGCCCAACACTGATATTATTTAAGGTACTGATTTCTTCTTTCAGTGATATGACTTCAGTAAAATACTCTCTTGACTTTTGTGAATGAAAGTCAACTGCAAGAGCCAGATTAATGTTCTCTAGTTTCAGCTTGCTATTCTTCTCTTCAAGATCTGAAATAAATCCCATGATTAATGAGTAATTGGATTAATATGAATGATCGTTCCAAACTTATGTATCAGAAAATCAAAAATAAGATCAAATTGAAATCTTAAAAAAAAATTTCGTGAAAATTGAAATTTGAACAATACTTGTTATTTCGCAGTGTAGAAAAAAAATATTTCCAAAGATGACCAAAAAAATTTTGCAGACTTTTTTTTTTTTTTTTTTTTTTTAAACTGACAGTGAGACCCGCACAATTGAGGAATTCGGGTCAAAGAGGAAACGCACAACAGGTTATGCGTATGTAGCCTGAACCGCACAATGAACTATGCGGGTGAAGAAGGACACGCACTTGAAGATGTGCGGGTTCAACAGGGCACGCACTTGAAGATGTGCGGGTTCAGAAAAACACGCACTTGAAGATGTGCGGGTTCAACAGGGCACGCACTTGAAGATGTGCGGGTTCAGAAGGACACACACTTGAAGATGTGCTATGCGTGTGTCGACAGATACGCAAGAGAGATAACCTGCATACTATAATGAATGACCCGCATACTACTATGAATGACCCGCATAGTAACACTAGACTATAAATCTGCAAAATCAATCATAACAATGAAATTAAACCCAAACAAATTGCACACACTTAATCGAAAACAAGTTTTTAATACAATTCAATTGATAAATTCGATCAAAACACTCTAAATCGAATAATCTCGATCAAGAACAGTGACATAACACGTTTTTCACAAAAATCTCAAAAATCAAAAATCGAAACCGATTTTGTTTGAATTTCGAGATGGAATCAAAACAACAATCAATCACCAACATAAATCGAACACAATGAATCCATTTTCTTGCATTAAAAACGAATTTATCAATAAAATTCTGATGAAACAGTAAGAAACTCGTTTCTTGAAAATATTTTCGAAAAAACTCAAAATTCGATTCAAAAACACACAAATTTCAATTCAAACTCTGATCAAATCATTCTGAAAAGTTTGGTATAGCTCTGATACCAATTGTTGAACATAAATCCGAATCAATCAAGCTAATTACTCAAGATATGAACATTAAGATCAAGAACTAGAGAGAGTCTAGAGAGAGAAAGTAGATCTTGTATTTCACACACTAGATATTACAAAATGCAAATGCCTCTAGTTCGTTATTACATGATTACACAAATCAGACTATATATACCATCTATCTATTACAAAGCCTTAATGACTAAGGAAACTAAACTAGCTTTTACAATGTCAAAGTTGACTTTTACATATTTGACTTTCCTATTAAATCTTGGATACAATATTTAGACTTAACACTTGGAATTGGAGTTTGAATCAAACAGAAAATTTGATTGAATCTTGTTTTGTTGATTTGTTTGTGTTTAGAAACTAG
Organism: Arctium minus; assembly: GCA_954870635.1. Taxonomy (NCBI): domain Eukaryota; kingdom Viridiplantae; phylum Streptophyta; class Magnoliopsida; order Asterales; family Asteraceae; genus Arctium; species Arctium minus. The sequence goes on from OX941084.1 coordinate 94,565,373, forward strand.
AATCTGGGAATAACAATTGGTATCAGAGCAAATCCAAATCGAAATCAGATCAAGAAATCAATATACTGTTCATCGTCACTGTGTTCTTCTATGTTCAGATCAAGTCTGAGTTTTAGTGCGAATTAGATGTTGAAATTGATCAGGTTATGATCGTAGAGCGTATTTGATTGAGTCTGTATAGCTTGTTTCGAGAAATGCACTGTAATCAATTGTTAATTTTGATTTTGAAGGAGTTCGAGTTCACGAGTATGTGTGCACTATAAATTGAATCATATTGATTCAATGTGTATTTGTTTATAAATTTCGAGCATTGTAACCTGTTCTTATGTTGAAATTAAGTATAATTGCAAAGCTTTAAGATCAAATTTGAAGATTTTGATCGATTTCAAGACGAAAGGCTCGAAAAAGTCAAGAACACGCAAGGATTTCTGAAGAACGCGCTAGATCTGCAAAACGCGCAAGTTATTCGTTAGAACGCGCAAGCTGAAGGATTCCATTTTTGACCAAAACGCGCAGAGGGTTATCTGCGAGTTTTAGAAACGCGCAGATCGAAGTCTGCGAGTTTGAAGATTGGGAAAATTCTCTAAGTGTTAAAACGCGCAAGACGACCTTTGCGAGTTCTAAAAACACGCAAGTCTAGGCTTGCGAGTTTCTTCGAAATAGTAATATGCGAGTTTGGTCGATCTGCGAGTTTGGTCAAAACGTGCTAGTAGTGCCTAGTGAGTTTCTCAAACACGCACGTCTCAGCCTGCGTGTTTATCACTGAATAGTGATCTACGTGTTTAGGCGTTAGCGAGTTTCTTCGAGAACAGTCTCTTGTGAGTTTCAACGTCTAGCGAGTTTCAGCGATCTGCGAGTTTCTCATAACACGCAAGTCTTTGCGTGCGAGTTTCACAAACGCACAAGCTTTAGTCTGCGTGTTTCTTTCTAAATAGTGACTTGCGAGTTTTACAGTGCTTTGCGAGTTTTGTTACTTAGAATTTTTTTTTTTAGAAATTTTCAAAACTGTGATATGGCCTTTTATAGTGAATTTTTTTTTCTAGGGGCGCTGCCCCTCGACCCCCGTGCTAAGTCTGCGGAGGGGGACAAAATTCTGATTGTGATCAAAATTCTTGAATTTCTATTTCAAGATTTCTTGTATTTTTGTGATTTCATATTTTGGACTAACGATCAGTTCTAGTTTCTTATTGCATATCTTTTTAAAACAGGTACAGACAAGATGACTTCCAAAGACGCTCTTTCCATTGGCACTGATGTCAAACCTCCTGTTCTGTTCAAGGGAGAATACGAACAGTGGAAAGACAGATTTCTGGATTTTGTAGACAGGCATACAAATGGAGAAAACATTTTGCTGTCAATTACAGAAGGTCCTATGGTACCAATCACAGTTCAAATACCTTATGATGACTCATCTGATAGTGAACAGAAAATGAGAACAGTTCCAGTAGAGTATGGCCAATATTCAGAGGAACAGAAAAGCCGATATAAAGTAGATAAGCAAGCAAGATCCCTTCTTCTTCAAAGTATCCCGAATGACATCTACGTCAAAATAGACAGCTACAAAGCAAATGCTAAGAAGATGTGGGATCAGTTGCAGAAAATGATGATGGGTTCCAAGGTCGGGAATCAGAAGAAAGTGGCTAACTGCATCAATAGCTATGAAGAATTCAAGGCCAAAGAGAATGAAAGCCTGGAAGACACCTATGAACGGGTTGTCTTGCTTCTGAATGAGTTGTCCAAGAATAAGGTGAAAAAGAAGCAACTTGAGAACAATGTCAAATTCCTGATCATCCTACAACCAGAGTGGAAAAAGCATACTCGTAGGATGAAACAAATGAAGGATCTCAATGACATTCCGTTACATGAGGTTTATGAGACTCTGAGGCAAAATGAAGAGGAAGTGGAAGAGAAAAGAGCTGAGAAAAATAAGGCAGAGACAGTTCCTGAACCTATTGCTTTGGTAGCAGGAGAGAAGAAGAAAGAAAAGAAAGAGAAGAAGAAAAAGAAGAAAGTACTTACAAGTTCTGAGTCAGAATCTGAATCAGATGGTGATGATGGAGAAAGTCTCAAACAAGCAATGCTTTTACTGACCCGAGCTTTCCAAAAGAAATTCTACAAGAAGCCGGGATCAAATTCACAAAGATATTCTTCATCAAGCTCCAAGAATCATGAGCATCGAGAAAGAGTTGAAGGAAAGCGATATGAAGAGAACCGGTATATGGAAAGGAAGTTGGAAGAAAAGAAGAAGTTTGTGAATGATTACACCATTGCTGAAAAGCCAACAAATGATCCAATTAAATGCTACAACTGTGGCAAGATTGGACATTTTGCTAAAGAATGTCGAAAGCCAAAGGTTCGAAACTCCCAGTATTATCAGAACAAACTGCTATTGGCCAAACAGCAAGAAGCTGGCATAGCATTAATGGCTGAAGACGAATTTTGGTTGGATCATTCAGAGGGTGAAGAGGAAGAGAAAGAAGAAACTGCTCATCTCTGTCTAATGGGAAAAGAGGTCAAGTATGATGAGTCAGATGATGAGACAGCTGATGAGGTATTAAACTTAACTGAAAAAGATTTCATAACCAAAATGGAAGCTATGATGGTTGAGCTTAATGATCTTCAAATTAAATTGAAGAAAGAAAAGGACAGAGTTGCTAAAAGAAACAACAAGATCTTTGAGCTTAATAAGTCTGTTATTGGGAACAATGATCTAATTGATTCTTTACGCAAGTCTGCTTCTGATTCTAAACTTAAAGTAGATTGTTTTGAAAAGAAGATTTCTGATTTTGAAGTTAAAATTTCTAAGTCTGAATTTGAGAAGAAAGAATCTGCACTAACTGTTCATAAATTGCAGGTTGAGAACAAGTTTTTGAATAAGAAGGTAAATGGTCTGGAAGCCAAACTCTATGCAAGAGGCCAAACAGATCAAACCATTTTTCTCAATGCACCTAACGAAGAGGCTGATGTTAAGGAAAAATGGGGACTTGGTTTTGAAAACCCCCATTACTTAAAGAAAGCCATCAGAAAACAACCAACACTTTATAATTTTGATTTTCTTGCCAGTGCTGGTAAACATACTCATTTAAAACCCAAATTTGTTACCAAATTACCAGAAGAAGTTGAGGCCAAAGAAACTGAAAATAGAAATAATATAAAGAAAATGCAACTACCATTTAACTATGCAAAGTTAAATGATAGTTTTCTTTCTGAGACACCAAAAGTTCTTTCAAATGACTATTTTGCTAGTTATTCTGTTTCTGAGATGAAGGCAAAACCTGTAATTGCAAAGGTTTATGTTCCTCCACTCATTCTTGAAAGCAAAATAGTTGAGCTTGAAAATGTTGTTTCTGATGAAAGAATTTTGGTAGATATTGAACAAAGTGTGTTTTCTACAGTTTTAAAGAACATTGTTTTTTAATCTAAATCTACAAAGTGTTTTACAGTTTCAAAGGCACCTCAAACTTCGTCTGATAATTTTGATGACTTATTTGAGTCTGCAAATGACTTTCTTAATTCTGATGATGGGTGCATAGAAGAAATTGATATGTTTGACTTCAACACTCCTCTTCCTGATCATTCTACTTGTCTTATAACTGAAAAAGTGTTACCAAGTGGTTTTAATATTAGTGAATCATCAGCTAAGGTTGGTGAATCAGTTTCTGTAACTGCTGATTACTATGCACAAGGTAAGAAACATAAGAAACAACGATTACAAAAACAGAAATACACTGGTACACAAAAGAAAACTCAATCTCAGAAATCTGATTTTCCTAATAATTCTAAATCTTATGTTTCAGATTGAAGGAAGAAAAGGTCGAAAGCAAGATCTGAATGGAGATCAAAAAGGAAGAATGATGAGATTGCTGAATCAGTTTCTGATAACTCGTGTAATAGATCTGATAGTAGTGATACTGATGTAGTTGGTCAACTTGCTTCTCATAAACAAAACCTTGTAGCTTCTTACAAGCGTTATTCAATAAAGCAATTGATTCAATTATCTCCTACTACTATTCAATCTTATCATTATCGGAGAAATGATTTTGCTTATCATCATAATTCTACTGATTGGTTTGGATCTTATCATGTTTATTCTTCAAGATCAAATGTTTTTAAAAGTTTTCAAATAAAAGGAGGGTCCATGTTTAAATGGATACCAAAATCATGTGCTAATCTGTTAGGACCCGTTTTTAAATGGGTACCTAAAGTTATTGTTTCCTGATTTCTCTTGCAGACCTGGCATATGTGGTACTTGGATAGCAGCTGTTCCAAGCATATGACCGGGCAGAAAGCTTTATTGTCTAATTATACAGAGAAATTCAGCGGCAATGTCAGATTTGGGAACGACCAAGTTTCACCAATCTTAGGATATGGTGATATCATTCAAGACAACATAACGATTAGGAAGGTGAGTTATGTCGAAGGCTTAGGGCACAACTTGTTTAGCATCGGAAAATTCTGCGACAAAGGGTTAGAGGTCAACTTCAAAGCTAAGAGATGTTCAGTTCGTTCTGAAGAGGGCACATAACTCTTAGTTGGCAAACGAAAGACAAATCTCTACTCCATCAATCTTTCAGAGGTCCAGAATGACAGTCACGTTTGCTTATTGACAAAAGCTTCGATGCAACAAAGTTGGCTTTGGCACAGACGACTATCACATCTGAATTTTCGTTATATCAATAAGTTGGTCAAAGATAAGTTGGTAAAAGGACTTCCTGAGCTGATATATGAGAAAGAACACTTGTGTGCTGCATGTGAAAAAGGAAAGATGAAGAGAGTCGCACATAAACCGAAGCCTGAACAAAGCACCAGTTCTCCACTAGAGTTGTTACATATGGATCTCTGTGGTCCGATGAGAACACAAAGCTTAGGAGGAAAGAAATACGTGTTGGTTATTGTGGACGATTACTCAAGATACACGTGGGTCAAATTTCTACGATCAAAAGATGAGACACCCGAAGTTCTCATTACTTTCTTAAAGACGACCCAAGTGAATATGCAGAGACAAGTTAAGTTTCTTCGAACTGACAACGACACAGAGTTCAAAAATAAAACAGTTGAAGAATATCTCGAATCGGTTGGGATATCACATCAATACTCTGCTGCACGTACACCTGAACAGAATGGAGTAGTCGAAAGGCGAAATCGGACGCTAGTCGAGGCCGCTCGTACTATGCTTAGCCAATCGGACTTACCTCTATTTCTGTGGGCAGAAGTTGTGTCAACTTCATGTCATACTCAAAATAGATCCATGATACACCGCCGTTTCCAAAAGACTCCATATGAGCTGATCAACAACAGAACACCCACAATTAAGTATTTTTCATATATTTAGGTGTAAGTGTTTCGTGCTTAACGACAGAGAGAGTCTGAATAAATTCAGTGCTAAGGCGGATGAGGGTATCTTCATTGGTTATTCTTCAACATCTGCAGCATATCGTGTTTATTTGAAGAAGTCAAAGACAGTCGTCAAGAGCGTTAATGTAACATTCGATGAAGATATGGCTTCTGAACAACTCAGTTCAGAACCCGTTATCACTGGAGTATTAGCTTCTGGACAGATCAGTCCAGAACCTGTTTCTACAGAGAAAAATTCGGATAACGCTTCTACTTCAGTTTCACATTTATCTGATTTAGATTTGTTATTTAAATTCTTTTATGATGAGTTTCTAGGATCTAATTTGCCTAAATCTGCTGTGACTGACAGGTCTGAAGACACAAGTTGCAATCATCCAGTCACTTTAGAAGTTTTAACTGAACTTGTATCCCCCGTTCAGTCAGAAACTCACATTCCAACAACTACTCCTACAGTTGATGATACACAAGTAACTGATGAGCCAGAAGTAACTGTTTCAGTTGGGTGTGATATATTGTCTACTCAACATCTAGAGTCTGCTGTTCCAACTGATGCTTCTGCACCTGAAATTTCAACTGCAAACTCCCCTCCTATTATTCAAACTGAAGAGTCTGATAGTGGATTTCAAGATGATGATCATGTTCAATCAGTATCTACTCCACTCCCTCATGAGCATCACTGGACCAAAGAGCATCCTTTACATCAAGTAATTGGAGATCTTAACAAGCCTGTGCAAACTAGGTCAGTGACTTTGAATCAATGTCTGCATGATTCATTCCTCAGCAAGATAGAGCCCACGCGAGTATCAGAGGCTTTAGCTGATTCGGATTGGGTATCTGCCATGCAAGAAGAATTAAATCAGTTTGAAGTTCTGAAGGTCTGGAGATTAGTTCCAAAACCGGAAGGAAAATCCGAAATTGGCACTAAATGGGTATTCAAAAATAAAAAGGATGAAGATGGTATCGTCATAAGGAGAAAGCTAGACTTCTTACCAAAGGTTACCGACAAGAGGAAGGCATAGACTATGATGAGACGTATGCTCCAGTAGCACGTATAGAAGCAATCCGCATGTTTCTAGCCTACGCAGCTCATAAGAATTTCACAGTCTATCAAATGGATGTGAAAACAGCCTTTCTGAATGGTATTCTTAAGGAGGAAGTATACGTGTCTCAACCAGAAGGGTTCGTGAATGCAGATAATCCAGATCATGTCTACATCTTGGACAAAGCCCTGTATGGTTTGAAACAAGCCCCTCAAGCATGGTATGATGTTCTATCTAAATTCTTGGTCAAGTCAGGTTTTTCCAAAGGTAAAATTGATACCACTTTGTTCATCAAAAAGAAAAAGGCCGATATCATCCTTATTCAAATATATGTTGATGATATAATATTTGGTTCTACTAATCCTAAATATTGCAAAAACTTTTCTAACCTCATGGTGTCATGTTTTCAAATGAGTATGATGGGAGAGATGAATTTCTTTCTCGGATTACAAGTTAAACAGTTTTCAATGGGGATTTTCATCAACCAATCTAAGTACATTTTGGATATTATTCGGAAGTTCAATATGGAAAATTGTAAACCAATTGGAACCCCGATGGCACCAGGTACTAAAATTAGCACTGATCCTTCGGGTAAAAGTGTTGATGTTAGAACTTATAGAGGTATGATAGGATCGTTAATGTATATTACATCTAGTAGACCAGATATTATGTTTTCAACATGCTTATGTTCTAGATATCAGGCTGCTCCTAAAGAATCCCATTTGGCTGCTGTCAAAAGGATTTTTAGGTATCTGAAGGGGACTGCAGATCTTGGTCTGTGGTATCCTAAGGATACTGGGTTTCAACTGACTGCTTATTGAGATGCAGATCATGCAGGTTGCATGTTGGACAGAAAGAGTACTTCAGGTCACATTCAATTTCTTGGAGACAAGCTCGTTAGCTAGGCATCAAAAAAACAATTATGCGTTTCCACATCTACTGCTGAAGCAGAGTACGTAGCTGCTGCCAGTTGCTGCTCTCAAGTGTTGTGGATGCGAACACAACTGCGAGACTATGGATTCAAGTTTGATAAAATTCCAATTTATTGTGACTCGAAGAGTGCAATCGCAATATCTGCTAATCCTGTTCAGCATACGAAAACCAAACACATTGACGTTAGGTATCTATTTATAAAAGATAATGTAGAAAAAGGAACAATTGAACTTTATTTTGTAAAAACAGATTATCAGCTTGCAGATTTATTTACCAAACCCTTAGATGAAAAGAGATTTAATTTTCTTATATCTAAGCTTGGTATGCTAAATCTTAAGACATAATCGGTTATTACCTAATAAAGTTACGTATTGCTATTTTTCATCATTTTCTTTATTCTTATTTCTGAATGATATCTGCACTTTAATAGTTTGCTCATGATCTCAGGAGTATAATGAGATGCACTTTAAGATGATCTACATTCTTTTGAGGGGGAGCTTATCTAATTTCTGCATTTTACTTAACTGACAATTTTTTTTGTGATGCATAATTTTAGGGAGAACTTATATGTCATATCAAAAGGAGTAAGACAATGATTTCTGATTATTTCAAATCAGAACTCGTACTTTAATCGTTTTACTGCTTTATGTCTTTTTCATTTGAATAAATTTGTGAATAAAGTTGCTTTGACTAGACTTTGAGATTTTTGCAGGATGAGAGAAGCTGACAAGATCATATCTTAATGACTTCAGCTTGACTTCATGAGATTTAAGATTGTGCGAAAAGGTAAATTTCTTATCTTAATCTCAAATATATCTGAAAGAAGGACAACTTTCAGATATAGAAAACATGTTCTGAAATGTTCAAACCACATCCTGATTCTTAAACAGATTTTATAATTTGGAAGTGTGATTTTAAATGTTTTTATTTTATTTTTGTGCTTAATTGATAAACAAACCGTGTGTTTCCAAAGATAAATACTTGCATATTGTCTTTTCTACATACTTTCAAGTATTCACACACATCGGTTTAATTTTTCATAAAATTGTTCTTACCCCGCTTGTACTTTAAAGAATTTTGAGCGATATTTCATTTCGAAACGTCATTTCAAGAATCTCTATATTTTTGTTTCGTATAGACAATATCCATTATTCTTGACCTTAAGCTTTGATTGTTATATCATTCATTTCTGATCATTTTTCATACAATGTCAGATTTTCAAACAAGTCTTTTGCATTCATATTCATTCATTTCATATACTTGTTTGATAATGCTTCAATGTCTAAAAATGATCAAATCTTCATGATTATATTTTATGAGCATACATTCATATGACATTTGTATATGAGCTTTAACTGCTAAAGTTAAACCATTTGAACAACATTATGCTTTCATAGGATTATATGGGTTCTTTGTGCTAGGACTTATATGAACTTCTATGAAATCACGTTAACCAGTGATTTCTACCCAAAATGTTAATCCATAGAGATTGAGTGTGAGGAGTCTAAAAGAAATGAGTGTGGGTGTGACGAGGTAAAATGGAAATGAGAGATTGGTTAGTAGTGAGCTTATTGATCAAAAGAAAGAGGGTGTGAGAACAGAGTAAAAAAATATTAAACTCTGCACCAACTACTTTCTGAGCTGGGCAGCCACATTACTAGCGTTTCACAACTCTTTGGTGAACGTTATTGAAACAGGCAACTAGCCCATGCCAACTCTTGATTTTAATCCCACCAAACACTCATTTTCTTCTCAAAAAGAAAATGTTTCATATTTTTCTGGGGACGCAACACATATGCTATCTGATTTTCATTTGGAAAATCTAGATATTCAAAAAGAAGGAAGTCTGCCCCAACTTCGCACTTCAATCATGCACTTAGAGTCTGTGTTTATCTACTGTTGTCTCAGTGGTTTACACTATGTTGAGCCTTAAAAAGCAATCATTCGTGCTTAATTCTTTCTACACATGCACAAACACACAAATAATTTGTTTCTTTGTCATAACATTCATAGAAATTGCCTTTGTGGTGTTTCGATGATTGGATGGAAGCCCTGGGGGAGTGAACATCAAAAAGCTCCTTTATATTGTGTATCCGTTACACACAGTGACTTTGTGTTACTGACAGCCATTTTAACTGATTCATTTGTTGATTCAGGAGTTACATGTTCTTATTTTGTCTGGATTTGCAAAGATCTTGATGAATACTTGGTTATGGATCCCAAAATCAGAGGCTCTTGGACAAATCAGAATGGTCAAAGACATTTTTTGGAGAAAAGTTTTGATGATATCAATGCTCAAATCATCAAAAAGAGGGAGATGGTATAAAGTAATGATAAAGTTTTGAGAGATGATTTTTAAGAAATGTCCAAGTGAGATGATTCAAAGCAAAGTTTTGAAGAAGATCAAAGAATTTCTGAAGATGTGTTGATTTTTGAGGAAATTTTCTTTGAAGATTATCTGCTAAAGCAATCCGAGCTGATTCTGAAGATAATTTCTTTCAAAAGTCTGAAAGTATTTTGTGAAAGTTTTGGGGAGATTGTTAATCATTTGAAGACAGTTTTTGAAAGAATACCATCAAAGAAAAAGGGAAGATTGTACTGACAGAGCTTAAAAGTGAAGACTGAATTGCTAGATATGTCAACAGTGATCTTGAATCCAAAGGGGGAGATTGTTAGAGCATAAATATGTTGGATACAAGATCAAGAAGACTGAAGGTCAAAGTTCAAAAAAGTCAAAGTTGAAAAAGTCAACTCTTATTAAAGTCAAAGTCTTTTGTAATAATGTCAAAGTGTATTGTATTTGTATTTTGTATTTTAGTTTCCTTGTATTTTAGTTGTGGGTATAAATACCTTGTTCCTTGTATTTATGTGGTAGTTGAACAAAAAGAAGTATTATTGAGAATTTTAGAGAATACGTTTTAGAGAGAGAAATCTGTAGAGAGAGAAAGAGAGTTCTAGAGAGAGAAAGTTTGTAATATTGGAATTGGAGTTTGAATCAAACAGGTAATTTGATTGAATCTTGTTTTGTTGATTTGTTTGTGTTTAGAAACTAGAATCTGGGAATAACAGTCTTGAACTGTAGTATTCAAGAGCCATCGTTTCTTTCACTCAACATTGACTTGACATTCCTGTAACACAGATTCAGCCTTTTTCTTTGGTACCCATTTGTATTTGGGTCCAACTGTGTTAGCACATGATTTTGGTACCCATTGAAATTTGGGTCCGCTTTTCTTTTGAAAACTATATGAAGAATTGGAACGATAAGAATATGCATGATAATTTCCATACCAAACATCAGAATATTTACGAGAAGCAAAATCATATCTATCATAATTTGAAAACTTTCTAGCAGACGGAGATAACTGGAATAATTTCCGTATGGAATATTTCTTGCGAGAATCAACAAGTTTTGGTTTAAAATTAGCAACATCCACAATCAAATCATCTTTACTAGCAGTCTTTCTATTACAATCAAAACTAGAAAATGATTTAGCATTCTCGTCTATCTTCTGTTTCGGTAGCCATTCCGACTTAACTCCAAGCTTTTTCTTTCTCAAATCTGAAACATTTGAATCTTTAGAGTTAGAAAGGTGAGAATCAACCAAATGATTCTTCTTTGATATACCAGTGGTGATCTGTTTCTGTGAATTCCCGAATTTCTTCTTCTTACCTTTGGCAACTTTGGATTTCACAGAATCTGATTTATCAACTTTCGTTGAAGTTTCACCTTTTTCAAACACACTTGGTAATCCAAAAGAATTAACAACAAAGGAGGAATGATTAGGAAGTTTAGCATTAAAGTCAAAATCACCAACACAGCCATCTAAACCACCATCAGAGTTTAGAAAATCAAACTCATTATCAAGTGAACCAGACCTATCATCAGATTTTAAAGCCTTGGATAATTTAGAAAACTCAGTATTTTTGAACACAGTAGAAAAAACAGTTTGTTCTAAGTCCATCAAGGTCCTTTCTTCTTTGAGAGTATTCTCGAGTTCAGAAATTTTTGTTTCCAAAGTGAGAGGAGGAACGTAAAGTTTACCTTCAATGGGTTTAGCCTCCATTTTTTTTACAGAATAGCTCTCAAAGTAATCATTTTAAAGAGATTTTGATTTGTCGGAACTATAATTGTTATTCAACCTCTCATAACGAAACGAAAGTTGAACTTTAGTTGTGTTCTTTCTTTTAGCATATTCCTTGGCTTTATCCTCTTCAGACAGACTAGTCCAGAAAACTTTGAGTTCTGGGTATTGAGGTGCCAGTTTCATAAATCCAAAATCATAAAAAGCAAGCGCTTCAGATATACCCTTTTTGAGATGGTGTGGGTTCTTGTAACCAAGTCCCCAACAGTCGGGTTTCTCTTTAGGTTTGTTTAGATGAATGGTTTGTTCAGTTTGACCCAAAGTATGTAATTTTCCTTCCAAAGCATTCACCTTTTAAATTAAAGATTTGTTTTCTTTTGAAGTCGAAGAATACATTTTAGAAAGCTCTTTAGATTTAAACTCACACTCTCTATACTTTGAAACAGTTTCAGATAACTCTTTATGAATTATAGTCTTCTCTTTCGCGCTGGTGTCAATGTTTTTGTGCAAAGTTTCAATCAATACATTTTTCTCAACAATATCATTGCTAAGTTTCTGTATAGATTGATTTTTATCATTAATGACACATTTTTCACGCTTAAGTTTAGACTCTAATTCTTGGAGTTTAGTCATCATGGCATGCATTTGATTCAAGAAATCTGATTCGGTTAAATCACATACCTCATCGTTATCTTCTTCATCTGAATCAGCTTCAGCTTCCATATGACCCATCAAGCACAAGTGTGTTGTCTCATCCTTCTCTTCTTCCTCACTTTCAGAATGATCAAGCCAAAATTCATCCTCGGCCATTAATGCTTTACCTGCCTCTTGTTTCTTGGCCAACAACAGTTTATTCTTGTAATACTCAGAGTTTCTGACTTTGGGCTTGCTGCAGTTCTTAGCAAAATGACCAAATTTGCCGCAGTTGTAGTACTTTGAAGGTTCTGCCGGTTTGGTCTCTTCAGCTCTGTATTTCTTCTCTTCTGGTCTCCTTTCTTCAATCCTCTTTCCTTCAATTTTCTTTTTGTGGTTGTAGTTACTTGAGCCAGATGAATATCTCTGACTGTTTGAGCTAGGCTTTTTGTAAAATTTCTTTTGAAAAGCCTTTGTTAGCAAAAGCATAGCCTGCTTCAGGTCGTCACAGTCATCAGAATCAGATTTAATCTCTCTTTCATCCTCATCCGACTCAGAAACTATCATCTTCATCTTCTTTTTAAGGCTTACATTCTTTTGTTTCACAACCAAAGCAACTGGATCTACAACTGCCTTCTCAACCTTTCTCTTCTCATCCAAAATCTCATCAACCTCTTCTTCATTCTGTCTAAGAGTTTCATAGACTTCATGGAGTGGTATGTCATTCAAGTCCTTCATTTGCTTCATTTGCCTAGCAAATCTCTTCCACTCAGGCTGTAAGATACTCAGGAACTTGACATTAAGCTCAACTTGTGACTTATTCACTTTGTTCTTGCTAAGTTCATTCAACAAAGTTACAAATCGGCCATAAGTAGCCTCCAGTGATTCACCCTTCTTAGCCTTGAACTCTTCATAGTTATTGAGACAATTGGATATTTTGAGCTGGTTCCCAACTTTTGATCCTAGCATCATTTTCTCCAGCTGATCCCACATTTGTTTCCAGTGGCATTGTAGCTGTCAATCTTGACATATATCTCGTTTGGTATGCCATGAAGAATGAAAGACCTTGCCAATTTGTCGCCCTTGTGTCTTCTCTTCTGCTCGTCATAGTATTCATCGAGTGGTAATGGATACTCTCTTTGTTCTTCTACTCCGTTCTCTCCGGCTACTGTTAGAACCTTAGTAGGACGTGTCATAATGCCTTCCTTTATGGATAATCGGATATAGTCTCCCAATTCATTTCTATCAATGAAGTCCAAGAATCTGTCCTTCCATTGTTCGAACTCTCCTTTGAAGAGAACAGGTGGCTTTACATCGGTTCCGATGGTGAGAGCTTCTCTGGAAGTCATCCTGTTTTTGAAAGATATGCAATAAGAAACTTAAAATTGATCGTTAGTCCAGATAAAATCAAACAATACTGAAAATCTTAGAATGAAATTCAGAAAAATTTGATCAAGAACAAAACTTTGTCCCCCTCCGCAGACTTAGCACGGGGGTCCCGCTAAGTATGAAAAAGTGTGAAATTGGCGTAAAACTCAGAAATGCGTTAGAAGAGCCTGGCGCAAAAGAAGTTTTGCGCTAGAAGATCCTGGCGCAAAAGCCAAGTTTGCGCTAATGGAGTCTGGCGCTAAAGCCAAGTTTTGCGCTAATGGAGTCTGGCGCAAAAGCTATCTTGCGCTTTTGAGATTTGCGCGAGCTGAGGCTTGCGAGATCTGGAGTTTTGAACGAGACGAGGGTGGCGCAAGAAGGACTTTGCGCGATGAACGGATGGCGAGAAACTGGTGAGAAACTTTGCGCGAATAGCTGGTGGCGCAAACTTTGTTTTGCGCAAGGAACTGTTGGCGCAAAAATGAACTTTGCGCTATGGTGAGTTGGCGCAAAGGTCCTTATGAACTGGCGCAAAGACGTATGAACTGGCGCAAACTTGTTGTTCTTCACTGTTCCTTCGAAAAACGACCTGATAATTCCAAAAACCTATATAGGCTTCGATTTACAACCTCAAACTTTGACAATTTGACCTCCTAAACATCTAGAATCGATTATAAACAAGTAATTTCAATAAAAAACACTCTAAATGAGAATCGATTGAAGAACTAGTGTACGACCCGTGAAAACTGAAAAACACAAAAATCATCAAATAGATGATCGATTACAGTGCAATACTCGATAAAATCGATACAAACTCACTCTAAAACTGTTTTCGAAAAAATCCCAATAGATTTCTAAGCGAAAAACGCACTAAAAATCGAAAATCGATTTTGGAAGATGATGAACAGTGCCGACTGAAAATATTTTTCTGAAAAACTTTGATTTTAATCTGGTTTAGCTCTGATACTAATTGATAGTCTCTGAGATTTCAGTTTCTTATCACAATAATAACAATAAACACAACAAGAGAATAATCAAACCTGTTTTTGATATTCAATCCAAAGATTACAAGGTTTGCTCTTGAATGGATATTTTCTCTCTCTAAGCTCTCTTTCTCTTTTTCTCTCTGATATGAATGTGGCGGCTGATAATACTCAATATGGCACACCCTTGCACACACACAACCCTAGCAAGGAATAGGTCATATACCTATTTTAGGAAAAACACTAAAATAAATAAAAATACAAATAAAAATAACTTTTACTATTTATTACAAAGGACCTAGACTTTTATTGAGAGTGACTTTGTAACCTTGACTTCTTGAATCTTTCTTCTTCAACCTTGATGATATTGAATCCAATAAATCTGTGATCTAACAAACTGGATTAACTCTTCTTGCATAGCAGACACCCAATCCGAGTCAACTAGAGCTTCTGATACGCGAGTTGGCTCTATCTTACTCAGGAATGAGTCATGCAGACATTGATTTAAAGTTGCTGACCTATTTTGCACCGGATTTATTGGATCTCCAATGATTTGGTGAATAGGCTTCATCTTCACCTTCATCCACTATCTTTCCCATGAGGCAAATATGAGCTGTCTCTTCTTTCTCAACTTCTTCATCTGAATGATCAAGCCAGAACTCGTCCTCCGCCAGTAATGCCTTGCCAGTCTCTTGTTGCTTTGCCAAGAGCATTTTGTTCTTGTAATACTCGTAGTTTTTGACTTTCGGCTTTCGACAATCTTTTGCAAAATGTCCAATTTTGCCACAGTTGTAGCATTTTGTCGGTTCTGGCTGCTTCTTTTCTTCAGCTCTATACTTTTTCTCTTCTGGCCTCTTTTCCTCTAATCTCTTTCCTTCAATTCTTTCCTCGTGATCATAATTCCTTGAACCAGATGAATATCTCTGACTGTTCAAGCTAGGATTTTTGTAGAACTTCTTTTGAAAAGCCTTGGTCAACATAAGCATAGCCTGCTTCAGATTCTCACAGTCGTCAGAGTCAGAGTTATCCTCACTTTCAGCCTCTTCTAATTCAGAAACTATCACCTTTTTCTTCTTCTTCAAACTTACATACTTCTTTTTGACAACTAGAGCAATCGGATCAACAACTTCCTTATCAGCCTTTTTCTTCTCCTCTTTAACCTCATCTACTTCCTCTTCATTATGCCTTAAGGTTTCATAGACTTCGTGGAGTGGGATTTCATTCAGATCTTTCTTCTGCTTCATCTGTCTAGTGAACCTTTTCCATTCTGGTTGGAGAATACTGAGAAACTTTACATTCAGCTCAATTTGTGACTTCTTCATTTTGTTCTTGCTTAACTCATTCAACAAGGTCACAAATCTATCATAAGTGGTTTCCAGACATTCTCCTTCTTTGGCTTTGAATTCCTTGTAGTTGTTGAGGCAGTTAGAGATCTTAAGCTGGTTGCCAATCTTCGATCCTAGCATCATTTTCTCCAGTTGATCCCACATTTGCTTTCCGGTAGCATTGTAGCTATCAATATTGACATATATCTCGTTTGGTATGACTTGAAGAATGAATGATCTTGCCAATCTATCAGCTTTTACTCTCTTTATTTGCTCTTCTGTGTATTCTTCAGGTGGAAGTGGGTACTCTCTCTGCTCATTTCCAACAGTACGAGTCTTTGTTGGAATTTCCATAACACCTTCCTCCAATGACTTTCTGATATAAGCTCCCAAGTCATTTCTGTCAATGAAATCCAAAAATCGATCTTTCCATTGTTCATACTCTCCCTTGAAGAGTACTGGTGGTTTAACATCGGTTCCGATAGCAAGTGCTTCTCTGGAAGTCATCTTTGATCTACACTGCTTTTATGATCGTCAAAATTCAGATAATAAAGTTGGATCTTCAAAAATCAAACTCAGTTAAATTTCAGAAAAATTCACTAAGGACAGAACACGCACAATACTGAAATAAAGACACTTCGCGCAAAACTCTATGTGCGAGTTTCAGAAACGCACAGACCAAAGCTTGCGTGAACTAAACTTCTCGCACAAAGAGTTATGAGAGTTTAAGATTCGCGCACGAAGAAGCTTGCGTGAACCAAGGTTCGCGCACAAGCTTTATGCGAGTTCTAGGGCTTCTCGCAAAACCTTTCCAAGTTTGAGACTTAGAAAAATTTCGAATACAGATACTTCTCGCAAAAAATCAAACGTGCTAGACACACTTCTCGCAGGATCACACTTCGCGCACAACTCGAAAGATGAACAGTGCAAACTCGCACCTAGTGATGTGCGAGTTTTAGCTACCCGTACGACACTATTAGCGAGTTCTTGAACTTAGCGCACACAACAACTTGTGAGTTCTTCACTTTGCACACTCAATCAATGTCTCTGCGAGTTCTTGACTAGCGCGAACTTCAGATCTAGCGAGTTCTTCACTTTTCAGTTCAAAAACTCCATTTTCTTCACAGATTTCGATTCAATCCTTCTTCAAATCGATTAAAACTTTACAAGATTCATCTTTTGCATGATATGAACCAATTACAATACAAATATTACAATGAAAAATATAAAAAATACATAATCGATCTATGAAACAGTTCCTTTCAAACTTTGAACTCAACTTCAATCTAAAATCAAAAATTCACATTGACAAGTGAAAATTAGATAATACGACTTAAACAAACTCAGTTCTTGATGCTAAAACGAATCTCGAATCACAAGAATTAGATAAAAAATATCACTAATCCGAAGAAACCATTCCAATCCAGTCGACTTGCGAGTTTGTTCAAAAACTTCGATTATGATCCAAGAATTCTGAATTTCGTATGCTCTGATACCAATTGTTATTCCCAGATAACAATGCGATCAGAAGATGACAATTGATTCCATCAAATCTCACTTTTATTTACCACAGATTCGAATTACAATGTATGCTCACAAAGACTTTCTCTCTCTAACTCAGATACTCTCACAATGCTATCTCTGTAATCACTCTTTTTGAACTTACTATTAGAACACACATAACACTATATAAACAAACTATGAAACGCGCAAGTTGCTGTTCACGCTAACAACCAAAACGGGCAAACAACTAAAAAACAGAAATTACAACATTTGACTTTGACTTTTATTACACTAGACTTTGACTATGATACTGAGAGTTGACTTTAGCTTTGACCTTCAGTCTTCAGTCTTCTATGATCTTATATCCATCATATTTATGCCCTAACATTATCATTCTGGAGAGAGATAAGTTTGAGAAAGAGAAGAAGTTAGTTGGGCAAAAGAATGTTGGTGTGTTCAAAGAGATTTCTGAACAAAGAAAGAATGTTGAGAAAGACTTTGAAGAAAAAATAAAAGTGTTTGAGACTGAGATAGAGAAGATGAACAAGAAACTATCTGAGTTGTCAACAACTATCATGAAGGAAATGAATGCAAAGTCTGAATTGCACAAGAAGTATGACATACTTTCAAAGGAAAGAAACAACTTGTCAATCAAGATCAAAGAACTTGAAGAGATCATGTTCAAGGTGAAGATGACTGAGCAAAAAATGCCAGAATCAATTATTTAATCACCAAGAGATGATCCAACTGCATTAGAATGTTCATTTAAATCAACTGCAAGTTCAATTTTTACAAATGTTTCTAATAATCTGTTGGATCCCAGATTTAGTCTTACAATAATAATGATATAAACAACAAGAGTAATAACAACGGAAGCAATATAGTTTAATATCAAAAGCAGATTCAAATATCACAGTTCATATAATAAGATAAGTAGTAAGAACAAGATCTTCTCAAGATATATTAATTTGATTCTTCTAATACAAGATATCAAAAAGCACACTTTTGTCAAAGAAGTGATGTTCCTATTTATAGGACCATAAAGTAAACAGTGTACTATTCTGACAAATAGAAGCATGCTTGAACAGTGTCTTACCTAAAAGGTAAGCTCAAGACATGCTTGAACAGTAACCTACTCTATAAAGTAAATCTTATCACTAAGTGATTGGTTATCTGTTATGATACTTCAGGAAAATGTCTTGAGCGCCTTCTTCAGAGAGAATGTCTTCAGAGCTCTGATGTAGTCTTCAGAGCCTCTGATGAAGCCATCTCTGATGTCTTTTGCTGAAAGTCTGATATGTACTTCAGAGGCAGGTATGTCCTCTGAAGTCTTCGTCCTCTGTTCTTCGTCCTCTGAAGTCTTCGTCCTCTGAATCTTCGTCTTCTGAAGCAAGAGTTAGATATTTTCAACACTTTAACAAATGACGATTTGGAGCTAACAATCTCCCCTAAGTGTTGAAAATAAAAATTGCAAGAGTATCAGAGAACAAAAATTTTAACTAGAAAGCATAGAGGAGAAAATCATCATCTTAAATATTACTTCTCAAACATTTGGAAATACATTACAGAGAAAGTAACATTCAAAAATACGGAAAAAAACTAACATTTGTCACTAGAATAGATTCCATTAAACTTCATGATTAGAGCTCTGAAATTAATCATTGAGCCAATCTACAAGTCTAGTTTTGCCAATAGATCTGCTATGTGCCTTTGTTTCTTCACATGGATCATTTTTTGTATTCCTCTCAAGGTCTCATCAGAGTATTTCGAAACTTCTGAAGCAAGAAAGATTTTCTTTACTTGGTTTATTCTATAGACGAAACCCAGAGGTTCTGCTATTATTGATCTTGTCTTATGTTTGTCAAGATTATCGATTGACTCCACAGGTTCAGTCACGTCCAACTTTTCTTCTCCCAGGTTCAGAGCAATCTGGAAGTCACGTTTTCCTCTATGTTTGAAATAAGCCTCCATTGCCCTTCTGACTTCAACCATGCCCATTCTGATCTCTCTTCTTCCATGATCGTATCTAGCAGAGCAATAGGCATATAAATGAGGTAAATCATATGGATTTAGATTTAAGAGATCATTATCATTGAACTCGTAAATCTTCTGATCAGAGCGAGTTACCACATAGCGCCTATAGATGAGCTTGTTGTAGGCAAAGGTCTTCTCAGAGATTTTGTTGATTTTGATGATTGGATCATCAAAGAGGACCTGTGCTCTGGGTGTGGTTTTATATACGACAAATCTTTGCTCATAGTCAGGCATGTTCTCTCTGATCCTTGGATTCAGAGGAATGACTAGAGTATCATGTTCTCAACAGAGCTTCTGAAAGTAATTTCAGCATCTCTGAATATTGTTCAAATAGTCAAAATCATTCTTTTGTATATCTACGCTTCTGTCAAGGGGGAGAAGATAAAAATAAACCATTCTTTGGTCAAGGGTGAGCAAAATAACCCTTCATCTTTCAAGGGGGAGCAAGAGCTTCTCTGATACTCATATCAGAGCCTCTAATCTTGTCTCTGATACTCATATCAGAGCCTCTGATCTTGTCTCTGATACTAATATCAGAGCCTCTGATCTTGTCTCTGACACTTATATCAGAGCCTCTGATCTTGTCTCCGATACTCATATCAGAGCCTCTGATCTTGTCCCTGTTTCTCATATCTAAAACCGTGATCTTTTCTCAATTTTGAGAATATTCCAGGAATTTCTTTTAAAATAAAAATAATTTAAAATAAAATCTCTTTTGGATAACCATTCATTTCTTTTCAAAAACCCTTCTGCCGGTTTTCTGACACCAAGCGTCTCTCCCCTACACACCTCAACGTGTCATCTATTTATTAGGGGATGATGGAACGTCCTTTCTTACATTGGAACACTCAATCGCCGTTTCCATACCCTTTCACTCCACCTTTGTCCATAAAAACCCTTTTTCCCTTCTCGTTATTCTTTACGCTCTAAGAATCCAAAATCCCAAATCTCTCTCTCTTTCTAAGGTCTCATCCTTCTCAAAACCTGCAACAATGGTGGCTCATTCCCAAACCTCAGACAACTCCAACAAACTAGTTCCAAGCTTGAACATGGAACAATTTGACGTCCCAGTGAAAGGCAACAACTACTTTCTGGATGTCACCCCTACCAAATACGATGAGTAGTTTCGCCCCATACTGTACTTTTTCACCAACTGCGAACTCAATGATGTCCTCACCAAACATGCTTTAGATGTTACTCTACACTTTGTTCAACATTGGTGGTATTCAAGTGAATACGATGATGAAAAGGAAGGAGTACTTGGGCACATTGACCTAGGTGATCAAAGCATGAACATAATAATCACCCCACAAACCCTAACTCGCAGATTCAACCTACTCACAACATCAGACCTTCAAATAGAGAAATTTGAGAAACCACCAACTCAAGAAGTTCTTCTTCAGTTCCACCACCACTTGGGCTACAACAAGGAAATCACACGCCTAAGTCAATTTAGACGTCAGTTCCTGCCTCCCAAGTGGAACTTCATGTTTAGTGTGTTGAAGCGCACAATTACCTGCAAAATTGGAATCCAGGATCAGACACATCCAACCATCCTTGCCATCATGTATGCTCCCTTCTTCAACAGAAGCATTAATATGGCTCATATCCTCTTCTGTGAGATGCTGACTGCGGTGGCAAGAAAAACAAAGACTTGGCCAAAGGAAAACAACCCATTTCAGTCCTATTTCCCAGATTTCTTTCTGTTATCATCCAGCGGGCAATGGATAAATTCTCTCTCATTGAGGAAGGTTCGTGCACACCATTGTTCATCATGAATTCTTTCAAAGCAACAGAGGTTCCTCCGTACCCCAATGAGCGACGTGTTCCACACTCCATGCTTGAGGTAATTCCTACTAACTCCGATACCCATCTTCTACTTAGTCGTGTTGCCCAATCAGCAGAACCGATGATGGGATCCCCAACACACTTAGGTTCTGAGCCAGAGCAAGAATCAGATAGTGACATCTCTGATACTGCTCAAAACATTCACAGAGAGCAACCAGAGGGTGGCTCTGTGAGAGTAAGGGAGAGAAGACAAGAGAACCCTCCCTCTGACGAAGAGAATAACTCTGTCAGAGCAGAGAAAGGTGAGTAAGAGAGAATTCCTGAGGGTGAGTTTCTGAACCTAGAATCCGAGGGCGGCGAGGTAGAAAAAGATGCCTTTGATGTCACATCTGTGCGATTCCAAAGCCAAAATCCCCGTACAAACACATTTACTGTCCAAGGTGGTCCAACATCAGTGGACATTGAAACAGAGGTGCACACCTCGAACCCTTCCCATCCCAGCCGCTCAGAAGCATCTTCTTCTGCCTCTGAAGCACGTACCAAAGGGGCAACCTCTGATACAGCGAAGTCCTCCCAACAGGACTTAGACCAAGATAAAATACTCATTCACCCTAGAGTATGCCACCACCTCACACACATGATGCCTTTGTGGCTCATAAAATGTTGGACCGTCCGTTAGATCAGGAGAGACCTAAGATCTCTCCTAAGGATTGCCTGTCAGAGAAAGAATGGCATGACCTTCTTGCACATGGACTCCTTAGCCTGGACAACAAGGTGTCCACACATATTAGGTTCTCATCATCATCAGAATCTGACTCTGATGATGGCAGACCTATCAGAACCATTATAGAGAAATCCTTGAAAAAGGGTCCTCAAGGATTAATGGGAAGTCCTTCCGGAGAAAACATTAAACCACCTCCGAAAGAAGGCCCCTCTGAACTCGAGGGAAACTTAGAATCATGTGGTGATCCTAAGGTCACCCCCTCTGATTATGTCACCAAAAAGGAGTTCAAAATCTTTTGTGATGAAATCAGAAACTCTCTGAAAGAGATTAAACTTCAAATGGAGAAGACCTCAGAGGCCTCTGCCTCTCACTCTAAAGTTGCAAAGCACACTTCAGAGGTCTCTGAGCTGCGCACGACCGTTATCTCTCAGAACGCTAAACTGGATGCTCTGGAAAGCATGGTCATAAAAAATGACTCAATTCTATCTAGAGAAATTCAGAACTCCACAACAGAGCTCCTCAAGGCGATTCCAACTCCCTCTGCCCCAACTCCAACACATGCAAACTTTTATCAATTCAAAGAGGAAGTCTTGCAGTCTTTGGCAGAGGTGATTGCAAAGATCCCTACCTCATCTGCTGCTGCTCCTGCTACATCCGAATTCGTTACAAAGGTTGACCTCAACAACTTCTCTAAGAAGATAACCAGCAATGTAATGAATATCTCCTGCAAATTTGTCTCCAAGACCACCCAGCAGAACAAGACAGTAGAAGACCTTCTGAAGAATGTTATGTCTTCAGAAGGATCACTAAAGAGGAAGGTACCAGAGGTCGCATGCTCTGAGGAAGCCCGGAAGAAGGCAATGTATGAAGACTCTGATGACCATGATGACCAACCTAAGGGGTCATCAGATCTTCATAAGGGGGAGAAGACTCAAACACCTAGAACTGTTGAAACACAAAAGGAGTCCACTCCCTATGAAACAAACCGAGGGAAACAAAAAAAAACATAGAGACGATCAACCTCAACCTCTGCTGAAGATAACCAGACCACTCTCAAATCTCCAGTACCTGTTGTCTTCCTAGCACCATCTACTTCAGGTGCTCCAATAATACCAGTCATAAATGCAACTCCAGAAACTATTGGGGCTCTAGAAGAAGATGAAGACGACGAGCAGCTAATAGACTACTCTACATCAGAAGATGCATTCTCATCGCCTGAAAGACCAACATATGTGATGAGAGATGCATTTGAATCAGAGTCTGAAAAAAGCAGAATCAAAATCTGAACAAGAAGAAAATCAGAATCTGAAAAAGCAGAATCAGAATCTGAACAAGAAGAAAAATCAGATTCAGGAGAAAAAGAAACTGCTGAAGAACATATTGAAGTAGTTGATGTTGAAGAGTATGTATTCAAGAATGCTCAACCACATCATAC
Organism: Arctium minus; assembly: GCA_954870635.1. Classification (NCBI taxonomy): domain Eukaryota; kingdom Viridiplantae; phylum Streptophyta; class Magnoliopsida; order Asterales; family Asteraceae; genus Arctium; species Arctium minus. The sequence goes on from OX941084.1 coordinate 94,588,576, forward strand.
TTCAACAACAACAGAGTTGAGGGAATCACCAGAGATAGATGGCTACATCTCTGAACCTACAACAGAAGATCCTCCATAGACAAAGGAACCAAAGACCATGGTTGTTGATGAACAGGCTTCTTCAGAGAAACCTGTTCAGAAGGCAAGCATTGGTTTACCAGCCAAAGTGTTTACTCAACCTCCTACATTCCTAGCATCCAATCTCGAAGCCTGAATAGAAGATCATTTCAGATACATCTACTGTGAATTTAATTTGGCAGATACTCTAGTCATTCCTCTGAATCCAAGGATGTCGGTCCACAATACTATATCAAGTTCTTACAAAATCAACAACAACAAGATTACCAACCTGTTTGATTAATAACAATCGATGATTACAAGGTTTTCGGTTTGAAGCTCTCGTGTTTTCTCTCTGTGTTTTACACCTTGAATGTGTGTTTTCTTTTTGAGTTCTTAGATCTTATCTGATCTTGCTTCTCTTACACACTTACATACCAACAAACCATTTGCAACAACAAGTTTCAATATTAAACAAATAAAACTAATATCTAGATATTATCTAATAATATAATATCTAAACTAACTAATATCTAATAACTTAGATATTTAACTAACTAACACTAAATACTAAAATTACATTTAACAATAATTAACTTTGACATTTATTACAAACGACATTAGACTGTTGCTGAGAGTCGACTTTCCTGCTTTAGCTTCAGATTGGATCTTCAGATTGGATGATCTTGAATCCAATAGATATGTGATCTAACAATCTCCCCCTTTGGATCAAGATCATTACTAAAATGATTTTAGCAATTCAGTCTTCTTCTTCAGCTCAGAAGATGCAATCTCTTTCTCTTTCTCTAGCTCAGAATGCTTTAGCAAAGTATCTTGAAAGAAAATTTATCTGAAATCAGCATGTCTTCAGAATACTTTGATCTCGCATTTCTTTGTTAGCTTTTCTCTTCTCCAATGTCTTGTAATGTAATGAACTGGACATTTCTTCAAGCTTTAGATTCTCCCCCTTTTTGATGAAAAGGGCAACGACTTCATCAAAACTTAGAGTAAGAAATGTTTGTCACTAGGAGCCTCTGATCCGTCATGTTAGAGCACAGAATTGTTGGATTCAAGATCATTAAAGATTGAAGACAGAAATGAAGGAGTCAAAGCTGGAAAAGTCAACTCTCAAGTGAAAGTCAAAGTCTTTTGTTAATAAAGTCAAAGTCAATGTAATTGTAATTTGTTTCCTTGTATATTGTTGGAGGTATAAATACCTCGTTTCCCTTATAAGTAATCAGAAGTTAGAGTACATGAGTCAGAGAGAGAGCATATTAGAGAAGAACATAATTCATATCATTCTAGAGAGAGAAATCCTGTAGAGAGAGAAAGCATATGAGATTGTAAAGTGTGAGATATGTGATTTAGATTCTCATCTTGATTATTTGTTATTGATTAGAACTTGATGAAATTGGGAATAACAATTGGTATCAGAGCAAATCCAAAAAGTGAAATCAAATCAAGAAATGTTCGATACTGTGTTCGTGGATGTCCAGATCGATTTCTGAGTTTTTGTGCAAATTTCGAGTTGTAATCGATTAGAATTTGTATATTAAGTGAATTTGATCGAGTCTGTATAGTTTAATTTGGAAATTGCACTGTATTTGATCTTGATTTGGTGATTTTGTATGTTTCGAGTTCATGAGTTTCAAATTCACTGTAAATCGAGTCAAAGTGTATCATTTTGTGTTTGTTTTTGAAATTCTTGCATTGTAATCTGTTCTAGAGTTGAATTCGAGGATTTCTGCAAAGTTTCGAAACCATTGAAGAAGATTTGAGTCGAAAACAGATGGAAAAATCAAGTTTTGGTCTGACAGACTGAAGAACGCGCTAGATCGGCAAAACGCGCAAGTTCATCCGCAAGAACGCGCAAGCTGAAAATTTAGGTCTCAAACGCGCAAGGCGTTATTAGCGAGTTCTACAAACGCGCAAGTCTAAGCGTGCGAGTTTCATCAGGAACAGTGGTCTGCGAGTTCGTTCATCTGCGAGTTTGAAAATCTAAGAAAATTTTCTAAGTGTTGGAACGCGCAAGCCATGGTTAGAGAGTTTGCTCAAACGCGCAAGTAGTGCCTAGCGAGTTTTGGGAACGCGCACGTCTCTATTAGCGCGTTTCAACGTGAATAGTTTCTTGCGTGTTTAGGCACTAGCGAGTTTCAACATTCAGCGAGTTTCAGCGACTTAAGAGTTTCAACAATCTGCGAGTTTCAGTGTTCTGCGAGTCTGCGGAGGGGGACATAGTTCTTTTTGTGATCAGAATATCTGAATTTTTATTTCAAGTTTTCTGTATTTTTTTTTTGAGATTTCATTTGGATTAACGATCAATTTCAAGTTCTTTTTGTAAACAGATATTCAAGATGGGATATTTTTCTGATGATGATGAACGAAAGATTGCCAAGCTTGAATTAGAGAATAAAGATCTTGCTTCTTCAGTTGACTACTACTCAAAGAGATCAAAGAAATACAATGATGAAAGGAAGATACTGAGAGAAGAAGTTAGTGCTTTAAAGACTATTAATGAAGATCTTCTGAAACAGACTTCTGGGCTTAATGAAGAAAAGATCTTGTTTTTGGAAGCTGAAAACACTGAGTTAAAGAGCAAGATTTCTGAATTAGAAGATCACATTGTCAATTTTCAGCAAACTAGGTGTTCTAATGAAAGGAAGATCTTTGAATTAGAATTGCAGTTTGTTGAAGAAAGATCAGTTTTTGAGAAAGAAAAGAAAGAATTTGCTCAGAAATTCTCAGAGTTTTCAAGAAAATGTGCTGATGAGAAGAAGACGGTTGAGCTTAAATGCATTAAGCTTTCTCAACAAGTTTCTGATTTTGAGAAAGTGATCATTATTGAAAGAGAAAAGTTTGCAAAGGATAAAAAGGAAATTGAACAGAAGAACGTTGGATTTTTTAAAGAGATATCTGATGGACGAAAGAATGTGGAAAAAGATTTTGAAGAAGAAAGAAATATATTTGAGGAAGAAATCAAGAAGCTTACTAAGAAGTTATCTGAACTGTTTGAGAGTGCACTGAAAGAGCAGATAACGAAGTTTGAATTCAAGAAGAAGATTGACCTACTCATTGAAGAAAGAGACAATTTATCTTTAAAGATAAAAGAGCTTGAAAAGATTGTTTCAAAGGTGGTGGTGACTGAGTATACGACTCCAGAGTCCAAAATCTACTCACCTAGAAATAGTTCAGTTGGTTCTTTCAAGACAGCTGCAAGCTCACATCAGAAAACTGTTTCTTCAAGAAGGTTATTTAATTCATTTGATCAAATTCGTACAACTAACATTTTCTATGATCGAAATATAGATAGTTCAGGTACACATCAAAGAAGAAGAAGGAGATACAAAGAAGAAGTGTTGGGAACTGAAGATGTAACCAAGTCATTAATGCTGCTATTTCAGAGTTAGTACTGCCAGATGATCTTAAACTTAATACTGCTAGGTATTACTACTTCTAGTAGAATTAATACTGCTAGTCAAAGTTAGTTCTGCTTGAACAAAGTTAGTACTGCTTAGCTAGTTAGTACTGCTAGTAGTTAGTGTTTCTTAATAGTTAATGCTGCCAAGACTCAGTTAATGCTTCTAAGGTGATCAAGGTGATTAATGCTCCTTCAAAGATAATGTGAAGATAATACTGAAGATATAGCGTCTGAAGATAAACATGGAAAGCTTGAAGATAATTATGAAAATTATTTTGAAGATCTTTTTAAGTTTTGTAATTATCTTTATTTTTAGTATATGTATAGAATTGTTTAGAATAGTTACATATAGAATTAATTCTGAGTTTTTTTGTTCTAGAGAGAATCAACCTCAAGGCATAGTTCCTAATTCTAGAGAAGTAGAATTCGTCTTGATAGAGCCTGTTTTTCAAGATTGAGGTTGTGGGTGAAAAGCTTGTAACTTGAATCATTAAATAAAGTTTGCAAGTTGTGATTCATACTGTTTTTCTGTTTATTGAATATTAAAGTGTTTTTCCGCAACTTCTTTAATATTGTTTCTGAGTATTTATAATTCTTGTTGAGAATTCGATCCTGACAAGTGGTATCAGAGCCTGTTCTCTCAGAAACATTCATTCATTCATCATGGAAAACTTTGCAGAATCAAACAGTACTCTTGTCTCTAAGATTCCAATGCTCAAACCCAATGAGTTTGACATGTGGAAGATCAGAATCAGGCAATACATTCTCCTCACTGACTACTCAATGTGGGATGTCATTGAGAATGGCCCTCTACTGAAGGTCAAATTGGACCAGATGGAAAAAGATCTCCACCAAAGACAGATGGTGAGAGGAAGATCAGGCAGACAGAGATGAAGGCCTTGAGCACTCTGCTCTTGGCCATCCCCAATGAATATCAGCATCAATTCTGCAACTGCACTGATGCTCAGATTCTCTGGAATGCTCTAGAGAAAAGATTTGCTGGAACTAAGAGCACCAAAAGAAATCAAAGGGATGTTCTGAAGCAGCAGTATGAGAACTTCACTTCTTCAAAGAATGAGTCTATGACTCAAACTTTTGACAGGTTCAACAAGCTTATTGGTGAACTGGCTACTGTTGGAGTGAAGATGGAGCAAGATGATATCAACAGGAAGTTCCTCAGATCTCTTGAGGATGAATGGACTATGTACACTGTCTCATATAGACAGAGTGACAATCTGGAAGAGAAGGAACTAGATGATCTATATAATGATCTAAGAGTTTTTGAATCAGAAGTAGAAACTAAGAAGAAGCCCACTGGGTATATTCATAATGCAACACTTCTATCAACATCTACTGATACTACTGCCAACCCTGAAGCAGTTAGTGCTGCTAGTGGAGTGAATTCAGAAAAAGGCACTGAAACTGTCTTTGAAGCCTTTTTGTCCAGTCACAGTAACAACTCCTTGATTAATGATGATCTGGAACAACTTCACCCTGATGATCTGGAGGAGATGGACATTAAATGGCAAATGGCCATGTTATCTATGAGAGTGAAGAAGTTCATTAAAAGAACTGGGAGGAACAACTTCTCTCAAAGAAGAGAAGATGGAGCTGGTTTTGACAAAACAAAGGTGGAATGCTATAAGTGCCATATGAAGGGACACAGAATGGAGGCTACAAAGGTGGAATGCTATAAGTGCCATAAGAACCACCAACAAGCTCAGAATGGAGGCTACAATCAAAACAAGAACTCTGCTGAAGCCCTTGTTTCTCAACAAGGAATGGGATTTGACTGGAGTGACCAAGCTGAGGAAGCCATTCAGAATCAAGCTCTTATGGCAGAGGTGTCTGATCTCACTTCTGAGGTAATTTCTAATCTTTGTACTCAATCTTTCATAGATACTGTCAAAAGGTACAGGGATCGTAACCAAAACATGTGTGATGACCTCAAAAGATTAGAAAAGGACAGAAGAGATTATGTGTTGATAGTTGAGAGGTTTGAAGAACAAATCAAAGGTTTCCAAGCCAATGAACTTCGACACTCTTATGACACAAACTACTGGAAGTGGGAAAAGAATGAGTTAGAGACCAAACTATCTAAGTCCAAAGAAGAGAATGATAGGTTGAAAGAAGAACTAGCTAAGGTTAAGCTTGATATAGAAAAGTTTTCATACGCTTCAAAAGCAATGGATTCCCTTCTGAAGGCTCAGATTCATGATAAGATGAAGCCTGGTGTTGGATACAACAACACACCCCCTCCTTACAACAACAACTACATCCCTCCTACATCAGACTTGTTAGAGACCAAGGAGAAAAAGAACTTGTCTGAGAAGGCATTTAAGATAGATCCATTGGATGAGGTGGTTGTTGAGGATATGACTGAGAAAGAAGCCAGTGAGAATAGGAATAATGCTGTGAGTAAAGAGATACCCTTAGAAAACAACATTATCACCAATGAGGGATGTGAAAAAATCTGGGTCAAGTCTAAAGAGATAGAGAAGACCAAACGAAAGGCTAACAAGGTCCATTACAAACAGACCACCGTTGTGAATCCTGGCCCTTGTAAACAGTGTGCTTGCAATAAAACTGAGAGCCCAAATTCTGGTACAAAGAGAGGTAATCAAAGAAACTGGAATAATCAATGGGCTCAGAAACAATGAGTTGATCTGAGTAAAATAATCAGACCAAAACCTTGTTTCATATGTGGCAAGTTGAATCATTTGGCTAAGTACTGTTTCTTTAACCCTATTAACCAAAGGATGAACTTTCAAAGATTTGTGCAAAAACCTGTTGGTTATAGGAAGGCTGGAAAGAAACATGTGGCTAAGAAATCTGTTGGAACCAAAGGCCAAATGAAGAAAAAGGTTTTAAAAGAGAGTATTAAAATGTGGGTGCCTAGAAGCACTAAAACTGTTAGTACTGCTACAACAAATAGTACTGCTGACAGAGATAGTGCTGCCAGTAGCAATACTGCTGCTACCAGTGTTAGTACTGCTGAGAATATTAATGCTTCTAACACTGTTAGTACTTCTTCAAAGGTTACTACTGCTAACACAGTTACTGCTGCTGACACAGTTACTACTTCTAACAAGGTTAGTACTGCTAAGCATGCAAGTGCTGCTAATGCAGTTAGTTCTTCTAAAACCCGTACTGCTTCTAGAAAATGTGCAGCCAAACCCATTATTGTGACAAAGTACTCCAGCAATGAGGAGTCAAAGTTTAAAAATCTTCTAGAAAGGGGTACCCAAGACCACTTTGGCTTGGGTTCCTAATCAATACTAACTGATTTATCTTATGTGCAGGGCAACCAACAACTCAAGGGGAAGAGCATTTGGCATGTGGATAGTGGTTGCTCTAGGCACATGACATGCAACATGTCATGTCTTCAGGATTTCAAGCATATCAATGGAGGACATGTTGCATTTGGAGACAATCTTACAGGTGGAAAAATAAGTGGAAAAGGTAATGTCACAAAAGGTAAGATGACATTTGAGGATGTCTACTATGTTGATCAGTTAAAGTACAACCTGGTAAGTGTATCATAGGTTTGTGACAAACAACATAGTATATTATTTACCAATACAAAATGTATGATCCTTGCTCCAGGATTCAAGGTAGTTGATGAAAGCATGATACTACTTAGAACTCCAAGAAAGGACAATGTTTATTGTCTAGACATGGACAATGTTTCAAGTGATTCATCCCTGAACTGTCTTGTTTCAAAAGCTTTTGTGGATGAATCCTCTCTTTGGCACAGAAGGATGTGTCACATGAACTTCAAGACAATGAACAAACTTGTTAAAAACAACCTTGTAAGAGGTTTACCATCAAAAGTCTTTTCATGTGATAATCATTGTGTTGCTTGTCTTAAAGGCAAACAGCACAAAACTTCTCATAAGACCAAAGAGTTAAATACAATTTCTTCTTGTCTCCAGTTATTACATATGGATCTGTTTGGTCCTACAAATGTGATGAGCATAGGGAAGAAATCATATTGCCTAGTTATTGTTGATGATTACTCTAGATTTACTTGGGTATATTTTCTAAGGACTAAGGATGAGACAAGTGGACTGATCAAATCCTTTATTCTAAGAATTGAAAACCAAACTAATCAAAAAGTAAAAGTCATTAGATCAGACAATGGAACTGAATTTAAAAATATTGATCTAAACACATTTTGTGAAGAAAAAGGCATTGAGAGACAATATAGTGCTCCTAGGACTCCACAACAAAATGGAGTTGCTGAGAGAAGGAATATGACACTAATTGAGGCTGCAAGATCTCTGTTAGCTGATTCAAAATTGCCAATTACTTTTTGGGCTGAAGCAGTTAATATTGTATGTTATGTCCAAAACAGAGTTCTAGTGGTTAAGCCAAAGAACAAGACACCTTATGAGCTCTTAAATAAAAGAAAACCCTTTATTGGATTTTTTAAACCATTTGGGTGTCCTTGTATAATTCTCAATACCAAATCTCACTTAGGAAAGTTTGATAGCAAGGCAGATGATGGATTTCTTGTGGGTTACTCATCTCAAAGTAAGACCTACAGAGTTTTTAATTCTTCTTCTAGAATAATTGAGGAAAGTGACAATGTCAAATGCAATGAGAAGACACCAAATCCTATTGGGTCTGGTCCTCAGTGGCTATTTGACATTGATTCACTAACTAACTCTTTTGGTTTCAGTAGTGATGATTATGCAGGTTCAGGTAATGGAGGATCAGGGACTACACAAGTTCAAGAAAACATACCTCAGTCTGTGATTTTTCCCATACCTATAGTGGCTCCTGTTGAAGACTGTGAAAAGGAGCCATCTACTGAACCAAATCAGAGTGAAGAAGAAACAAGAGATGAGGAGAGTCAAGGAAATACAGAACCAGAAGTAGTTGCTGAAATCACTTCAGTTGAGTTGAATGACACTAATCTAGAGGTGGGACTCAATGAAGAACCTAGTCATCAAATAAGAACTCAAAAGAATCATCCTCCTCAGCTGGTAATAGGAGATATCTCTTCTCCTATGATGACTAGAAATCAAAGCAGGCTGCAAGATATGCAAGACCAACAGCATACAGTGCTTTCTTGCTTTCTATCCCAGCTTGAGCCTAAGAAGGCTTATGATGCTATGAAAGATTCCAGTTGGATAGAAGCCATGCAAGAAGAGCTGCTACAATTCCAGTTGCAAGATGTTTGGGATCTGGTAGACCTTCCTAAAGGTCAAAGAGCAATAGGCACAAAATGGGTCTTCAGGAATAAGAGAGATGAGAGAGGAATAGTAATAAAGAACAAAGCAAGGTTGGTGGCACAAGGGTATACACAAGAAGAAGGAATAGATTATGAAGAAGTATTTGCACCAGTGGCTAGGATAGAAGCAATCAGATTGTTCCTGGCCTATGCTTCTTATATGAAGTTCAAAGTCTATCAAATGGATGTAAAAAGTGCATTTCTATATGGCTCAATTGAAGAAGAAGTATATGTCTGTCAACCACCAGGGTTTGAAAACCTAAGCTATCTAGACAGAGTATACAAATTGAAGAAAGCACTTTATGGACTGCATCAAGCACCAAGAGCATGGTATGACACTCTGTCATCCTATCTCTTGGAAAATGGTTTTGAAAGAGGAGTCATTGATAAAACTCTGTTCATCAAGAGAAAGAAGAAGGACATCTTGCTGGTCCAAATCTATGTGGATGATATCATCTTTGGATCTACAAGAGACAATATGTGCAAGGAGTTTGAGGACCTAATGCATCAAAGGTTCAAAATGAGTTCCATGGGAGAGCTTACTTTCTTCCTTGGACTTCAAGTCCAACAGAAGTCAGATGGTATTTCTATTTGTCAGTCCAAGTATGTGCAGGACATTCTAACCAAGTTTGGTTACTCAGACTCAAAGCCTGCCAACACACCTATGGAGACACACAAACAGATAACAGCAGATCTTGAGGGGGAGGATATGGATGTTCATCACTATAGATCCATGATTGGATCTCTCATGTATCTTACAGCCTCTAGGCCATATATAATGTTTCCAGTCTGTGTATGTGCAAGATTTCAAGTTAGGCTAAAGCAATCACACTATCAAGCTGTTAAGAGGATATTCAGATATCTCAAAGGGCAACCTAGATTGGGACTTTGGTATCCTTATGACTCATCATTTGACCTACTTGCATACTCAGACAGTGACTTAGGTGGAGTAAACTTGGACAGAAAATCTACTTCTGGAGGATGCCAGTTTTTGGGTGCCAGACTAGTATCATGGCAGTGCAAGAAACAAACCACAGTGTCCACATCTACAACAAAAACAGAGTACATAGCAGCTGCAAGTTGCTGTTCTCAAGTCTTATGGATTCAGAATCAAATGCTGGACTATGGGGTAACCTTTCTACACACTCCAATCTTTATTGATAATAGCAGTGCTATTAGCATTGTTAATAACCCTGTCAAGCACTCAAAGACAAAGCACATTGAGATCAGGTATCACTTTATAAGAGACTGCAATGAAAAGAAGCTTATTCAGGTTGCAAAAGTTCATACGATAACTAGTTTGCTGATCTATTCACCAAAGCCTTTGATGTGGGTAGATTCACTTTCTTGGTAACAAGTGTGGGAATGATCAACTCTGAATAAGCTCCTACTTAAAAAGTGATTCAATACCTGTATATAGTTTATGCTTGGTATTACTAATTTTCTTTCTCAGGAAATGTATAGCAGTACTCAATTCATCATAAGCTTAAAAGTGTAAGTATGGTTAATACTGCCAGTACAGTTTTAGTACTGCCAGTAAAATTTTACTACTGCCAGTGCACAGTTAATACTGCTAGTAGTTAATACTGCTCTCAGTTAATATTGCTAGTTAGTAAATACTGCTAGTAGTTAATACTGCTCTCAGTTAATACTGCTAGTTAGTAAATACTGCTAGTAGTTAATACTGCTCTCAGTTAATACTGCTAGTTAGTTAATACTGCTAGTAGTTAATACTGCTCTCAGTTAATACTGCTAGTTAGTTAATACTTCTAGTGGTTAATACTGCTCTCAGTTCATACTGCTAGTTAGTTAATACTGCTAGTAGTTAATACTGCTCTCAGTTAATACTGCTAGTTAGTTAATACTGCTAGTGGTTAATACTGCTCTCAGTTAATACTGCTCACTGTTAATACTGCTTTCACTATCTTTTTAAGGTTAATACTGCTTATAATCCAAAAAGCTATAAATACCCTTTCCCCGCCTAAAAGATCATAACGACTCTTTGTCTACTGTTTATCTTCTCTCTCACTATTGTTTCTCAAGTATCCAGTGCTCGCTAGTCAAGAATCCTTGCGTACAGATGGCTTCAATGGTGTTTGTTGATGAGCACAATGAGATAGCCATGCTCCAAAAGCCAAAAAAAGCCGAAGGTTTTCACCAGATAATCGATTTTCTGAGGACAAGCCACATCGCTCATGCTCTCACTGTGTATCCTACCATCTACATAGAGCATCAAAGGCAATTCTGGGCCAATGCCACTACTAGCACTGAAAACGGAGTGTCGTGCATCAAAACAAGGGTTTGTGACAAACCCTTGACAGTTACTGAGGAGACCATTCACATCTGTCTACGTCTAGATGATGCTTCAGGTATATCTTCTATTCCAAATGAGGATTTGTTTTCAAACCTCACCAGAATGGGGTATGAAGGCCAAATGGGGATTTTCAAGTTTTTCAAAGCTCAATTTACACCCAATGGAGGTTCTTTGTTCATACCCTGATGCACTGTATTTCTAAGAAAACTACTGGCTGGAGCCAATTTAGCAGTCCCATTGCCTATGCTTTGGTATGTTTATCTACTGCTAGAAAATATAATTTTTCACTGATGATCTTCAATGATCTTGTCTCAAACCTGGACAACAAAAAGAGTTTCTTCATGTATCCCAGGTTTGTACAGGCAGTTATAACCAACGAATTGACGGATATACCTCACTTTGATGGGGTATATGTACCTAAACCCCCTAAAGGCAAGGTCTTCTCAAACATGAGAAGATCTGCTAGGGACTCAGAAGGAGTTGACACCCCATTGTTCTCAACAATGATGGTGGTGTCCCAACCACAAGAAGGTATGGCCTCAGGGTCAAGGCCCTCATTAGACCAACCCACTGAGAGCCAATCCCAACCTTCCCTCTCTCACATTTTTCCTCAGTCCTTTGCTGCTAAACCCACTCCTCAAGTTTCCAAGACTTATGTCAAAAGAAAGGTACACAAGGCTCCTTCCCTTGTTGTACCTACTATTAACCAAGAGCCTCAAAGCCCTCTATTGGAGCATTCTCCAAAAGAGAATATCCAAAGGGAATCCAATAGGGTGTCTCCCAACCCTGAGGAGGTGCTCTCTACGGAGCTGAATGAGCATATGGGTGAGAAGGCTGCCACTACTTCTGCTAGCACAGAGAAGGACAGTGGTAACATTTCTAAAACCTTCCCCATGGCAACTTTGGGTGAGAAATCAACCAAAGGACCCCGGTGCCAAGAAACCAAGGGGGTAGTTGATGCTTCTGCTAGGCAGAAGGTCACTACTACAAGATCCAAGGATCCCTCAAGGATGGGCAAAACATCCAAAAAGGGTAAGGACAGAACTGAAACTGATGAATTGATGGAAAAAGATTCCAATGATCCTTCAAGGGTGGGTAAAACACCTAAAGAAGGTGAGGATAGCTATACTTACTTGGAATTGATGGAAACAATAGCCAACATCAATGTTGATGTGGTTAATCAAGGAAAGGAAATCAAAGCATTGCAGCAAGTGGTCATCTCCCAACAACAGCAAATTTCAAAACTCAAGCAACTGGTGGGAAAGCTCATGGCCAAGAAAAGAAGAAGTCAGTTTGTTCTAAGGAGGAGAAAGGGGGCAACCAAAAAGGAAAATGAGAATACTTCCAAAAAGGGGGAGAGTTCAAGCTCAGAACAGTTGGATCAACAAATTGAGGGGGAGAATGTTGAAGCCAGGGGAGAGTTTGTTGAAGAAAAAGCTGAAGGTGTAATAGAAGCAGAAAGTGCCAAAGCAGCAGAAACAACACCAGCAGCAGAAACAACCCCAACAGCAGAAACTGTTAGTGCTGCTGAAACTTCAAAAGCAGCAGTAACAGGGTTAACACAAGCAGAGATTGAAATAGCAGAGATGCTTGTCAAAGCAAAGAATGACACTCCCAAAGCAAAGGGAGTGGTCATAAATGAAGGGGGAGCAAAGAAAACAGAAAAGAAAGACAAGGCTGCAGATGCAATGAAAAAGGGGAAAGAAAAGATGATAGAATCTGATCAACCATCCAAAAAGCAAAAGATGGTTGAGTCAGATGAAGCATTAGCTAAGAAAATGCAAGAAGAGTTAGATCAAGAAGAGAAAGAGCAGGTTGAGAAAGACAGAGAAATAGCCAGAGCACTTGCCAATGAATTAAATGAAGCATTTCAGAAAGGGTTGGAAACAGAAAAAGCAAAGCAAAGAGCAATAAGCTTGAGAAAGGCTATGATGGCCAGATCAAGTGCAAAGAAGAGAAGGCCTTCACAAACTTACCTTGCAACTCAGGAAAGAAACAAACTGATAACTTTCTTGAGGAGTGCAATTGGTGTAAAGAAAGAAATGTTTGTGAAGATGACTTTTGATCAAGTCAAGGGATTATATGAGAAAGAAATGGAAAAACTGAAAGGTAATGAAAAGGGCAGAGTGGAGTTTGAAAATAAATCCAAGGTGAGGCATGATGTGAATATCAATCAACCCTTCCCTGAAAGTGAAGAGGGAACTCCTACAAAAGAAAAGGTAGAGATAAAGGAAGAAAAGAAGAAGGAAGCTGCTATAGGTCAAAGTCAAAGGATTCTGAAGAGAACTAAGATGATGGCTAGAAGAAAGAAAACTGAAAAGAAGCCCAGAGTAGAAGAAGAGAAAAAGGTTGCTGAAGAAGAAGAGGCACCAAAGAATGAAGAAAAGAGAACTGAATCTCAGGAAGTACCACAGAGTTCAGATGTAAATTTGTACATGGTGGTAATGGATAAAATTCCAAAGCCTATCACAGCTGAACCTGTTGGATTCAAACCTCCTGAAGTTATTCACTAGGATACTATGGAGGTGGATGGTATAGAGTATATCAGATTGAAAAGAAAGGATGATAAGTACTATGTGTTTGCAACATGGAACAAAATTGTCAGAGAATGTTCAAGATCTGATTTGGAAGAAATGTATGAAGTTGGTATGAAGCTACATGCAGATCAGTTGAAAGCTCCAGGGTTACCAATTGTGAAGCTGGTCATGGAGTATTTGTGCATGTTATTCAATCCAGAAGCAGTGAAGCATTTAATCAGAGATGTGTTCAAAACTGTTAGAGGATGGACTCTGTATGAAAGGAGTGGAGTCTATGAATTGGCCTTGGATACTTTTCACATGGAGTATTACTTGGTGGATAGGGTCTACAATCACACACGTCTGAAGCTTCATGCCATGTTAAAGAAGAAGCTGGGTTGTGCATCAAATTCATAAATGGCAAAGTATCTAATTCAGAGAACTATCAATCAGAGCATGGGACTGGATCCTAACATGGGACTGGATCAATGAATGTTTTGGAAGCATCTGAAGAACTTGACTTCTCTTTCTAAAAGTCAAGTTAGGGGGAGATTGTTGGGAACTGAAGATGTAACCAAGTCATTAATGCTGCTATTTCAGAGTTAGTACTGCCAGATGATCTTAAAGTTAATACTGCTAGGTATTACTACTTCTAGTAGAATTAATACTGCTAGTCAAAGTTAGTGTTGCTTGAACAAAGTTAGTACTGCCTAGCTAGTTAGTACTGCTAGTAGTTAGTGCTGCTTAATAGTTAATGCTGCCAAGACTCAGTTAATGCTTCTAAGGTGATCAAGGTGATTAATGCTGCTTCAAAGATAATGTGAAGATAATACTGAAGAGATAGCGTCTGAAGATAAACATGGAAAGCTTGAAGATAATTATGAAGATTATTTTGAAGATCTTTTTAAGTTTTGTAATTATCTTTATTTTCAGTATATGTATAGAATTGTTTAGAATAGTTACATATATAATTAATTCTGAGTTTTTTTGTTCTAGAGAAGTAGAATTCGTCTTGATATTGCCTGTTTTTCAAGATTGAGGTTGTGGGTGAAAAGCTTGTAACTGGAATCATTAAATAAAGTTTGCAAGTTGTGATTCATACTGTTTTTCTGTTTATTGAATATTAAAGTGTTTTTCCGCAACTTCTTTAATATTGTTTCTGAGTATTTATAATGCTTGTTGAGAATTCGATCCTGACAAGAAGAACTAGTCTGGAAGAAGAAACCAGTTGAAGATGAGAGGAAAGAAGAGCTGAAAGGTAAGAAATCATGTGTACATGAGACGAAAGCAAAGAAGAACAAAAAGCGTAAAGGTAAACCTGATCATATCTACACGAGAGATCAATTAATCAGGTTGTCAGGTAAGAAACACTATTGTTCTTATTGTCGTACACATGATCATGTTCATAAAACAAGTGATCATTTCTGGTATGGTTCTTATTCTGTTACTCCCATTCGAACTGCAACTAACACACATGAACCCAAATACCAGTGGGTACCAAAACTGAAAGCTGATTCTGTGTTGCAAGCACCTCAAGTCAAGGGGGAGTAAGAGAACTGAGGCTTCTAAGTAAATCAGCTTAGGACCCGTACTTCAACGAAGTTTGACTTCTAAACACGACAGTTTAGGACTCGTACTTCAACGATGAAAGATGTTACTCCCGGGCTGATATGAGGATGTACTCAGATACTTAGAAGAGGAAATCAACCTTCAAGGGGGAGTACATAAATTTTTCTGGAAATATGTATTCGGAAGATATGATGAACTACACTTCAAAGGGAGTTGTAGATCTCTATCATGTGCTTTATCACTGACAATTTTCAGATGCATATTTTCAGGGGGAGTAAAGAATTATGATTTCTGATTATTTCAGATCAGAACTTGTACTTTAATCATTTTACTGCTTTATGTCTTTTATTTTTCAAATAAATTTGTGAAAAATGTTGCTTTGACTAGACTTTGAGATTTTTGCAGGATGAGAGAAGCTGACAAGATCATATCTTAATGACTTCAGCTTGACTTCATGAGATTTAAGATTGCGTGAAAAGGTAAATTTCTTATCTTAATCTCAAATATATCTGAAAGAAGGACAACTTTCAGATATAGAAAACATGTTCTGAAATGATCAAACCACTTCCCGATTCTTAAACAGATTTCATGAATTGGAAGTGTGATTTTAAATGTTTTCATTTTATTTTGTGCTTACATGATTATAAACCGTGTGTTTCCAAAAATAAATACTTGTGTATTGTCTTTTCTACATACTTTCAAGTATTCACACAGATCGGTTTGATTTCTTGTTCAAATTGTTCTTACCATGTCTCATATTGTAACATAATTTTGATGGTAAGCCACTCCGCTTGTATTCAAAGAAATTTGAGCGTAATTTCATTTCGAAACGTTCATTTCAAGAATGTCTATATTTTTGTTTAATATAGACTATACCGTTATTCTTGACCATAAGCCTTAATTGATATACCAATTCATTTCTGATCATTTTCATACAATGTCAGATTTTCAAACAAGTCTTTTGCATTCATATTCATTCATTTCATATACTTGTTTGAAAATGCTTCAATGTCTAAAAATGCTCAAATCTTCATGATTATATTTTATGAGCATACATTCATCTGACGTTTGTATATGAGTTTTAACTGTTAAAGTTAAATCATTATGAACAACACGTTCTTTTAGGATCATACATGGGTTCTTTGTGCTAGGAATTAACTGAACTTCTATGGAATCACGTTAACCAGTGATTTCTACCCAAGAAGTTAATCCATAGAGATTGAGTGTGAGGAGTCTAAAAGAAATGAGTGTGGGTGTGATGAGGTAAAATGTAAAGGAGAGTTTGGTTAGTAGTGAGCTTAATGATCAAAAGAAAGAGGGTGTGAGAACAGAGTAAAAGAATATTAAACTCTGCACCAACTACTTTCTGAGTCAGGCAACCACATTACTAATGCTTCACAATTCTTTGGTGAACGTTATTGAAACAGGCAACTAGCCCATGCCAACTCTTGATAATACCCCACCAGCCACTCATTTTCTTCTCAAAAAGAAAATGTTTCACATTTTCAAGGGGACGTAACACATATGCTATCTGGTTTTCATTTGGAAAATCTGGATATTGAAAAAGAAGGAAGTCTGCCCCACCTTCGCACTTTAATCATACACATTGAGTCTGTGTTTATCTACTGTTGTCTCAGTGGTTTACACTATGTTGAGCCTTAAAAAGCAATCATTCGTGCTTAATTCTTTCTACACATGCACGAACACACAAGGAAATTTGTTTTTCTTGTCATAACGTTCATAGAAATTGCCTTTGTAGTGTTTCGATGATTGAATGGAAGCCCTGGGGGAGTGAACATCAAAAAGCTCCTTTATATTGTGTATTCGTTACACACAGTGACTTCGTCTTACTGACAGGCATTTTAACTGATTCATTTGTTGATTCAGGTGTTACATTCTTATTTTGTCAAGATTTGAAAAGATCTGGATGAATACTTTGTTCGAATTGGCAATGAATCAGAGGCTCATTATCAAAGATCAGTGGTCAGATAGAATTTCAACGACATTTCTTGGAGAGAGTTTTGATGATATCGATGCTCAAATCATCAAAAAGAGGGAGAAGAATACAAGAAATATTTGAGTCAGATATGTTAAAGTTGAGAGAAAATGTTCAAGAATTGATTGTTAAAGGAAGATTGTTGTTTAAAGCCGAAAAGAGTTCAAAGATTTCAGTTTGTTGAAGATAATTTGCTGAAGCAATCAGATTTGTGTTTGAAAGAGGATTGGTTACAACCTTTGGAAGAGAATGCTACTCTGTTTAAAGATCAGACGTTTAGAAGATTACTGAATGTTTTTGAAGATAAATCTTATCAAAGAAGAATCTCATTGTGTTAAGGGGGAGTTTGTAAATCATGTTTGTATCAAAGGGGAGATTACAACAGAAGATAAAGGTTGTTAAAAAGGGGAGCTTAATCAAATCGAGCTTAAAGAGAGAAGATCGCATTGCTAAATCTTTTAGTAATGATCTTGATCCAAAGGGGGAGATTGTTAGAGCACAAAATTGTTGGATTCAAGATCATTAAATATTGAAGACAGAAATGAAGAAGTCAAAGCTTGAAAAGTCAACTCTCAAGTGAAAGTCAAAGTCTTTTGTTAATAAAGTCAAAATCAATGTAATTGTAATTTGTTTCCTTGTATATTGTTGGAGGTATAAATACCTCGTTTCCCTTGTAAGTAATCAGAAGTTAGAGTACATGAATCAGAGAGAGAGAGCATATTGGAGAAGAACATAATTCATATCATTCTAGAGAGAGAAAGCTTGTAGAGAGAGAAAGCATATGAGATTGTAAAGTGTGAGATATGTGATTGAAATCAATGAATGTGATTTAGATTCTCATCTTGATTATTTGTTATTGATTAGAAGTTGATGAAATTGGGAATAACATGTCAATTCAAAAGATATGCATCCAGATCTTTTCAAATCCAGACAAAATAGTCGTGTAACACCTGAATCAACTAATGAATCAGTTAACATGCCTGTCAGTAACACTAAGTCACTGTGTGTAACGAATACACATTGTAAATGAGTTGTTTGATGTTGACTCCCCCAGGGCTTCCATTTAATCATCGTAACACCACAAAGGTAATTTCTATAAACGTTATGACCAAGAAACTAATTCCTTGTGTGTTCGTGCTTGTGATAGAAAGAATTAAGCATGGATGATTGCTTATAAGGCTCAATATTGTGTAAACCACTGAGACAACAGTAAGTTAAACACAGATTCAATGTGCATGAGTGAAGTGAGAAGGTGGGTCAGACTTCCTTCTTCTCAATATCCAGATTTTCCGAATGAAAATCAGATAGCAAATGTGTTGCTTCCCCTTAGAAAATGTGAAACACTTTCTTTTTAAGAAGAAAATGAGTAGATAGTGAGGTTTGATCAAGAGTTGGCATGGGCTAGTTGCCTGTTTCAATAATGTTCACCAAAGAGTTGTGAAACACTAGTAATGTGTCTGCCCGACTCAGAAAAAGTTGGTGCAGAGTTGTGATATTCTTTTAAACTCTGTTCTCACACGCTCTTTCTTTTAAACATTTTGCTCACTCTAATCACACTCATTTCTTTTTGACTTCTTACACTCAATCACTATGGATTAACTTCTTGGGTAGAAATCACTGGTTAAGGTGATTGCATAGAAGTTGTGTTAATTCCTAGCACCAAGAAATCCTTGTTTTACTATTATGCATATGATGCTCAAATTGGTTTAACTATTTCAGTTAAAGCACAATGTTGATCTTGAAAACATTTAAAGTCACACTTCCAAATCATGAATTCGGTTTAAGAATCGGGAAGTGGTTTGAACATTTGATAACAATGTTTTCTATGATTGAAAGTTGCCCACTTATCAACCATATTTGAGATTAAGATAAAGGATTGTACCTTAACGTGCGATCTTATATCTCATGAAGCTAAGCTTAAAGTCATAAACATATGAACTTGTAAGCATCTCTCAAAAATTCTGCAAAAGTCTTATGTCAAGTCAAAGTAAAATTTATTCACTTAAATTGAAAAGACAAAAACAGGTAAAACTGTTAAAGTACGAGTTCTGATCAGAAATAATCAGAAGTCATTACCTTTTACTCCCCCTGAAATTATGCATCAAAACATTATCAGTGTTAAAGATATGCATAAAATTTCAGACAAATATGTACTCCCCCTTGAAGGTTGATTTCCTCATTCGAGTATTGGAGTACAATCTCTTATCAGCATTGGAGTAAGGTCTTTTGATCATTGAAGTGCGAGTCCTAAACTGTTGTGTTTAGAAGTCAAACTTCGTTGAAGTACGGGTTCTAAGCGGATATACTTAGAAGCCTTTGTTCTCCTACTTCCCCTTGACAGTAGGTGCCTGCAACACATAATCATCAAGATTCTTTGGTACCCACCGGTATTTGGGTCCATGAATATTAGTTGCAGTTCGTATAGGAGTTATTGAGTAAGAACCGTACCAGTAATGATCACTTATTTTATGAATAGGATCATGTGTACGACAATAAGAACAATAGAATTTCTTACCTGACAACCTGATTAATTGATCTCTCTTGTAGACGAAATCAAGTTTACCTTTACGCGCAATGTTCTTCTTGGCATTATGCGTATGTACACATGAGCTTTTACATTTCAGATCTTCTTTAACTGGTGTCTTCTTCCAGACCAATTCTTCTTCCTGGAAGCTTCTTCTCCTTCTTTGATGTGTACCTGAACTATCTCTATTCCTGTCATAGAAAAGATTAGTAGAATAAATCTGATTATAAGATTTAACTGACCTTCTGAAAAGAGCAGTTTTCTGTTGTGAGCTTGCGGCTGGTTTGTTAGAACCAACTGAATTATTTCTAGGTGAGTGGATTTTTGACTCTGGAGACGTTCTCTCAGTCACCACCACCATCTTTGAAATAATATCTTGAAGCTCTTTTACCTTTGAAGAATAACTGTCTCTTTCTTTGACAATAAGGTCAATTTTCGTCTCATGCTCAGACTTCTTTTTCTTCTCTTTCTGTGCAAATTAAGACAATTCAGATAGCTTTGCATTAAGCTTCCTAATTGCAGTTTCAAAGGTGCTTCTTTCTTCTTCAAATCCCTTCTTAGCACCCTTTCTTCCATCTGACATATCTTTTAAGAGTCCATCATTCTTCTTTTCAGCTGCCTTCTTCTCTTTGTCAAACTGATCTCTTTCCAAAATTATTACTTTCTCAAAGTTACTAACTTGTTGAGAAGACTTTAGACATTTAAGATCGAGAGTCTTCTTCTCTTCAACACTCTTCTTGGAAAGGTCTGAGAACTTCTTTTTCAAAATCTGATATTTTCTTTTGAAGCTCAAAGTTCTCAGCCTCCAAAACCTTAATTCTTGATGACATATATGATTCTATCATAATCTTAGCAATATGTTCCCATAACAGCTTTCCTGTAGCCTCTTCACGTTCTAGTGTAAAGAAGATCTCATTTGAAATCTCCTCTATATTCCTTGTAGAATAAAAGATTTGGCTAAGATGTCAGCTTTATATCTTTTTCTTTGCTCGTCTGAGTACATATCAAGTGGTACTGGAAGCTCTTTTTCTTCTCTTTCTCCATTCTTCTTCACTAGGGTATAAACTCTCCTTGGAACTGTCATAATTCCGTACTCTAGAGATCTTCTTATAAGTTTCTTCAATTCATGTGTATCTATGAAATCTATGAAATCTATGAACTGATCTTTCCACTGCTCATACTCTCCTTTCAAGAGTACAGGTGGTTTCTCATCCATACATATTGAAGAAGCTTCGCTTGATGTCATCCTGTTTGATTAGAAAACTTGAATATGATCGTTAATCCAGATAAAATTTGATCACCCAAGAAATTTTGTCCCTCTAGGCAGACTTAGCACGGGGGTACCGTTATTACAGTTTTGACAATTAAAGACCCTATTACAGTTTTGAAAAAATTCTCAGAAAAAATATTCTAAGTATGGAATAGTGATTAGCGCAAATGATGGTTTGCGCGAGCTGAAGGTTGCGCAAAAGGAGGTTTGCGCAAGAAGTGGGTTAAGCAAAGTTGAGGTTTGCGCAAGCAGTTGGTTAAGCAAAGTTGAGGTTTGCGCAAGCAGTTGGTTAAGCAAAGTTGAGCTTTGCTCAAGCAGTTGGTTAAGCAAAGTTGAGCTTTGCGCGAGTTCGTCCCTGATTGCGTGAGTTCGTCCCTGTGTTCGAAAAAATGACTAAAAACCTATTTTTCCAAGATTAGCAGTACCAAACTCTAACAAAACGACCACAAACACTTCTAGAACAGATTGTTACCACTCAATCTCAATAAAAACCACTTTTCGAAAAACAAATCGATGGTACAGTGACTTTAAGAACTCGACTTTCAGACCACAAAATCACAAAATTGGAACTCGATTTAAGCTTTATATTGAAATTAAACACTCACAACTCGATCTAGCACCCTAAT
The DNA here is from genome assembly GCA_954870635.1 of Arctium minus. Classification (NCBI taxonomy): domain Eukaryota; kingdom Viridiplantae; phylum Streptophyta; class Magnoliopsida; order Asterales; family Asteraceae; genus Arctium; species Arctium minus. Next base: position 94,610,105 of record OX941084.1, read on the forward strand.
CGATCACAACCTGATCGATTTCAACCTCTAAAACACTCTAAATCTCGAAAATCATTTTGAAAATAAGAACACAGAGTCTTTTCAAAAATTTGATTTTGATCTATTATCAGGCTCTGATACCAATTGTTGGTCCACAATACTATATCAAGTTTTATATCAAACAACACATTAACGATTACCAACCTGTATTGATTAATAACAATGGTTACAAGGTTTGATCTTTGAAGCTCTTGTGTGTTCTCTCTAGTGTTACACCTTAAGTGTGTGTGATATGTGTATTCTTAGATCTGATCTGATCTTGCTTCTCTTACACACTTACATACCAACAAACCACTTGCAACAACAAGTTGCAATATTAAACAAATAAAACTAATATCTAGATATTATCTAATAATATAATATCTAAACTAACTAATATCTAATAACTTAGATATTTAACTAACGAACACTAAATACTAAAATTACATTTAACAATAATTAACTTTGACATTTATTACAAACGATATTAGACTATTGTTGAGAGTCGACTTTCCTGCTTTAGCTTCAGATTGGATCTTCAGATTGGATGATCTTGAATCCAATAGATATGTGATCTAACAAAGGATCAGAGAGAACATGTCTGGCTATGAGCGAAGATTTATCAGAGATAAAACCACACCCAGAGCACAGGTCCTCTCTGATGATCCAATCATCAAAATCAACAAAATCTCTGTGAAGACCTTTGCCTACAACAACAAGATTATCTATAGGCATTATGTGGTAACTCGCTCTGATCAGAATATTTACGAGTTCAATGATAATGATCTCGTAAATCTAAATCCATATGATTTACCTCATTTATACGCCTATTGCTCTGCTAGATACGATCATGGAAGAAGAGAGATCAGAATGGGCATGGTTGAAGTTAGAAGGGCAATGGAGGCTTATGTCAAACATAGAGCAAAACGTGACTTCCAGATTGCTATGAACCTGGGAGAAGAAAAGTTGGACGTGACTGAACCTGTGGAGTCAATCGATAATATTGACAAACATAAGACAGGATCAATAATAGCAGAACCTCTGGGTTTCGTCTATAGAATAAACCAAGTAAAGAAAATCTTTCTTGCTTCAGAAGTTTCGAAATACTCTGATGAGACCTTGAGAGGAATACAGAAAATGATCCATGTGAAGAAATAAAGGCACAGAGCAGATCTATTGGCAAAACTAGACATGGAGATTGGCTCAATGATTAATTTCAGAGCTCTAATCATGAAGTTTCATGTAATCTGTTCTAGTGACAAATGTTAGTTTGTTTCCTTATTTTTGAATGTTACTTTCTCTATAATGTATTTCCAAATGTTTGAGAAGTAATATTTAAGAGGATGATTTTCTCCTCTATGCTTTCTAGTTTAAATTTTTGTTCTCTTCTACTCTTGCAATTTTTATTTTCAACACTTAGGGGGAAATTGTTAGCTCCAAATCTTCATTTGTTAAAGTGTTGAAAATATGTAAGTCCTGCTTCAGAGGACGAAGACTTCAGAGGACGAAAACTTCCGAGGACAAACCTTCCTCTGAAGTACATATCAGAGGAACACTTTCAGCAAAAGACATCAGAGATGGCTTCATCAGAGCCTCTGAAGACTACATCAGAGGCTCTGAAGACATTCTCTCTGAAGAAGGCGCTGAAGACATTTTCCTGAAGTATCATAACAGATAACCAATCACTTAGTGATAAGATTTACTTTATAGAGTAGGTTACTATTCAAGCATGTCTTGAGCTTACCTTTTAGGTAAGACACTGTTCAAGCATGCTTCTATTTGTCAGAATAGTACACTGTTTACTTTATGGTCCTATAAATAGGACCATCACTCCTTTGACAAAAGTGTGCTTTTTGATATCTTGTATTAGAAGAATCAACTAAATATATCTTCAGAAGATCTTGTTCTAACTGCTTCTCTTATTATATGAACTGTGATATTTGAATCTGCTTTTGATATTAATCTATATTGCTTCCGCTGTTATTACTCTTGTTGTTTATATCATTATTATTGTAAGATTAAATTTGGGATCCAACAAAATCCTTTGTTTAATGCAAATAATAATCATACTTCTAAACATAAAGAACAAATTCATCCTTCTAACCATTTCTATGAAAAATCTATTGATGGTTCAGGTAACATCAAGAAGAACAAGTCTCAGCAGAAAATGTTTTGGAGAATGAAAGATGAGAAAGAAAAAGAAAAAGAAAAGTGGATTTGGAGAGTGAAAGGATCCACAGATGAGAAGAAGGATCATAAATCATTTGTGCATACACTGATTGCAAAGAAGAATAATGATCCTAAAGGTAAAACTTTTGGCAAACCTGATCTTGTTTACACTGTCAATCAATTGATCAGGTTGGCACAAAAGAAAATTAATTGTTCTTACTGTGGTGCAAATGATTTTGTTTGCAAAAAATTATGTGGAGAACTGGTATGGTTCTTACTACATCTTTCTTAATAGAATTTCAACTAACAAACCAGGACCCAAATAACAGTGGGTACCAAAAGCTAAATCTGTGTTGCAGGCATCTAAAGACTAAGGGGAGAAAGAACAATGACTTCTGATCATGTACAGATCAGGACTCGATCTTCAAAGATCAAATTATGACTTCTAAGTAAAGCAGCTTAGGAGTCAATCTTCAATGTCAAAGAATGATGACTTCTAAACACGTCAGTTTAAGACTCGTTCTTCGATGATAAAGATGTAGCGTTTGACTTCTGAATTCACTTCAATCCTAGTAATAAAGAACTTGGTTTAATAATCAAGGATTATGCATTTGTTAAGGGGGAGCTTATATGTTTTATCTTTTTACTGATATATTTCAAATTTTTCAGGGGGAGATTATATGAAAAGTTCATTATTACATTTTACACGAAATTACTATTCTCACCGGAGAATATGTAACGATGACTTATGGATAATTCAGTTTAGAACCCGTTCTCAAAAGTTTTTCTTCAAAAAGATGCTTGCATAGATAACATCTTTCTAAAGAAGTTTTTACTTTGAGGGGGAGTTTATGAAATTTTCACTGTCATATCTTTTAGGAGGAGAAGCTAAAAGAAAATTATACTTTGATTGTCATATTTTTCTGATGACTTGACTTTTTACAGATATCGAGGGGGAGAATATCAGATGTTTTTTCAAGGATGCTTCAAAGATATTATTCATTATACGGGGAGTTTATATTTCTGAATCTTAAACTCTATCACTTGTGGAAAAAAGAACAACTTTTACTTGTGAAAAATGATTTTCTTAAATGTTCAAACCACTTCCTATTCTTAAAATGTTTTCATGAATTGAGAAGTGTGCTTTTAAATGTTTTTGGATACTTTGATGATTATCTGACCTTGTGTTTCTCAAAGATAAATACTTGCGTATTATCTTGTCAATATACTATCAAATATTCTTACACATATCGGTTCAGTACATTATTATTGACTTTGATATTACCATGTCTCAAAAGATAAATCTTTCGATGGTAATACTCCCGGTTGTATTCAAAGATGTTTGAGAACATACGTCATTTCTTCATTAAATGTGCTTTCATTGTTATATTGTTTATATCTCGTTCATATAAACAACATTCGTTCTTTGATACCCTATATTATTTTTCTACATGATATTTGATTTGATCTTATCATTGTCAGATTCTCAAAACCATGAAATTGAATGATCTTAAATGTTCAAAGTGTTGAGAGATCTTAAATTTCATTCTTATCTGTTATGAGCATACATACACTGACTATGATTTCTTGTGCTTAACTGTCAACATAAACAGTTGAGCAACATATTTTTTTAGGACAAAATACATGGGACTTAGTGTGAGTGCTTAAAAGAACTTCCATGGATTCACGATAACCAGTGTTTCCTACCCCGGAAGTAATCCTTGAGTGATTGAGGGGATAGGGGTAAAAAGATTGAGAGTGGGTGTGTGCTGAGGTAAAATGTAAAAGAGAGGTTGGTTAGAAGTGAGCTCAAATGATTAAAAGAAAGAGGGTGAAAGATCAGAGTAAAAGAATATCAAACTCAACACAAAACTTTTCTGAGCTGGGCAACCACATAATCTGTTGGTTCACACTTTTTCGTGACCTTCATTGAAACAGGCAACTAGCCCATGCCAACTCTTGCATAAAACCCCACCTCCTACTCATTCTTTTCTTAACAAAAGAATGTTTCAATTTTAAAAGGGGAAGCAACACATCATCTATTAGATCTTCATTTGGAAGATGCTGATATTGAAAAAGAAGGAAAGTTACCCCACCTTCGACCCTTTCTCATGCACATTGAGTCTATGTATAATTGTTGTTGTCTCAATGGTTTACATAATTTTGAGCCTTACTATAAAAGCAATCATTGTGGTAATTCTTTCATACACAAGCACATACACACAGAAAATTCTTTTTTCTGTCAGAACATTTATAGAATTACCTTGTGTTTTTCAATGATTCAATGGAAGTCCTGGGGAGTGAACATCAACCAAGCTCTTTATATAGTACATTCGTTGTACTCAGTAACTTTGTGTTACTGACAGGCATTCTAACTGTTTCATTCGTTGATCCAGGGTTACCATTCATAATTTATCTGAATTTGAAAAGATTCGGATAAATACATTTTATGAATTGACGGTAGTAATTTTCTATCAGATCAGTTTGGAAAGATAGTTCACATTTACCAAAAGGGGAGATTGTTATTCATGGAGACTGCGTTTATCTGATTATTTGGGGGAGTTCATTCAAAGACAGAGCTGACATTGAAAAGTTTTGATGATTCTGATTCTCATAATTCATCAAAAAGGGGGAGAATTTCAAGATTTCAAAGTCAGATTAAAGTTGATCTTATCAGAATTGGGGAGATTGTTCGAGATTTCAAAGTCAGAATTATTTCAAAGTGAAAGACAAGGGAGATGATTCAAAGAAGGGATTAAAGTCAAGAAATGTTGAGCTTATTTGGAACGGTTTTTTTATTCAAAGGGGAAGATTAAAAGAAATCCAAAGAAGGAGATTAATCTGAAAGCGCTATTAATGTCAGAGATTGAAGAAAGTGTTAAAGTTCTACTCAAAGCAACTCAAAGTTAATCCAAAGGGGGAGTTTCATTTCAAGTGCTATCAAAGACTGATCAAAGTGATAAAGATATGAAGATGTTAAAGCTGTGGAAGACTGATTGCTAAAGATTTTTTCTGAAGAAAAGAAGACCTGAAGATTATTGTCAATTTTTTTTAATCTTGAATCCAAAGGGGGAGATTGTTAGAGCTGAATTGTATTCAAGATTAAAAGAAGGGTCAAATGTGTAAAGTTTGTAAAGTGTGGGTGTTATTTTTAATTGTTGTTTTAGAAGTTGACTTTGCTAAAGGTCATGTTGACCATATAAATAGCAAGTCATAGGTTGAGTTTGGTCATAGATCTCACGCACAAATACTTGAGATTGTAGAGAGGGAAATTGTGCATACAGAGAGAATATTCATTGTATGAATTGTAAATCTGTGAGATCAAATAATATGGCATTTGGATTAATTGTTTATGTCTATTAAGATGTTGAAAATGGAACTACACCTCCCATACCCACTGTCTTAGGCGGGGGAACCGAACACATTCTGCGAGTAAACATTGCCACCAACAATGCGATCATCGAGGAGGTGACCCTCAAAACTCGAATCAGAGATAGTATGATGTAATCCATGAACTCAGCCATGGCACAACAACAAGAATTCTTCATGAAGTTACTGGAAAACCGTAACTCCAGTCACAGACGACCCGAAATGGTGGCGGAAAATGCCAAGGTTGGGTCGGATGGTGGAGTGAACGTCGTCGGTACTGAGGAGAAAGTCATTATCCGAGAAAAGAAAAGAGAGTCGGAATGCACATATAAGGCTTTTCTAGGTTGCAAGCCACCAGAATTTGCAGGTACTACTGATTCCATCAGTTGCATGTATTGGATCCGTGAGATGGAGATGGCATTCAAAGCTAGCGAATGTGATGAATTTCAAAGTGTCAAATTTGCCTCTCACTTGCTCAAGGGTGAGACCTTTATTTGTGGAATCTCACATGATCCTCTCTCACTCCCGAAGTGTTGGTTAAACTCTCGTGTCCAACGTTCAAAAAGAAGATTCTAGACAAGTATTGCAGCAAAAGAGCTTTAGACAAGATCGAATTGGAATTTCGGAATCCAAAGAAGGGTAGCATGTCATTTTCTGACTACTCAAAATAGTTCTTAGAGAAGTTAAGCTTAGTGAAGCATCTGGCTCCCAATGAGAACATAAAGATAAAGGCTTACCAGTTGGGGCTGCCAGCCGAGATGAAAACGACTATAAGAAATGCCAAAGTGTCAAAACTAGAGGAGGCGATTGAGGAGTCCTTCTTTGTGGAGGATGACATTGCTCAAGGAAAGGAGGAGAAGGGACTTGTCGGTGAGAATAGAAAGTGGGAAGGGTCATCTGGATCGGTACGTCAGTCTAAGCCTTTTGTGGGTGGAAGGTTTGGAGACTCCCGTCGTGAAGCAAGATGGTGTCACATGTGCAAGAGCAAGAATTTTGGCCCATGCAACCCAAGACCTCAAACGGGACCTGCAGAGTGGGCTAAGTACAGGATGGAGGGCCATATGATCCGAGATTACCCCATCCGGGGGCCGGTGTGCTTTGAATGCCACGATCCGGGACACATTAAGAGAGAGTTTCCGAAGCTTGCAAGTGGTGGACGTGGGAGTTATTTTGGGTAAATGGCAAGGACCGAGCAACCTCCAAGAGCACCGAGTCGGGCATTCCGGATGACCACCAAAGAGGCGAAGGAGACTGCTGATGTTATATCGGGTACGTTCGTATTAAATTCCTTGCCCGCTTGTGTGTTATTTGATTTGGGTGCAACGTGCTCTTTTGTGCCAAGTAGCTTCTGTAAGCAATTTGTCACTCCTATTAGTACCCTTACCGATGCATTGGTTGTAGAAGTGGCTAATGGGGATCAAGCGATAATTCGGGAGTGTTATAATGACTGTACCCTAGAGATGGTTGGGAACATCTTTGAGCTGAATCTATTACCTATGTATATAGGTGGCTTTGATGTAGTTGTAGGAATGGATTGGTTGGTCAGGCATAAGGCCAACATCTTTTGTTCCAAGAAAATGATTCAAGTGCCCTTGCCGGAAGGTAGTGTCATCACTATCTATGGGGAGAGAGGGAAGAGGAATAACCCCATCATCTCGTCTCTCAAAGCTCGCAAGTTCCTAGCAAAAAGATACTCCATATTTATAGCATATGTGGTTGATGCAAAGTCGGGGAAGAAATCGGTGGAAGACATGGAGATCGTGCGAGACTACCTGGATGTCTTCCTGGACGATCTACCCGGATTTCGACTGGAATGTCAAGGGGTTTCAGATCGACCTTACTCCGGGAGCAGCCCCGATAGCCTGTGTTTCTTACCGCTTGGCACCGACAGAGATGCAAAAAATGATGACACAACTACAAGAACTTCTAGAGAAGGGATTCATTCGGCCGAGCTCATCACCATGGGGAGCTCTAGTCTTGTTCGTGAAGAAGAAGGACGGGTCTATGCGTATATGCATAGATTACCGGGAGTTGATTAAGGTTACGGTGAAGAACAAATACCCACTTTCGCGGATCGATGACCTATTCGATCTACTTCAAGGTGCAGGATGCTTTTCGAAGATCGACCTTCGGTCCAGATACCATCAAGTGAGAGTAAAGAAGGACGATATTCCAAAGACGACCTTTCAGACGAGGTATGGGCACTACGAGTTTTTGGTGATGCCCCTTGGATTGATGAATGCTCCGTCCGTATACATGGATCTAATGAAACGTGTATGTCGTCCTTTCTTAGACAAGTCAGTGATCGTTTTCATCGATGACATCCTAATCTACTCAAAGGATGAGGCCGAGCATGGGAAACACTTATGGGAAGTGTTGGAGGTTCTTCGAAAAGAGAGATTGTTCGCGAAGTTTTCGAAATGCGAATTTTGGCTACAAGAGGTTCAATTCTTGGTCCATGTGGTGTCTAAAGACAGGGTGATAGTGGACCCGACAAAGATTGAGGCGATGATGAGTTGGGAGCTACCAACTAGTCCGACAGAAATTAGGAGCTTCCTGAGGTTAGCCAGCTACTACAGACGATTCATCCAAGATTTTTCCAAGATCGCCTCACCACTCACCTCTTTGACGAAAAAGAATGTTAAAATTCTTTGGACGGAGATGCAAGAACAAGCCTTCCAGACCCTCAAGAAGAAGTTGTGTAAAGCACCAATCCTATCCCTACCCGAGGGATCATAGGACTTCGTGGTATATAGTGACACTTCCAAGATAGTTGTTGGGTATGTGCTAATGCAACAAGGCAAAGTGATAGCCTATGCGTCACGACAACTAAAGAACCATGAAAAGAACTACCCGACTCATGATTTGGAGTTGGCAGCGGTTGTATTTGCATTGAAGTTGTGGAGACATTATTTGTACGGGAAGAAGTGTACCTTATTTACCAATCACAAGAGTCTGAAGTACATATTTGACCAAAAGGAGCTCAACATGCGGCAAAGAAGATGGCTCGAGTTGTTGAAGGACTATGATTGCGAATTGCTCTATCATCCCAGTAAGGCCAACGTGGTGGCGGATGCCTTAATCCGAAGGATCCATGAAGGCGGTGTCAAGCTAACCCTATCTAGGATTGATGTGGTGTCAAGTTTGTTGAAGAATATCAAGACATGTCAAGAGGAGGCGCCTCGATAAGAGAACCTCAAGACCAAAGTCATGGTGAAGCAAAAAGAACTATTGTCGGAAGATAGTCGTGGACTCAAAATATTTCGAGGTCGAATTTGGGTGCCAAAGCTTGGTGGGAACCATGAGCTACTTCTAGCGGAAGCTCATAAGTCCAAGTATTCTATTCATCCCAGCAACACTAAAATGTACAGAGATTTGGAGTTGAATTATTGGTGGCCACTCGATGTGGACAACTACGTGGAAAAGTGTGTCACATGCCTCCAAGTCAAAGTGGAACACCAAAAGTCGTATGAAAGTCTGCAACCATTGTCCATTCCCGAGTGGAAGTGGGACAATGTCACAATAGATTTCGTGACAAAACTACCGAAGACCTTGCGAGGACATGATACTATTTGGGTGATCGTGGATCATCTAACCAAGAGTGCGCACTTCCTTGCAAAGCAAGAAACCTTGCCAATGGAGAAGTTGTCCAAGCTTTACATCGACGTGGTGGTGTCGAGACATGGAGTACCGCAACCCATTGTGTCTGATAGAGACAGTCGGTTCACCTCCAACTTTTGGGCCAGTCTACAAAAAAAGTTGGGTACTAGAGTTAATCTGAGCACGGCCTACCATCCTCAAACGGACGGTCAAAGCGAAAGGACGATCCAAACTCTCGAGGATATGTTGAGTTATGTGTTATCGATTTTGGAGGGAGTTGGGACTCAAATCTACCCTTGGTAGAATTCACCTACAATAACAGTTACCATTCGATAATCAGGATGGCCCTATTTGAAGCACTCTATGGACGGAAATGTAGGACACCGGTTTGTTGGCTTGAGGCGGGCGAGAAACAATTCGCCGGACTGGGGATCGTTCAAGAAACGGTGGACAAAGTGAAGGAGATCAGAGAGAGGTTGAAGGCGGCAGAAGACCGACAGAAGAGTTACTGAAACCCAGAAATACTAGCATATAATCCCAACACAGTTTAACAACATATTTGTATTAGATCATATCATATTATTACACTTTAATCACAGATCTAACTAGGTGTCACAGATCTCAATTGTCAACTGTGTGTGTTCTCTGTGCGCTTACCAATCTCTGATTTCGTATCAAGTATGCGTAGTTACAAGTCTAACAGGAACTAAAACTATTTATACTAAGTCAACCTTTGTTGACTTTACAACCAAACACTTCAACTATTAAACAATTACAATCTAGACCCTCACTTTTAATCTTGAATACAATATCAGTATAACAATCTCCCCCTTTGGATTTAAGATTAAAAAAAATTTGACGATAATCTTCAGGTCTTCTTATCTACAAAATAATCTTCAACTTTTGATCTCTTTCAGCTTTGACGTCTTGAAATCTTTGTCAACTTTAGCAAACTTTGAAACTTTGACAACTTTCAACTTTGAAATAAATCTCTCTTTGCATGATCTTTAATCTCTCCCTTTGGTGTCTTCCACTTTGACATTTCACTTTGATTCAACTTCCCTTTTCATTTCATATTATGAAATCTGACTTTGAACTTATCTGAAGTTATTTCCCTTTCTATTCAAAACTTCTCCTTTACAATCAATCATTATTTTAGCTTTCAACCTGACTTTGAAAATCATATGTCACTCTTTCTTGATACAAATTTTAATCATCTGATCTTGAACTCTGATTTATCTCCCCAATTCTGATATAACCTTTTCATCTGAACTTGAACTTTGACTTATCTCCCCTTTTTAATGATTTGTGAGAATCAAAATAACTAAAACTCTTCAAGTTTAGATCTATCTTTGGAACATCTTCCCCAAATAAGTAATTTAGCACAACCTTCATGATCTCTCCCTTTGACAAAATATGATCAATCTCCCCCAGATAGGAAAAATTATCAATCTCCCCAATGAATGATAAGAGATAATCTACCATCTGATCTGAATGAGCTTGTTGAATCATGAATGTATTCATCTGAATCTTTTCAAATTCAAACGAATTAGGAATGGTAATCCTGAATCAACATATGAAACAGTTAGAAATGTCTGTCAGTAACATGAAGTTACTGTGTACAACAAATGTACAATGTAAGGAGCTGGTTTGATGTTGACTCCCCAGGACTTCCATCTAATCATCGAAAAAACACAAAGTATTTTCTATGAATGTTCTGACAGAAAAACAAATTTTTGTTTGCTCGTGCATGTGTTTTGAAAGAATTAGCACAATGATTGTGTTTCATAAGGCTCAAAATATGTAAACCATTGAGAAAGGGTCGAAGGTGGGGCAACTTTCCTTCTTTTTCAATATCAGTAACTTCCAAATGAAGAACCAATAGATTATGTGCGGCATCCCCGGAAAATGTGAAACATTCTCTTTTTGAGAAAAGAATGAGTAGCTGGTGGGGTTGTATGCAAGAGATGGCATGGGCTAGGTGCCTATTTCAATGTCGTTCACAAAGAATTGTGAAACAACAGTTTATGCGGCTGCCCGACTCAGAAAGAAGTTTGGTGTAGAGTCTGATATTCTTTTACTCTGTTCTCACACCCTCTTTCTTTTAATCATTTAAGCTCACATCTAACCAATCTCTCAGTTCCATTTTACCTCTTCAGACACCAACACTTAATCTTTTTACCCCTCTCTCCTCAATCACTCAGGGAATACTTCATGGGTAGGAAACACTGGGTATCGTGAGTCCATGGAAGTTCTTTTAAGCACTCACACATCGAATCCCATGTATGTTCCTAAAAAGAATATGTTGTACAATTATTATTTTGACAAATTAAGCACAAAGTAATCATGTGTCAGTGAAATTATGCTAATAAGAATAAGAATGAAATTTGAGCATGTTAAGCATTGAAGATTTCTCAAAACTTTATATGAATGAACATTTATGAATGAATAGAAATGTTTTGAGAATCTAACAATGATTAAGATCAGATCAAAATTCATGAAGAATAAAATTTTGGGAAATCAAAGACGTAGTATGTTTATATGAACAATATATAAACATGTTAACAATGAAAGCACATAAAATGCTGAAATGATGTTTGATTCAAACAACAGTGAATACAAACGGGAGTATTACCATAGAAAGATTTATCATTTGAAACATGGTAATAACAAAGTCAAGAAATGTACTGAACCGTTGTGTGTAGGAATACTTGACAAAGTGTAAAGACAAGATAATACACAAGTATTTATCTTTTAGAAACACACGGTCAGATAATCATCAAAGTATCCAAAAATTATTTAAAAACACATTTCTCAATTAATGAAAACATTTAAAGAATAGGAAGTGGTTTGAACGTTTAAAAAACATTTTTCACAAGTGAAAGTTGTTCATCTTTCAACAAGTGATAAAGGATAAGGATTAGAAATATATACCTGTAAATCAGAATCCTGTACTCCCCCTGGAGTGAATATATTCTTTTAAGTATCCATGACAAAAACATCAGATATCCTCCCATCTTAATATCTGTAAAAATTCAAATTATCAGAAATATATAACAATGAAAGTATAAAACAGTTATATCTCCTCCCCCTAAAAGATATAGCAATTAACTTCTCTAACTACCCCTCAAATTAAAAACTTCTAGAAAAATATTATCATTTAAGCATTCTATCAGAAGAAAACATTTGAGTACGGGTTTTGAACTTTAAGTATTCAAAAGCCATGATTACTTATTCTCCGATGAGAATAGTAATAGTCAGTTTTACCAAATAAGCACGGGTTCTGATCTGATGTAATCAGAAGCCTATGTCACAAGAATAATAACTTGCATGATAAAAGATTTTGGTAATCATTTAAAAATGATTCCGCTTTCGTCAGTAGATGATGAATAATAGACAATGTTCATGATTTCCAAGATATAAGCAATGAAAGCATAGAACAAGATATACTCCCCCTTGAATCATGTAGTGGAATTTAACATACCTAGTTTGCTAACGAGAAAGTTAAACCTTTTTTCATCCAATGGCTTGGTAAACAGGTCAGCAAACTGGTAATCAGTCTGCATGAAGTGCATCTCTATATCACCCTTCTCCACATGATCCTTGATGAAATGATATCTCACATCAATATGTTTTGTCTTTGAGTGTTGCACTGGATTAGCTGTTATAGCTATCGCGCTCTTTGAATCGCAATAGATAGGAACTCGTTGGTAGGAATATCCAAAATCCTTTAATTGTGTCCGCATCCAAAGAACTTGTGAACAGCAGCTCATAGCAGCTACATATTCAGCCTCAACAGTAGAAGTGGATACACAATTCTGTTTCTTTGACGTCCAACTTACCAACTTGTAACCTAAAAATTGACATGATCCAGAGGTGCTCTTTCTATCCAGCTTACACCATGCATTGTCAGCATCAATATTCGCAGTTAAATCAAAACTCGAACCCTTAGGATACCAAAGGCCTAACTCGAGAGTGCCTTTGAGGTACCTAAGTATTCGTTTCATAGCGACAAGGTGTGATTCCTTCGGGTTAGCCTGATACCTAGCACAGAAACATGTGGCAAACATAATATCCGGTCTACTCGCTGTTAAGTACAATAATGAACCAATCATGCTACAGTACATCTTTTGATATGCTGATTTACCAGATAAATCAACATCTAATAGTGTACCTGTTGCCATTGGTGTTTTCATCACTGAACTTTCAGTCATGTTAAACTTTTTTAGGATATCTCTTATATATTTTGCCTGATTAATGAAAATGCCTTCGGGTAACTGCTTTACTTGAAGACCAAGAAAGAAAGTTAGTTCTCCCATCATCGACATTTCAAATCGAGATTCCATTATTTTTGAAAAGTTTTTACAAAATTTAGTAGTTGTAGAACCGAAAATAATTTCATCCACATAAATCTGAATTAGGATCATATCTTCACCTTGTTTCTTCAGAAAGAGAGTAGTATCGATAGTACCCTTCTTGAATCCAGAAGCAAGTAGAAATTGAGTTAACGTTTCATACCAATCTTTTGGTGCCTGTTTGAGTCCATATAAAGCCTTGTCTAGTACATAGACGTAGTCCGGGTGTTTTGGATCAACAAAGCCTTCGGGTTGAGCAACGTAGACTTCTTCATGCAGAATCCCATTCAAGAAAGCAGATTTTACGTCCACTTGATAGACTGTAAAATTCTTGTGGGTTGCGTATGAAAGAAATATCCGAATAGCTTCTATCCTTGCTACAGGAGCAAACGTCTCATCATAATCAATCCCCTCCTGTTGACAATACTCTTTTGCAACCAGGCGAGCTTTGTTTCGAACCACAATATCTGCTTCATCTCTCTTGTTTCTGAAGACCCACTCTGTTCCTATAATAGATTTGCCTTCTGGTAGTGGTATAAGTCGCCAGACCTTGTTCTGCTCAAATTGTAGAAGCTCATCTTGCATGGCTAGAATCCAATCAGGATCATGCAAGGCTTCTCAGGATCATGCAAGGCTTCTGAAGCTTTCTTTGGCTTAAGGGAACTAAGGAAAGTTGAATACAAACAAAAGTTTGCAGATGCCGCCCGCGTTTTCACTCCACTGTGGATATCACCAATTATGTTATGTAAGGGATGATCTCGTGTCCATCTTGTAGTGCTTGGAAGTGGCTGAACAGAAATCTGCGTGTTATCTTCATCATATTCGTCGTATACAACAGGTAAGTTCAAATCAACCTCAGATGTACTCGGGACATCTTGTACAGTTTCTGAAGTAAATAACTCTGGAGCTATTGAAGAAGTGCTCGGGACTTCTTTTCCAGAACTTGTATCTCCAAAAACAGATTCAATATTAATATCTTCAGAAAGAACAGGTGTAATTATACCTGATGAGGTTATTGTGACATTTTCAGAAGGTCCTGAAATATCTTCAGTTACGTTTGGAACCTCTGAACTTGATGCGGATATATTTGATTTGTCAAAATCTGCACAAATATCCATAAGAGCATCAAATAAAAGTAAGTCTAACTCAGATGTTATTTTAGATGAGTTAGAAGACTTAGTCTGTGATAATTTGGGTTCTATTCTATCATGAATAGAAGCCTTCTGTTTTAGCTTGAGTTCTGAACTGCAGTGTTCAGAAGTCAATGTAGATGTTTCATCGAAAGACACATTCATGCTCTCCATGATCGTTTTGGTTCTTCTATAGTAGATCCGATAGGCTTTAGATGTTAAAGAATAACCAATGAAATAGCCTTCGTCCACCTTCTTGTCAAATTTACCAAGATTGTCTCGATCATTGACAATATAACACCTTCAACCAAAAGTACGAAGAAATTTAATATTCGGTTTTCTACGATTTATAAGCTAATATGCTGTCTTTTTATGTCTTGTAATGATAATGGTACGATTTTGCGTGAAACAAGCAGTGGCTACGACTTCAACCCACAAATACAATGGCAGTCCAGAATATGCTAACATCGTCCTTGTTCCTTCAACCAGTGTTCGATTCTTTCTTTCGACTACACCGTTTTGTTGAGGTGTATAGACAGCAGAAAAATTATGTGAGATCCCGAATGAAACGGGATAACTCTGAAGAGTTGTATTCTTGAATTTTGTGCCATTGTCACTTCTTAAAGTTTTCACTGGCAACTGAAGTCGAACCTGGATTTTCTTGATAAAATCAATGATTATCTCTGGTGCATCTAATTTGCTTCGCAAAAATTCTAGCCATGTATATCTGGAGTACTCATCGATCATGACTAGGATGTATTTCTTTCCGTTGATCGACTGAGTCCTCATCGGGCCGCAAAGGTCCATATGTATAAGTTCAAGTGGTGTTGAGCAGGAGAATTCTGTCTTTGCTTTATGAGAACTCCGTTTCATCTTTCCCATTTCACATGCAGGACAAAGAGAATTATTCTCATACCGTAGTTCAGGTAGACCTTTGACAATGCCATGTCTCTCCAATTTATTTATCGCATCAAAGTTTTGATGAAACAGGCGCCGATGCCAAATCCAACTTTCAACTCTTGAAGCTTTAGCAATTAGACATAAAGGTCTAGATGCCGAAAGTGTTGGAAAATAGACTGTATAAAGATTTGCATTCCTTTCTGGTTTGAAAATCGCACAACCGTCTTTATCTTCAATATAATAGCAATCAGTAGTGAACCGAACTTCGAATTGATTATCGCAGAACTGACTTGTGCTGAAAATATTATGATCAAGTCCTTCCACGAATAGAACTCTTTTGATTGTTACGGTGCCATTCATTAAAGATCTGTGTCCTCGAATGAATCCAGTAAGCTCAGAATTTGCAAAATTCACAGTTCCGACAGGTTCCTCAACATAGTTGTGTAGAAGATGCTTAAATCCTGTCATATGGCGCGAGCATCCTGAATTTATGTACCATAGATGTGAGGCCTGCAAAAAGAACAAATTACTTCTTCTTAGGTACCCATATCCAAATGGGTCCTTTTTGGTTAGCTTTTTGCAATTTATCTAAATCATCTACCTTTACCTTGATACGCCATTCATAGCGAGGCTTAGGTATCCATTTCCATACCATTTTGACATTAAGCTCATAAAACTTTTGAATTTTTGAGTGAAAATTATTTTTTGCACGAAAGACTTTGGCCAGTTGTGTTGAAGATTTTGAAACATGTTTAGCATGAGATGTTTTTCTAGCAACTTTAGTTTTAGGAGGAATGGTGTAAGTTGTGAATGAATTGTCATGACAGTGTTTGCAAATAAAATTATTACGAACAAATGTCAAAAGTTTTGAATTATCCATAGAAGTACAATCATGCATACATCTTTGACATTTGCGAACTTTTGAATTTTTACATGACAAACTACCACTATCATTGACAGTACATTTATTATCAACAACTTGGTTTTCACTAACTTTCTTCTCCACCCATTCTCCGTTAACTTTTTGCTTTTTCACATCTGGAACAGGAAATGAAATCTTATCAGTTTTCTTTTGAGAAGATGATTTTAGCTTTGAAGTATTAGAAGCTTCTCCTTTTTCAAAAATGCTAGGAGGATATTCAGGAGTATTAGTATAAACAACTGACGTTTTAGAAGTAACAGTCTCAAACTCTGGGTTAGAATGAACATTCCAACTCTGAGACTCAAACATCTTTTTCTCTTTTAAGTTTTGTTTAAACAAATCATCTTTCAAAACATTTAACTCTTTAGAGAGTTTTTTGTTTTCTTTAGAAGATTTGTCAAGTTTGAATATGAGATCATTATTCTCATCTTCCAAATCTTCAATCATCTTTTGAAGATCTGTGATTTGTTTCTCAAAATTAGATGTTTGATCCAACTCATATTTTGATTACAACTTCTCTATAATAGGTACAGGGTCTGAAGCATTCATCATATCTGTAAAAATCTCCTCAGTCATATTCTTTGAAAAATCAGATTTAATGCTTTGATTCATAACATTTATGCACACATCAGTCTTAATCTCTTTTTAAGAATCAGAATGATTGATTCAGTTATTGGAACCTGATTCTCAACATCAGTTTCTGAGTCAGACTCATCATACTGACACTGAGTTTCAGGAACATCTGTCTCAATGTTGGCTGAATCTGTTGGTGAAAAAGTAGAAAACAAAGATTGAAATTCAACAAATTCAGGTTTTCTATTTTTGTAACTCTTGTTCAATTCATTGTAAGAAAAACCAACAGATTTAAAACTTGAAACAAAATCAACACAACTTGATATATCATCATCAATCACTTCTTATCTTTTAGAAGAAATGTTAGACATGAGATTTTCAGCTTTAACAAAAGTGTCATGAATACTCGGGGTTTTCTTTGGTGTTGAGCCCTGTTAGCTCGAAATCTTCATTTGTTAAAGTGTTGAAAATATCTAAGTCCTGCTTCAGAGGACGAAGACTTCAGAAGACGAAGACTTCAGAGGACATACCTGCCTCTGAAGTACATATCAGAGGAACACTTTCAGCAGAAGACATCAGAGATGGCTTCATCAGAGGCTCTGAACACTACATCAGAGCTCTGAAGGCCTTCTCTCTGAAGAAGGCGCTGAAGACATTTTCCTGAAGTATCATAACAGATAACCAATCACTTAGTGATAAGATTTACTTTATAGAGTAGGTTACTGTTCAAGCATGTCTTGAGCTTACCTTTTAGGTATGACACTGTTCAAGCATGCTTCTATTTGTCAAAATAGTACACTGTTTACTTTATGGTCCTATAAATAGGACCATCACTCCTTTCACAAAAGTGTGCTTTTTGAAATCTTGTATTAGAAAAATCAACTGAATATATCTTGAGAAGATCTTGTTCTTACTGATGAACTGTGAAATTTGAATCTGCTTTTGATATTAAACTATATTGCTTCCGCTGTTATTACTCTTGTTGTTTATATCATTATTATTGTAAGATTAAATCTGGGATCCAACAAGCCCAGTTTATCAAAATTATACAAATTTTCTGGTGCTCGTTTCAAAACATCATTTTCTTTAAAACTTAATCCCGTTTTAGCATTATAAAAACGAACATCTTGGAGTTTATTTGTTAAAAGATTCAATGTCTACTCAGTTTGTCCCCTTTTCAGATTTAAATCCTCCAATTGCTTAATTTTACAATAAGCCACATTGCGTTCCTGAAAACATGCTTCAAATTTAATCTTAAAATCACCTTTTTCAGCATTTAAATTAACAAGATCTCTTTCAAGCTCAGTTACTTTTTTATTTTAAAACATCTTTGTCCTTTTTCAACACATCTTTTTTAGATTCTTTCTCGTCAACGACAACTTTCAATAATGCATTTTCATCGCGAAAATTCATCATTGTTTGTCTTTCAGTACTAAGTTTGACTTTCAAACTTTCAAACTCTTTTTCCATAAAATTAATCTGAGCCAGTAAAGATTGAACAAGTTCAGAGTTTGAATGAGTACTTACCTCAGAATCACATTCAAATTGGTTAGAAGATGATTCAACTTCTTCATTGACTTTTGCCATCATACAAACCTGAGTGAAGTGAGTTGTTTCATCATCAGAACTCTGGAAGAACCAGTTTTCCTCCTCGGCCATCAGTTCTTTGCCATCTTCTACCTTCTTAGCTATCAATGATTTCTTGGCGTAGTACTCTGAATTCTTTGTACGCTTGAACTTGCATTCCTTGGAGAAATGACCTAGTTTCCCACAATTATAGCACCTTCCATACTTTGGCTCAGTTTCTACTTTCCTTTCTTCACTCTTATCTTCTCTTCTTTCTTTCCAAACTTCTTCTCAAACCTCGACTTGTACTTATCTTTCTTGTATCCCTCATACTTTGGCTTTGAGTACCTATGCTTGCCAAAACTTCTTTGAAACTATTTAGTGATGAGAGCAAGATTATCAGCAAACCTCTGAATGTCTTCATCAGAATGTTCTTCAACTTCAGAGGAGGAGTCATCATAACTTGACTCAGTAACTTCTGTAAGAATATCTTTGGATTTCCTTGACTTAGACTTGTACTTGAATGAAGAATTGGGCTTAGAACTTGATCCTTTCTTCTTTTCAGACAACAAGGCTAAAGAATCTTTGACAATCTTCTTTTCTTCACTAAGTTGCTTGACTTCATCCTCGTTTTGAGATAAAGTAGTGAAGATGTCATTCACGTCTTCTTGAGCCATGCCCTTAGTCATCTGAATGTTGATTGCATGGCTTTTCCACTCAGGATTCAAGTTCTTAATGAACTTGTAGTTTATCTCTGATACTGTCTTATTCATTCCGTTCCTTCTCAAGTCGTTTAGGATAACATTGAAACGAGTATATGTATCCAAAAGAATCTCTCCTTCCTTTGCATGAAAGCCTTCATAAGCGTTAATGCTCTGGTTCAGTTTTGCTTGAATGGACTTTTCAGTACCCTGGAACTGCCTTTCCAATTCGTTCCACATGGATTTTGCAGACTCCCTACTATCTACATGGTTGTAGATATCATTTGGGATAGCCATGGTCAGATAAATCAGGGCCTCTTCATCAATCATATGTAATTCTTTCTCTCTTTCACTGTAATACTGATAAGGCCTGGAGACATAGCGAACTGGAATTTTAGGTGATGTCTCTAATGCAGCCTGTCCAGGTACTGTGACTACTGGTTGTACTTGACCTTCAATGATAGACTTCATGTAATCCCTGTTCTTATGATTTAAGAATTGGGTCATCCTCCGCTTCCACTGAGAATATTCTCCGATTGACAAGACAAGAGGCTTTGACTGTGATCCCATTGATAACAATTCTTTAGACATGATGAGAAGTTGTATGGTACTGCACACAAGGAAAAAATATTAGCTAGTAAAGATCTTTGAACCCAACAATTTTAAAAAATATTCAGAAAATGAAATTTCTAAAAAATTCCAAGTTTAGAATTCGCAAACAGGCTTAACACTAGAACAATTCACAATTCAAAAATTAAAACAAGTTCATAATTTGTAATCCTCAAACAATTCGCAACACAAAGCTGAGCAATTCGCAAAGGTAAGAATTCGCAAGAAATAATGAACACCAGACACACAATTCACAAGATGCACTTCTGCGAATTCTATCCTTACACAAATTTTGAAAATACAATTTGTAATAGAAATTCGCATGAGGAATTCGTAAACCACAGAGATACGAATTCTTCACTTAGAATATTTTTCAAAAACACACTGCGAATTCTCAACAATTCGTAATATGCACTGTTACGAATTCTACACTTAAAGAATTTAGAAATGATGTCTTGCGAAATCTAAATGCGAATTCTGTCAATTTAACGAGTTCTTCATACGAATCCTTTAAATCATGCGAGTTCTTGGTTACTTAGTCCAAAATTATCGATTTTGATCCAGAAATAGATCCAAAACTTCAAATCCAAGGTTGTAACTTCACATAATCAACAAGATTAGTCCAAAGAACAATCCAATGCAATATTAAGCACAAATTCATAAATTTACACAATTAATTCAATAAAACAGTGACCGACTTTCGTTCGAACCAAAAACCAACACAAATCTGAAATTCACTATTATAAAATGTTTTTCAGTGAAATTCAATCTAATAGAAACATTTCAAAACATCAAACAATCAATAGTTCATCATCAATTTAATCAAAAACTCACAATTTGTGTAAAAATCAATCAATCACAGTTTCAACCAAACTCGACTTTTTCAAAACTCAAAATCGTTGGATTACTTGCTCTGATACCAATTGAAACCCAGAAATACTAGCATATAATCACAACACAGTTTAACAACATATTTGTATCAGATCAGATCATATTATTACACTTTAATCACAGATCTAACTAGGTGTCACATATCTCACTTGTCAACTGTGTGTGTTCTCTGTATGCTTACCAATCTCTGATTTTGTATAAAGTATGCGTAGTTACAAATCTAACAGGAACTAAAACTACTTATACTAAGTCAACCTTTGTTGACTTTATAACCAAACACTTCAACTATTAAACAATTACAATCTAGACCCTCACTTTTAATCTTGAATACAATATCAGTCTAACAGTTACGCGGACAAGAAAAGAAGACCGTTCGAATTTCAAGTGGGAGATCGCGTTATGTTGAAAGTATCTCCAAGGAAAGGAATTATTAGATTTGGGAAGCGTGGAAAGCTTAGTCCCCGCTTCCTTGGACCATTTGTCATTTCGGAAAAGATCGGACTTCAAGCTTACCGTTTGGACCTACCATCGAAAATGGATGGAATACATCCTACCTTTCACGTGTGCTACCTCCGGAAATGATTAGCCGAAGAAGAGAGTGTGATCCCCTTGACGGAAATAAGGGTGGACAACGGGAATCGTTGTATGGAGGAGCCAGAAGCAATATTGGAATCAAAGACGAAGAAATTACGTCACAAGGAAGTGACCATGGTTAAGGATCAATGGAAACATCACCGAGGTGCAAATGTAACTTGGGAAGCCGAAGTAGATATGAAGAAGCGATATCCACATTTGTTCGCCTAAGACATAATTTCACGGACAAAATCCTCTTTAGGTGGGGAGGATTGTAACACCCCAATTTTTTTGAGTCAAAAGGAAGAGAAGTTGACAACAGTGATCCGCGCAGCTAGCCGCGTGAGCTGGGCCGCGCCATGATCCACACGGAGTACTGTCACCCCATGTTTTAGAGGCCAACACGCCTCTCCGTGCAGGTCAATATGCTTCGTGGCCCGTGCACGACCTCTGTGCGCTGATAATGAGGAAATCAACCCCCCCTAATTTCATTTACTACATCTATTTCTTCCCAACTATTCTCCCTTCACCAATACTCCTTGAAATCGATTCTTGGAGTCTTCAAATCACCACCCTCCTCATTTATTGCAAGAATCAAGTCTCACCAACCAAGGATTCTAACCAAGATTTCCAAGTCTCATGAGCATCTTCCTCCCACAACACCTTCATTCTAGGGTTTGCAAGATTTCTAGGTTTTTCTCTAAAACCTAGTTGGTGAGTTCTTAAATATTGTCAAAACTAGATACACATCATCTTCATGTTTCTTGTTGTCCTATTTGCATTCTTACATGATATGCCTTATTTTCTATGTGTGTTCATTTATGTGTGGGTTCATGATCCTACAATTATTTGAATGGCGATATCTTAAATCATTTGGAACTCCTTTACTAATAATAATTGTAGAATCACTATCCTATTGGCTATTTGAGATAATATCATTTGTGAAGGGTTTTGAACTAATTTTTGGTAAGTGGTTTATATGATGCCCAAATGATGGTGGATTATTTTATTGCTTTCTTAATGAACAAAGGACCATGGAATTTGGTGGCCTAATACTTATTTGCACCCTATGTGAAAATATGGGTATATTGATAAAGGGAACTACGTGAAAGTCATACGTGGAAATTATGCATAATGTAAGTGACATATGGTCTAGATTGCGTACCCATGGTTGGTATTGTGAACATGTCATGGAAACTATGTGCTTTGAGGCTTACTAATGATATTGTTGGATGAACCAAGTCAGTAGACACTAGGAGCATATAGTCTTGGGTACCACCGTGAAGGTATGTACCTAGACTTCCGTCATTCGAGGTAATGCCATGGTTGTAGTCCACGGGTGTGCCGGGCCTTTCGGATGTCACTCATGGTAGTTGGCATCTAGGTGTATCGACTCTTTGGGTGGAACTTGATTGGTGCTATGGGTCTCCCCCATTGACTCCACATATGAGAACCCATTTTTATAAGTATTATAAACATATGTTCTTAAATTGATTATTAATAACTGTTCAAACTCACTAGGATCTTTTGGCCTAACACTTGTTTGGTATCGATGTGTATCTCAGATTCTAGTGGTGCCGCAATTAAGAAGGTTTAGGTGGACTTTCGTGTGAGCTTGGGGAAGTGCAAGTGGTCAAACTTTTTGGTGAAGGTTCTTTTGGGTGTATAGAAGACACCCTTTTGTAATCTTATTTCTGTTGTAGAAATTAGATTAGCTGATTGTTGTTTATTACCATTAAATTACAACTGTAATTAAAGAGGTATTTTACATTCCCCATTTTTGGGAGGCTCTTACTATGGCAAATTTTATATACCACATTTCCGTTTCACCCTTTTTACTTTTGAATACAACATTATTGGCTCAAAATTGTGGATCTATCTTTTTGGAAGGATTTTCTTGTGGATTCAAGTTTCTTCAAGGAAGTTCAAGTTGGGGTAAAATCTAGATTTAGCCTAAACCTAGCAAGGTGTGCTCAAGTTGATTTGTGACAACGTTGTACATGCCAAAGTGTCCATTTTAAAGTATTTATGTGTTTTAAATGAAATTATCAACTGTTGAGTTATTTGGTGACTTTTTATTTTATGAAGCGTTTAGCTTTACAAACTTTGTCAAACACCCACATTTGGGATTTTTGGTCATTTTGATAAATAAGTCATAAATGAAAGTGTTTTGATGATTTATTGCATAAATGGAGATTACATGGTCAAAATGCACTTTTAGTGTTTGTTGGAAAATATGCATCATTTATGTAATGGGACGCTTTGAAGGTACGAATGTGTGAGTCCTTTGATTTTGGTAGTTCCTGACTTTGCGAACAATTTAGAAATTGTAAACCTTTTTGGTTTTGGGCCGAAGGCCAATTGTGATTTGAGAGAAAGTTTTTTGGGAAAAGATGTTGTTTGGTTTATGTAACCATATTTGCTCGCTTATTTTAGCAAAACGTTTATTGTACCTTTGGGGCTTGATTTATACTCAGATGAGTCTTTGGAGTAATCGTTCAGTTTTAGCATCTCGGTAAGGAACGCTTGACATATGGTGTACTTAGTTGCATCTTATTTGAGAGTTACATGTTTTGAATATGTTAGTTAATTCGTTGGAGTCATGTAACGTTGTAGACTGTAATGCATTAGATCCATAGGCATGGCATATGAGTCAGTCAGTAGGTTTTTTTGGGAACTTTATCCCTGTTTTGGAACTGGAAATATTTATGGCTAGCGGAGACTCGAGATATATATTCAGGGTGGTTGAACTTGATGCCCGTGTAATCCAGTCTGTTTATTCATCGTGGAATTTTTAGTGTCTGCGTTTGAAGTCTAGTGAGTGGTCCCCAAGTCATGTTTTTATGTAAGCTTGTGATGGTGCTCTACAGAGCCATATACGGAGTTAAGTTTTGCGGTGATGCCCTTGGTGAGCCTGATACGGGTACTTGTGACTTTTATGGTGACACTCATCTAGAGCTCGAGTAGACACTAGGGTCATTTGTGTAACTTGCGGTGGTTGCTCGGCAATGAGCCATATACAGGGATCCATGACTCTATGTGAATCTCGATAACATTGATAAGTGGTTTAACTTTGTGTGTCCGCCTCATTCGATGGAATTCGTGTCTCCCCCGTCATCGAAAGGTGTTGTTTTGGGTATTGAGTTTTAGTATCTATGTTTTCGGTGACGTTTTACATATACGGATTTTATATATGATTTATGGGTTGAGTATTATGCCCCACCCGTGTTTTGGGTGTTTCGAGCTATAAAGTTTTACACGAGTTTCATAAATTGGGACTTCGATTTCTATTCTCATTTTGAGTGAGTTTTGGGTTGAATTTAATTTACGAAAGAATGTTTTATATTGGGATCTTTGTCCTTAAAATAGATTGGATTATAAAACGTTTATATCGGTGTTTCCTTCGCTTAAAATGCATATTATTGAAAAATGGGTGGTTTTCATATCAAAGTAGTCATTGTGAAAGATTATGATTTAAATTGCATTCTTGCCTTTTTTACGATATATTTATTCATGTTGAAAACTCTTGAACTCACTAGGCATTAGCCTAACCCTTTTTATTTGTCGGCATGTTCAACAGGTTCCGGTTGGGAATAGTCCTAGTGACACCGTGAAGAGATGAGTGCTAGGTGTGTGCTCGAAAAGTAAATAGCTTGGTAAAGTCTTCCACATTTATTATAGGATTAACAACTTGTATTTGGGTTAAGTAACACCCGTCTTTGGTTTAGTCCTTATATAAGATTGGAGTTTATAATTGATGAGGTTAAATGTACAATTTTATCTTGGAGGTTTAAAGTTTTGATTTATAGGAAGAAGATTTATCTTTTAATTGATGTAATATCGAATATTCTAATTAGTTGCTCTTTCAAATTTGAGGGTGTTACAAGTTGGTATCAGAGCTTAAGTTTGAGAAGATTAGGTGTTGATTTGGATGCCTAGACTCAAACTAGCATTCTTTTAAGTGATTGAAGGTGAAATTGCACCATTAGGCACTTTAAGATAAGATATTTTGAGGTTGATAGAGTCGCTAGAAACGGAGACTCGTCAAGGGTAGCAAGGATGATCATGTATGGTATGTTCCTAATTGCACCTGGCCAGTGTTTTGGTGAACCTACATGTTACATATGTATGCTTAAACTTCCTTGGCGTGATGACCGTTGGGGTAGTGAAGAAGTTTCTAACCGAGTAGCCGATTGGAGAATTGATGTCTATAGCATTGTCACTTGGAGTGGCGGTTAAGCATGATGAATGCAATATGTGGACCGTTTTAGGTTGAAATTATTGATTGAATTAGAACCATAGATTCATGGAATCAACATTATTCGAGGAGAAGTCGTAAGGTGAACCGATGAAACATTCGATTAATGCTTTAAGATGTTCAAGCATCCGGATGACGATAGTGTGACTGGAGAAGTGAGGAGCATGATTTCAAGACGTTGATAGCCGATCAAATTCAGGCACAAAATTTATTTCTAAAATAAATTGCATCAAATATTTCTCATGTTTCCAGATCATTATGTGGATTATATTACGAAATCTTGGAAAAATGTTTAGTATACATAAGATTTTAAACAATGAGTTTAAACGTGCATAAAATTGTTTTATTGCGCAGGATTGTAAACTTTGTTGAGACTTTCTTTATCACTGTTTTGTCGAATGATATTTTCGGATATTGTAGTATTTACGATTTAACCTAGTTTAGAGACTCGAGCAAGTAACTGCGATTTATGACCTTGACATTGGACCTCCTCCATTTATTTTAAGGTTTTATAAAAAAGTTATTCCCATGTTTTGGTGTTCGAGTTTCATTGGAAATTTTATTTCGTGTGAATTTTGTTGAGTTTTATGAAGTATTATTTTGTGACGTTTTGCTACGCACGAGTTAATTATGAAATGTGTAGGCTTTAGTTATATTGCATGTAAATTTATTAGTTTTATTGAACGTCAAGTCTTACGTGGGTCTTGTACATGTCTTTTCGCAACCGCAAGAGATGTCTTGAAAGTCTTGATATCGCATGATTGTACTTTTGAGTTTTACATATAATTCGTTGTACACTATTTGGTATTTGAATTGATTTACACCTTTCTGTGAGTAAGCATATGAATGACCTATGATGGTTCGAGCAGAACTTTTGCTTTATACCTTATTCAGTTGTTCATTTTACTATTATACTTTCACGCAATACATTATATTGAGTTGCTGGTAGGCATGACTATGTAGCCACTATTTTTGGACAAGAGCATTGTATTCATACGACCTAAGGTTTGAAATTGACTTAAATATTTATTTACGTTTGACCAAATCACATTCACCTATCGTTTTAGTAATTTTGGGAAATAAACTGATGTATGTTGGCCTTGTTGGAAATTTTATTCCATGACATTTTATCGTTTAAAGGAAAGAATTTTGGAGTTTGAAATTGTGAAACTCCTCTTTGTAGTTGTACAAACATTTGTTGCACATGATTTAGTGTAGAAAATTATTTTCACGTACATGGCATAAGTTGATGCATGCTAGGACCATAGTGGTCCATTTGAAAATTTTGTTGCACGTCTTTTGTTATTTCCATTATTACCGCGAGTGATGATCAAATGAATTTCGAAATGGTTTTATATGTGTGGCATTGGTGACCACTTTGCACACCTACCCAGTAAACGGTAGTGGATTTTATTCGCACGATTAAATGTTGTAAAACTTTTGCATTTAGGAGTTTTATAAAATTTCAAATTGGCACATTAGTTTGAAAACCTTGAACTCATTAGAGTTATAGATGTAAACCCTCTTGGGATAGGAGTCGTGATTAAGGACTAGAGGAGTCCTTGAGGATTGAAGTGTCGGAGGACCTGACCGTGATCCCAAATTACTAGCATACTGTCAATTTACACTGATTATCAAACAATCTTTTTGTATTAAAATCACATGATTTCAACGTAGTCACAAGTCTAGGTGTCACAGATCTCACGTTGAATGCTATGCGAATCCTCTTTGTGTTCTCTCTGAAAGTGTGTGTGACTTGTGTTGTCTGAATGAGCGTATCTTCGAGACTACAAAGAAACATAACTATTTATACTAAGTCAACCTTAGTTGAATTTACAACACTAACCCTTAAACAATACAACATTTACACAAATGACCCACTATTTTAATCTTGAATACAATATAGCTTCAACAATCTCCCCCTTTGGATTCAAGATTAAAAAATATTTGAAAATTATCATCAGTTCTTCTGTTCTTCAAAAAAATCTTCAGTAAACAATCTTTTTCAGCTTTGACATCTTCTAATCTTTATCACTTTGATCAAACTTTGATTTTGATTTGACTTTAATAACACTTTCAGATTACTCTCTCTCTCTCTTTGGATCAACTTTAAGTAGCTTTGAGTAGTCAACATTTTCTTCATTCTCTTTCTTTGAAAACAAACAACCATCTGACTTTAACAACTCTCCCTTTCAATGCATATCTCTTGCCATTGCTTTTATCATCTCAAACTATCTTCCCTTTACTGAAACTTTTCCTTTTCCGATACGACCAACTTCAAACTGACTTGAACTTTGAAATCTAAAACTTTGAATCTAACTTTGAAACTTCTCCCCAATTCTGAAATCTGACTTTCAAATTCTGAAATTCTCCCCCTTTTTGATGAATTTTGAGAATCAGAATCATGAAAACTTTTCAATGACAGCACAGTCTTTGAATAATCTCCGCCAAATAATCAGATAAGCACAGTCTTCATGAGTAACAATCTCCCCTTTGGTAGGATATGAACAATCTCCTCCAACTGATCTGATAGAAAGTTTCTGCCGTCAACTCATAAAATGTATTCATCCGAATATTTTCAAATTCAGATAAATTAGGAATGATAACCCTGAATCAACGAACGAAATAGTGAAATTTCCCGTCAGTAACACGAAGTTACTGAGTACAACGAATGTACTTTATAAATAGTTTGGGTGATGTTCATCCCCAGGACTTCCATTCAATCATTGAAAAACACAAGGTAATTCTATGAATTTTCTGATAGAAAAATATATTTTTTGTGTGCTCGTGCTTGTGTTATGAAAGAATTAGCACAATGATTGCTTTTAAGGCTTAAAATAATGTAAACCATTGAGACAACAACAGTTATACATAGACTCAAATGTGCATGAGAAAGAGTTGAAGGTGGGGAAACTTTCCTTCTTTTTCAATATCAGTATCTTCCGAGTGAAGAACGAATAGAGCATGTGCTGCTTCCCAAGAAAATGTGAAACATTCTCTTTTTAAGAAAAGAATGAGTAGCTGGTGGGGTTATATGCAAGAGTTGGCATGAGCTCACTGCCTTTTTCAATGATGGTCACCAAAGAATGTGAACCAATCAAATTATGTGGCTGCCCGACTCAGAAAGATTTGGTGCAGAGTTTGATATTATTTTACTCTGATCTCTCACCCTCTTTCTTTTAAACATTTAAGCTCACTTCTAACCAATCTCTCTTTTCCATTTTACCTCATCACACACCAACACTCAATTCTTTTGACCCCTCTCCCCTCAATCACTCAAAAGATTACTTCCTAGGTAGGAAGCACTGGTTATCGTGAATCCATGGAAGTCATTTAAGCTCACACACTGAATCCCATGTATTTGTCCTAAAAGAATGTGTTTCTCAATGATTATCTTGACAATTATGCACAAGAATTCATTGTTAGTGTATGTATGATT
This sequence comes from Arctium minus, assembly GCA_954870635.1. NCBI lineage: Eukaryota > Viridiplantae > Streptophyta > Magnoliopsida > Asterales > Asteraceae > Arctium > Arctium minus. The sequence goes on from OX941084.1 coordinate 94,639,178, forward strand.
ATTAAAAATAAGAATGAAATTTGAGCATTTTAAACATTTAAGATTTTTCAAAACAATTTGAATGAATGAATGTCACGAAATGAATAGAAATGTTTTGAGAATCTGACAATGATTTAATCAGATCAAATTATCATGAAGAAAAATAATAAGGGATATCAAAACGTAAGATGTTTATATGAACAATATATAAACATTTTAACAATTAAAGCACAAATAATTAGAAATGACGTATGATCTCAAACAAATTTGAATAACAAACGGGAGTATTACCATAGAAATATTTATCATTTGATACATGGTAATAACAAAGTCAAGACAAATGTACTGAACCGATGTGTGTAAGAATACTTGACAATATATTGACAAGATAATACACAAGTATTTATCTTTTCAAAACACATGGTCATTTAGTCATGAGAGCATCCACATGAAAATCATTTAAAATCACACTTCGAAATTCATAAAACATTTTCAGAACGCGAAGTAGTTTGAACATTTTAATCCAAAAATGATTTTCACAAGTGAAAGTTGTTCATCTTTCAACAAGTGATAAAGATTAAGATATAGAAAAATATACCTGTAGTTTCCCCCTAAAATGAATATTATCGTTTTACCACTCTTGACAAAACTTCAGATATTCTCCCCCTCAATATCTGTAAAACTTCAAGTCATTAGAAAAATATGACAGTTAAAGTATAACCAATTTTTATCTACTCCCCCTAAAAGATATAACAGTGTAAATCTCAGTAACTCCCCCTCAAATTAAAAACTTCTTGAAAAGTGTTATCAAATTAGCATCCTTCAGAAGAAAACATTTGAGATCGGGTTCTGAACTATAGTATTCAGAAGCCATGATTACGTATTCTCTGATGAGAATAGTAATTTTCAGTTTTAGCATTTATGAACGGGTCCTGATCTGATGTAATCAGAAACCATAGTCACTTGAAATAAACCTGCAAAATAAAAGATTTTGGTAATCATTTTAAAAATGATTCCGCCTTAGTCAGTAGTTGATGAATATTCGTATTTGTTCATAAATTTCAAGACAAAGTCAATAGAAGAAAAACTTAAGATAGACTCCCCCTTGAATCATTGATTGGAATTCAACATACCTAATTTGTTGACTAAAAAGTTGAAATGCTTTTCATCTAACGGTTTAGTGAAAAGGTCAGCCAATTGGTAGTCGGTTTGCACAAAATGCATTTCTATGTCGCCCTTTTCCACGTGATCCTTTATGAAATGATAGCGTACGTCGATATCTTTCGTCTTTGAGTATTGCACCGGTTTAGCAGTTATCTCTATTGCCAAAATCATTCAACTGTGTCTTCATCCAGAGGACTTGTGAACAGCAGCTAGCGGCAGCTACATATTCAGCCTCAGCGCTGGATGTAGAAACCCAGTTTTGTTTCATTGAAGTCCAGCTAACCAATTTGTCTCCTAAAAACTAACAAGTTCTAGATGTGCTCTTCCGATCTAGTTTGCAACCTGTGTGGTCAGCATCTGTATAGGCAGTTAAATCAAAACCAGAATCCTTAGGATACCAAAGGCCTAACTCGGGGGTGCCTTTAAGGTATATAAGAATTCTTTTTACAATGACGAGGTGAGATTCCTTCGGATTTGTTTGATATCTCGGACAGAAACATGTAGCAAACAATATATCGGGTCTGCTTGTTCTTAGATACAGTAACGATCCAATCATGCTTCGGTACACTTTTTGATCAACAGATTTACTAGACAAATCAGCATCTAAAAGTGTTCCGGTTGCCATCGGTGTTTTCATTACTGAACTATCAAGCATATTGAACTTTTTCAGGATATCTCTAATATATTTAGACTGATTTATGAAAATGCCTTCGGGTGACTGTTTTACTTGAAGGCCAAGGAAAAAAGTTAGTTCACCCATCATTGACATTTCAAAATGATATTTCATAATTTTTGAAAAGTTCTTACAGAATTTAGGATTAGTAGACCCAAATATAATATCGTCCACATAAATCTGTATTAGAATCATGCCATCACCTTGCTTTTTCAAGAATATGGTTGTATCGATTGTACCTTTTTTAAAACTAGAAGCAAGTAGGAACTGAGTTAAAGTTTCATACCAAGCTCTCGGTGTCTGTTTCAATCTATATGGCGCTTTGTCTAGAACGTAGACATGATCTGGGTGTTTTGGATCAACGAAGCCTTCAGGTTGAGAAACATAGACCTCCTCATACAGAATCCTATTTAAGAACGCAAACTTTACGTCCATTTGATAGACCGTAAAGTTCTTATGAGTTGCATAAGATAAGAAGATCCAAATGGCTTTGATCCGTGCTACAGGGGCTAAATTTCTCATCGTAATCAATACCTTCCTATTGGCAGTAACCCTTTGCAACTAGTAGAGCTTTGTTCTGTACTACTACTCCAACTTCGTCCCTTTTGTTCCTGAAAACCCACTTCGTGTCGATCACAGATTTACCTTGAGGCAGTGACATTAGTCGACAAACCTTGTTCCTCTCAAATTTCAGAAGCTCATCTTGCATGGAAAGAATCCAGTCGGGATCGCGTAATGCTTCTGATACTTTCTTACGCTCCAAGGAACTAAGGAAACTAGAATAGAAACAAAAATTTGCAGATGTTGCCCGCGTTTTGACTACACTATGTACGTCACCGATAATTTTTTGTAGAGGGTGATCTTATGTCTAATGTGTAGTGCTCGGAAGTGGTTGAACATATATTTTCGTGTTATCGTCGTTGTATTCATCATACACTACAAACACAACCTCGGATGTACTCGGGACATCTTGTACATTTATTTCTGAATCAGGTAGCTCTAGAGCAACAGATGAAGTACTCGGGACTTCTTTTCCAGAATTTGTATCTGCAGAAGCAGAATCAATATTAGCACTTTCAGAAATATTCGGTGTAGATGTACCTGACGAGGTTGTTGTAGTGATAGGTTCAGAAGGTCCAGAGATAACTTCAGTGACAGCTGGGACCTCTGATATTGATGCGGACGCTTCAGATTTTTTAAAATCTGCACAAATGTCCATAAATGCATCAAGAAACAATAAATCTAACTCAGATGTTACAGTAGATGAGTCAGAAATCTTAGTCTTTGAAGATTCGGGTTCTATTCCGATTTGAATAGAAGCCTTCTCTTTAAGCTTTGGTCCTGAACTGTTGTGTTTAGAAGTCAATGTAGAAGTCTCATCAAACGACACGTTCATTCTTTCTATGATAGTCTTGGTCCGTCTATTATATAGATGATAGGCTTTAGACATCAACGAATATCCCACAAAGTAGCCTTCGTCCGCTTTCTTATCGAACTTTCCAAGATTATCACGGTCGTTCAATATGTAGCACCTGCAACCAAAAACACGTAGAAATTTAATGTTCGGCTTTCTTTTATTTTTAATCTCATACGCTGTTTTATTGTGTCTCTTAATCACAATGGTACGATTGTGAGTGAAACACGCGGTCGCAATGGCTTCAGCCCAAAGATACATCGGTAGAACATAATATGCCCATCATAGTTCTAGCAACTTCGACCAAGGTTTGATTTTTCCTTTCGACCACGCCGTTTTGTTGTGGAGTGTAGGTAGCAGAGAAGTTATGTGAAATTCCAACCGATATGTGATAACTCTTAAGTGTATCGTTCTTGAACTCTGTGTCGTTATCACTTCTCAACGTTTTAACAGGCAGTTGAAGTCAAACTTGGATCTTTTTGATGAACGCAATTATCAGTTCTGGCGCATCAGATTTGTTCCTTAGAAATTCCAACCAAGTGTATCTCGAGTACTCATCTATCATAACAAGTATATACTTTTTTCCATTGATTGATTGAGTACGCATTGGGCCGCAAAGGCCCATATGAATGAGTTCCAGAGGTGTTGAGCAGGAAAATTCAGCCTTTGATTTGTGTGAACTTCTTTTCATCTTTCCCATCTCGTAAGCGGGGCAAAGTGAATATTTCTCAAACCTCAGTTCTGGTAGACCTTTGACTATACCATGTCTCGCTAAGTGATCTATTGCTTTGAAGTTCTGATGAGACAGGCGCCGATGCCATGTCCAACTTTCAGCTTTTGATGCTTTGGCAAGTAGACAAACATATCTGTTAAGTCTGATTTTATAGTAATCATTGTATTTACAGGCTTGGTCTTTTACTGTGCTTAGATAGTTTTATCTGTTGTATAAGCCAAGAGTATTTAAGTCCCTTTGGTCTTTGTGTCTTGTAAGGATTCACGCTTATTCAATTCAAGATCATACTTTGCGTTTCATAGTCTCTCTCTCTCTACTTTCTCTCTCTAAGATTTAGTGATTCTTGGATTAACAATTGGTATCAGAGCCAATCTAAATCTGAGAGATTTGAGAGAATCGTTTTTCGGATTCTGAATTTGTAGTTTAATCTGAAAATTTGATCGATTTTCTTGAAATTTTCAAGAAAATATCATTTTTGGATTTTTCATCAAATTCGGACTTGTTTTTTATCGAATTTCTGTGTAAATTGGTTTGTTGGATACGAATTCTGTTTAGAACACTTTTAATTTACATCGTTTTGCAAGAATTTCAATATTTGGTGTTCAATTTCAAGAATTTTAAGCTTTCTGTAAAAACGGTTTTTCGTACTGTTCATATTTCAAATTCTTGTTTTTGTAGTTTTTAATCGAGTGTGTTGTTTGGAAGCTGTTAGAAAATATTTTTCGAGCATATATGTGGAAGAAATCATCTTTAAATTCTAATATGTAATCGAATTTGGTGATTTTTCTTATTTTTCAGCGGTTTGTGCCAGATTCAAACTTTGCGCGAGTTCATGTAATATGCGCGAGTTCATCGTGAAAGGAAGGTTCTCTTTATCTGAAGTTTACGCAAAGTAAAGTTTGCGTTAGCATCGATTCGCGCAAGTTACATCTTGCGTCATCTCTTACTCATGCAAAGTCAGTTTTGCGTTATCTTCTACTCAAGTAAAGGTGAAAGTTCTCGTCTTCAGTTCATCACAAAAACTCAAGTTTGCGCCATTGTCTTCTCACGCAAATCATAGTTTGTGTTTCCAACTGCTCGCAAAAATCTCCTGCGTCATCTGTTCATCAAGCAAACTCAAGTTTGCGCCATCAGTGCTTAACGCAAATCATAGTTTGCGCCATATACAGCTCACGCAAAGTTTGGTTTGCGTCTTCAACGCCTCACGCAAAGTTTGTTTACGCCATCAACTGCTCACGCAAATCTCAGTTTGCGCTACATTCTCTCACGCAAACCTCTAGTTTGCGCCAGTTCTGTCAAGACTTAGAATTTTTCTGATTTTCTGAAGATATGGATTCTGCCAAGTTTGCTTATCAAGCTCAGTTCTACAAAAGCGATCTCATGATGTCTTTGGGCACAGAAAATCGTCCTCCAGTTCTGATTGATGAAAATGAATTTACTCAATGGCAAGATAGGTTTCTGAATTTTATCGAACGTCAAAAGAACGGAAATGACATGATGAATATTTTATCTGAAGGACCTTTTGAAAAACCTATTCTGGCTTCTGGATTATATAAGCCTCCCAAAGAATATACACCCGATGAGTTATCGCAATATCAAGTCGATCGTGATATAAAGGCAAATCTGATGTTATCCTTGCCAAACATTATCTATAATAGCATTGATTGTTTCAAAAATCATCCTATCTTATGTGGCAACAGCTAGAAAAGATTATGCTTGGATCTTCAGTTGTAACTCAACTTCGGCATACGTGCTACATGAACAACTTTGAAGAATTCAAAGCCAAGGATGGGGAGTCACTGAAAATTGTTTATGACAGATTCTGAACCGTGATAAATGATTTGAGAAAGATAAAAGTGGAAAAGACTGAGCTTGAGACAAATCTAAAATTCCTCAATGCACTTCAACCAGAATGGAATAAATTTTGAAACAGATTGAGGAATGATGTCAGAATATCTACAATGAAAATCCAAGAGATGTACGAGATTCTGCTAACAGATGAGTGCATTGTAACTGAAAAGAAGGCCAAACTGGACAAGAAAAACAAGAAATCAGTGGACCCAGTTACTCTCAACACGAAACAACTAGCAGAACAAGCATTGTCTGATAAAGCTTATGACGGGGCCACTGATGATGATAGTGAGGCGCTCGACAAAGCTATGATCCTTCTTTCTCAACATTATCAGAGAAAGTTCCAGCCTCGATCGGGTTCCAACAATCTTCGCTTCACTTCTGGATCAAAAGTCAAAGTGCCCGAGCCAAAGACAGTTGTTGCCTATTATAACTGTGGTAAGTCGGGTCACATCGCTAAAGAGTGTAGAGTGAAGAAGGTTCTAGATTCGGCATACTATCGAAAGAAAATGGAACTTGCCGAGAAAAGAGAGAACGAAACAGCTTTGCTCGTAGAAGAGGAGTACTGGCTTGATCACTCCGATGATGAAGCTGACAATGTAGAAATTGCTCAAATGTGCTTAATCGGAGATGATCAGTCAGATGATGATGATACTGATGAAGATGAGGTAATTTCTGAGTTTGATTACAACTTCATTTCTTCTCAGATGACCATTATTATAACTGCTTTATCTGATCTTCGCTCGAAGTTAATATCTAAAAAGAATTTAAATTCAGAAAAGTCAGATTTGATTGACAAATTGAAAATTTCTTTGAAAGATGAAAAATCTATTTTGGATCATACAAAAGACATCTTTCAAAAGAAATTTGATGATTTAGAAAAATCAAATAAGACTTATCTTGAATCTTTGACTGATATGACCATTTTAAAAGATAAATTTTCAGATAAAATAAATGAGTTAGAAGAAAAGTTATATCGAAGGAATCAATCTGAACAAACAATTTTCATGAAAAAACCAAGGAGTGATGAGGCTTTAAAAGAAAAATGGGGACTTGGTTTTGAAAATCCACATTGTTTAAACAATGCGATAGAAAAATCCCCTACTTTATATAAATACGATTATCTAACTCTTGCTAAATATGCTCCTCAATTTAAAATTGATTGGATGAATGAAAAGCAAGTATTAGAAATCTAAAATGAGAAAAGAATGAAAAACACGCACAAAGAATTTCCTTTTGTTTATACGTGCGAAAATGCCAAATATTTTCCTGAAAAATCAAAGAGAGGCAGAAAAGGTTTAAATGAAATATCTTCCGTCAAGTCTTCAGTGTCTGATGATTTTGTTGATATATATGCTACTAACTCTGATAAGGAAAATATTTCTTCAATCTTTTATGATTCTAAGAGATATATTCCTCCTTTAGTTTTAGAAGGCAAAATCATTGATCTAGAAGATAAAATGGAAGATCAAAATATTCAAAAAGAAATTGAATCTGAAATTATTCTTTCTTTCATGACGTCAAGTTTTGAAGAAAAATTATTTTATCAAAAACAAGATTCATTTTCTATTTATGGTCTTTCTTCTTCTATTAAAAAAACAAAAAGGAAGTTTCTAATTCTAAAATTTTTTCTCAAAATTTTTCTGACTCCAAGGCAAGTTCAAGTTTATTGTCTGATCAGTTTGGTTGTTTAGATGAAATTGTTTCTTCTGATTTAAATATTAAATCGAAAATTCTTGATGAATCTTTTACGCTTAATGATGATTATTATAAACCTAAGCGTAAAAGAAGAAAGTCAAAGAAGTAAAAAAAACAAGAGTCAATCATTTATGATAATTCTAATTCTTCTGATTCGAATATTTAAGATAGGACTTTGAACAAGTCTACAAAGCAGATATGGAGGATCAAGCGAACATCTGAAGAACCTGCTTCTGAAGAGGATAGATATGTAGACAAAAATTATAAAAGTGATTCATTTTCTAATTGTAATAAAATTTCAAAATACTCAATAAAGCAAATGATTCGAATTTCAAAACATTTCTCATATTCTTCCTCTGATTCTAGTTTAGATGATAATGCTTTGTCTTCTTCTAATGGTTGTGCTTTTTATTCTGATGATCTTTCTTGTGCTTTCAATGTTAAATCTAACAAATATTTCCCCATAAGAAATGCAACTAACATTTCTGGGCCCAAAAATAACTGGGTTCCAAAATCTCAAACTTATTCTAAGTTGCAGGTATCTAATGTCAAGGGGGAGTAAGGGAAAAATGGCTCTTGAATAACACAGTTCAAGACCCGCATCTCAATGTTAAGACTTTGGCTTCTGAGTACATCAGCTCATAACTCGTACTTCAATGGTCTATGACTTCTAAACATGTCAGTTTAGGACTCGTTCTTTAATGCTTTTAGCTTCTGACTAATGAGAAACTGTGAGTACATCTACTTTAATTCCGCTGCATATATCTCTGTTAATGATGTTGTTCCAGTTTTCTAAATTGATTTTAAAGAATCTGAGCAAATTCATTCAAATCCTGAATTTGTACAACCCAATTTTTTTTAAACACATATTCTTTATACATTATGTGGAAGATAATATTATTGAATTTTATTTTCTCTCAACTAAATATCAATTTTCCGAATTCTTTACTTTTGTATTAATATTTTAAACTCGACATTTGAATTTAAAAGTTTAAATCTTTATAAATTTTATTCTATAAAGTAAAAAGTTTTACAGGTTTTCTTTCTGTTGAATAAAATGTGTGTCTAGGATAAATTTTTCAAGTTGCTTTGTTAATATTAAAGTTTTATATGTTCAACTTTCAAATCTTACAAAAGTCGAAAAGTCAGCAACATGTTTGAAACTTTTGTATTTTGCTTTAAAGATATGTGATTCGGAATATTTATAGTTTACAATGCTTGGAAATCCTAAAAAGTCTGAATTTTGGATTGTAATGAAAATATGGGCTAAGCACTTAGATGTAAAACTGAGTGATTGAGATGAATTTTTTATATAAAATACAGACATCTCTAAGTTTAAAAGTTTTTACCTGTGACCTTTCTGGTTTGGGAAAGAAAGTTCCGTGGGATTCTTGTCATCTGGTCCCCTAAGGTCATTTGATCTGGGAGTGATCGAACCCAAATCCTTCTATAGAATCAGATCGAAAGTCATGTTCTACTAGTATGAATGGGTTTAGGATGTGTCGATGTAGCCTTTCTGATCTGGGAGAGTAAGTTCTAAGGGGTGTTTGACACCTAGTCCCCTAAGGCCAACTGGTCTGGGAGCGACTGACCCAAATCCTGTAGTAGGGTCAGATAGAAAGTTATGTTTACGGCATGTTCTTTACTTACCAAACTTGTTGATTAAAATATTCCAAAAGTGCACAAGCTTAAAAGATGTCAAAGAGCACACTAATGTGAAATGCCATAGTGCACAATGCTAAAAGATGCCAATGAGCACACATCTCATGATACTTGGTGATATGTTTGCATTGCGATAAAACTATAAAATTGTGAAAATCTTAAATTCTGATGGCTTAGTGTGAGTACATGCAAAGTTCTCTATTATATTTTTAGAATTACATTTTCTTGAAGCTAATCGAAGTTCGCATTCTAGCACACTGAATAGATTGATGAAAGTTTTTGAAACTGAACATGTTTTAACTTGATATGCAATGAAACTTGAATCTGTATCCAACAACATATATTTGATTTCATTTGATTGATTAATCTGTGATATTTTACTGAATATAATTTAATTTGTTTAGTGTTTAAAATTTTATATAATTAGTTGTTTCAAAATCCATATTCAGTGATATTAGTTGTGTTCTCATATCTTTGTACATGGGTTTGTGCATTATTTGAGGGGAGTGAAAAAGGATAATTTTTCTAAAAAAAATGATATCTGTTTTCGAGGGGGAGTATTCGATTCTCTATGTGAATGCTAACTTGAATTGTCATATTTAGTGCATTTGTGTAGGGGAAGTCAAAGAGCTTAACAGGTAAAATTTCTGAGTTTAAGTCAGCTTTGCGCCAACAGTTGGTAACGCAAACCTCACTTTGCGCCACCTTCAGCTAGCGCAAAACGAACTTTGCGCCACCAACGTGTCGCGCAAACCTCTCATCTTTCTCCTTTATTCTGATTTTGCAGATCTTAAGTTGTCTCGTCTCCAACATTTGCATGACCAAGTTGATCCAGATCATCAAGGTCATGAGGGAGAGAAGTTAAGGAGATGATAAAGAGACAAAGAGATAAAATGTTTATCTGCAGATCAAGATTCGCTCAAGATTCGCTATTCTCTCAGCTATATCAATTCTTTTGATGTTCCTGCTCCGACCACTACAGTTCATTCAAGTTCATTTAAAAAGACGTGTGTCGTCCAGAGCACAAGCTGATGAACCGATTGTTCTTTCAAGATAATTACAAACAGGTCCAGTCTTGTCAAGGCAGCAAAGACAAATCAATCTGAAAGATGATGAGAAGAATTTTTTTTTAGTCAAAGAATCTTCTTCGATAAGTCGCTTAGATGGTCCATGCTGATTTTGAAGATAGATATTGAATACCACATCGCCAATGATTACTAAGGGGGAGATTGTTAAGTCTGATTTTATAGTAAACATTATATTTATAGGCTTGGTCTTTTACTTTGCTTAGATTGTTTTATCTGTTGTATAAGCAAAGGGTATTTAAGTCCCTTTGGTCTTTGTGTCTTGTAAGGATTCACGCTTATTCAATTCAAGATCATACTTTACGCTTCATAGTCTCTCTCTCTACTTTCTCTCTCTAAGATTTAGTGGTTCTTGGATTAACAATATCTTGTAGCCGAAAGCGTAGGAAAGTTCACCGCATAAAGATTACCATGACGTTCAACTCTGAAAATCTCATCACCGTTTACATCTTCAATGAAACAACTATCGACTGTAAACCGAACTTGATATTGACTGTTGCATAATTGACTTGTACTGAATAGATTGTGATCAAGTCCTTCTACATACAGTACTTTGTTGATTGTCACAGTGCCATTCTTTAATGAACCATGTCCTCTGATGATTCCATTAAGCTCAGAATTGGCGAAGCTAACCGTTCCTGCAGGTTCATCAATATAATTATTTAGTAGATGCTTAAATCCTATCATGTGTCTAGAGCAACCTGAATCAATGTACCACATATGACAGGCTAGAAAAAAGAACATATCACTTCTTTTTAGGTACCCATATCCAGATGGGTCCTTTCATGTTAGCATCAAGCAATTTCTGGATATCATCTACGTTAGCCTTTATTCTCCATTCATATCTAGGCTTTGGTACCCATTTCCAAATCATATTAACATTAAGTTCATGAAATTGCTTTTTGTTAGAACGATAAGCATTTTTAGCATGAAACACTTTAGTGTGTTGTGTTGAGGATTTGGATACAAGTTTAGCTCTAAATGCCTTTTTCACAACTTTTGGTTTAGAAGGAATGGAGTGAATTGTGAAAGCATTGTCACGACAGTGTTTGCAAATGAAGTTCTTACGAGCAAATGTCAACAATTTTGATTTATCAAATTGAGTACAATCATTCATACACTTTTGACATTTTGAATCGTTAGAACTTTTACATTTCAAACCATCACTATCAGTAACACTACATTTACTTTCAACAACTTTCTTTTCACACTCTTTCTTCACCCATTCTCCTTTACCATTTTGCTTTCTTAGATCTGAAACATGAAATGAAACCTTGTTAGTTTTCTTCTTCAAAGATGAATTTTTCTTTAAAATACCTGAAGACTCGCCCTTTTCAAAAATACTTGGAAGATATTCAGGACTTTCAGAATAAACAACAGAGGTTTTGGAAGAAGTCTCAAACTCTGGATTTGAATGCACATTCCATTTCTGAGAGTCACATCTTTTTATCATTCAAATTTTGTTTAAACAAATCTGTTTTCAAATCATTTAATTATTTTGAAAGCTCTTTGTTTTCCTCAAAAGACTTGTCAAGTTTGAATTTGAGATCACAATTCTCATCTTCTAACTCTTCAATGGTCTTTTGTAGATCTTTGATTTGTTTTTCAAAATCAGATGTTTGATCTATCACAGAGTTTGATTCAAGCTTCTCTATAATAGGGACAAGATCTGAAGCATTCATCATTTTATCAAACATCTCCTCAGTCATGTTGTTTGCAAAATCAGTTTGAATGCTAGGATTCATGACATTTAAGCATTCTTCAGTCTTAACCTCTTTTGGAGATTCAGAAGTGACGGATTCAGATATAGGAGTTTGAGTCTCAACATCAGTGTCTGAATCATAATCATCATACTGACATGCAGTCTCAGGTATATCTGTGTCATTGTTGGCTGATTCAGTTGGAGATTGATCAGAAAATAATGATTGAAATTCAACAAATTCAAGTTTTCTGTTTTTGTAACTCTTGTTCAAATCATTATACTGAAATCCAACTGATTCAAAAATTGATTGTGAATCAGCACAACTAGACGTATCGTTATCTATCACCTATTTACCTTTAGAATAAATGTCAGACTTAGGAGTTTCCGCTTTAACAAATGTGTCATGAATGTCGGGGATTTTCTTTGGTTTTGACCCCAATTTATCAAAATTATACAAGTTTTCGAGGGCTCTATTTAAAAATCATTTTCTTTAAAACCCAAACCCGTCTTAGCATTATAAAATCGGACATCTTGGAGTTTGTTTGTTAGTAAATTCAATGTTTGCTTAGTCTGTCCTCTTTTTAGGTTCAAATTCTCTAGTTGTTTAATTTTGCAGTAAGCTTCATTCCATTCTTGAATGCAAGCTTCAAAATTAATCTTAAATTCACGTTTTTTAGAATTTAAATTGACTAAGTTTCTTTCAAGTTCAACAATCTTAGATTTCAAAACTTCTCTTTCTTTCTTTAAGGCATCTTTTCCTGATTCCTTATCCTCAACAACAACCTTCAACAATGCGTTTTCATCACGAAAACTCATCATTGATTGTCGTTTAGTGCTAAGTTTGCCTTTTAAGTTTTCAAATTCTTTTTCCATACTTTGAATTTGAGCCATCAAAGATTCAAAAAGTTCAGAGTTCTCAAAAGAATTACTTACCTCAGAGTCACCTTCTGATTGCTCGGAAGAAGTGTCTGCATTCTCATCAACCCTTGCCATCATGCAAACCTGAGTAAAGTGGGTTGATTCGTCATCTGAACTTTGATAAAACGAGTTTTCTTCCTCAGCCATTAATTCTTTTCCTTCTTCTTGTTTCTTTGCCAATAAGGAGTTCTTGGCGTAGTACTCCGAATTTTTAACTCTCTTGAACTTGCAATCTTTCGAGAAGTGGCCTGGCTTTCCACATTTGTAGCACCTCCCGAATTTAGGCTCATTCTTCTCTTCTTTCTTTATTTCTCTTTTCTCATCTCTCTTCTCATCTCTTTTCTCTTCTCTCTTTCCTTCTTTCTTCCCAAACTTTGGGTTGTACTTCTCTGATTTGTCTTTCCTTTACCCTTCATACTTTGACTTTGAGAATCTTTTCTTACCAAAACTCTTCTGAAACTGTTTGGTGATGAGGGCCAGGATTTCAGCAAACCTCTGAATGTCGTCATCAGAGTGCATCTTAGTTTCATCGGAAGATTTTTCAGAACTTGATTGGCTCAGTTCTGTGACGATGGCTTTGGACATCTTGGACTTGTATTTTGATGAAGAAACGAACTTTGAACTTGAACCCTTTTTCCGTTCAGATAGTAGAGCCAGAGATTCCTTGACAAACTTCTTTTCTTCATTCAACACTTTAATCTCATCCTCATTCTGAGAGAGTGTAGTAAAGATGTCATTTACATCCTCTTGGGCCATGTTCTTGGTCATCTGAATGTTTATGGCATAGCTCTTCCATTCGGGACTCAAGTTCTTGATGAACTTGTAGTTGATTTCAGAAATTGATTTGTTCATCTCGTTTCTTCTCAAATCATTCAGAATAACATTGAACCTGTTGTAAGTGTCAACTAAAGCTTCCCCTTCTTTGGCATGGAACCCTTCATATGCATTGATGCTCTGGTTCATCTTTGCCTGTATTTACCGTTCTGTACCCTGGAACTGTCTCTCGAGCTCATCCCACATGGCATTGGCTAATTTACGACTATCTACTCAGTTGTAGATATTGTTAGGAATAGCCATTGTGAGATAGATAAGAGATTCTTCATCTATCTTGTAGAGTTCCTTCTCTCTCTCGCTGAAGTATTGATATGGTTTATGTACATATCTCACAGGTATTTCTGGAGAGGTCTCTGTTGCAGCTTGTCTAGGTACAGTGACTACTGGTTCAACTGGACCATCTAGAATATATTTCATGTAGTCTCGATTCTTGTGATTTAAGAATTGAATCATCCTCCTCTTCTACTGAGCATACTCCCCTACTGACAACACTGGAGGTTTGGATTGGGAGCCCATTGAGAGAAGTTCTTTAGACATGATGAGATTATTCTGCACACACAAAAATTTGCTAGTTTTGATCTCAACAAATTGAGATTAAAAGATATAAGACTAAATTTTTTTTCAGAAAATGAAATTTCTAAAAACTTCAATTACAGAATTCACATATACTAAGAATAAAGGAGCAATTCGCATGAAAAGTGTGAAAGAATTCGTGTAACACTTAGGGGGCGTTTGGTTCGTAGAATGTTTTTGGATGGAATGGAATCTGTCAAAGGAATTTGACTTTGATGGAATTGGAATGGAATGTTGTCAGGTTTGACCACCTGTTTGGTTGACAGAATTGGAATGGAATATGTTAAATCAATTGGAATTTTTCTGTTTGGTTCACAGATTGTAGCTTCGGAATTGGAATGGAATTTTGGTAAATGACCAAAATATCCTTTTTGATTATTTTAATTTTTTAAACAAAAATTACTTTAATAAAATAGTCATTTAATAGTTTAATTTTTAACAAAAATTGTTTTTATTATTTTAGCACATGAATGATGCCGAGAGAGTGAGGAGAGAGAGGGAGAGGGAGAGAGAGAGGAGACAGCGGAGAGAGAGAGAGAGGAGAGGAGAGAGTGGAGGAGAGAGAGATAGAGAGAGGAGAGAGGAGAGAGGGAGAGAGAGAGAGGATAGAGTGGAGGAGAGAGAGGAGAGATAAAGACAGAGGGAAGAGAAAGAGAGAGGAGAGAGAGGGAGAGGGAGAGAGAGAGGATAGAGGCGGATAGAGGGAGAGAGAGGAGGAGAGAGAGGGAAGAGAGAGAGAGGAGAGAGAGAGGAGAGAGAGAGGATAGAGTGGAGGAGAGAGAGAGGAGAGAAAGGAGAGAGGAGAGATAAAGAGAGAGAGGAAAGATAAAGAGAGAGGGAAGAAAGAGAGGAGAGAGAGGAAAGAGAAGAGAGAGTGGGGGTGAGATAGAGGAGAGATAGAGGAGAGAGAGAGAGAGAGGAGAGATAAAGAGAGGAGAGAGAGGGAAGAGAGAGGGAGGAGAGAGAGAGAGATGGAGGAGAGAGAGATAGCAAGAGCAGAGAGAGGAGAGAGGAGAGAGAGGGAGATGGAGATGAGAGAGATAGTTTGTGCTTGCTGATAATCAATATTAGTAGGGTTTAGTTTTGAGTAAAGGGTAAATTTGGAATTATCAAAATATAAGATTCCATTCCATTGAAATCCTTGGGTTTTAGGATGGAATGTTCAAATCCTTCATTTGTGAAATTTGGTGGAATTCACACATTCCTTCCATAGAAAAGAATGAACCAAACAATGGAATTGAATTTGGTCAAAGGAATTGGACATTCCAATTCCATCAGATTCCATCAGAATCTGCGAACCAAACGCCCCCTTAGAATTCGTATAAGCAAGATACAATTCACATAAGTCTATAATTCGCATGCAAGAGACACTCCAAAACTTAAGCAATTCGCATGAGCTTATATGCGAATTCTTAAGAATTCGTATAAAGCTTTCTGCGAGTTCTTCACAATTCGCACTAATTTCTTATGCTAATTCCTACCTTGAAAATTTTTGAACTTTAAACTTTTCGCACAAAAACTTTTCGCACAATGAATTCGTATGGCAAGAAGATGCGAGTCCATGTTAAGTCTGACTTTATAGTAATCATTGTATTTATAGGCTTGGTCTTATACTGTACTTAGATAGGTTTTATCTATGTGTTTGACCAAGGGTATTTAAGTCCCTTTGGTCCTTGTTCCTTGAAACACTTACATGCTTACTATTCAATACATCTTACTTTGCGCTTTGAACTCTCTCTCTACTTTCTCTTTCTAGGATTTAGAGATCTTGGACTCACAATTGGTATCAGAGCAATCTAGATCTTGAGAGAATTGAGAGATTTGTTTTTCATATCTGTTTTTGTGAATTAATTTGAAAATTTGATCGATTTTTTTGAATTTTTCAAGAAAATCTCGTTTTTAAATTTTTCATCAAATTCGGCCCTGTTTGTGATTGATTTTCGTTGATTTTTGGTTTGTTGGATTCGATTTTACAAGTAGAACACTTTTGATTCACACCAAATTTCAAGAAAAGCAGTTTTTGATTGTCAATTTTGAGATTTTTGAAGTTACTGGAAATTCGGTTTTAACGTTCTGTTCATATTTGAATCTTTAAAATTATGGTTTTTGATCGAAAAGTTTGATTACAAAGTGTTATAATGTTGTTTTCGATCATATTTGTGGAACAATTAATCTGAAAATTCATGGCTATAATCGATTTTGTGAATCTTTACTGTTTTTCAGGTGGTTTGCGCTAGATCTCATCTTTGCGCGAGTTCTTCATTCTTTGCGCTAGTTTATCTTAGTTGAGTTCAGTCACATCTTGCGCCACCTCTTATCCACGCAAAGTCAGTTTTGCGTCTCTCTCAGCTCAAGAAAAGTACCGTTCTCGCCACGTTCTTCTCACGTAAAGCTCATCTTACGTCACTTAAAGCTCACACAAAGCTTGTTTACATCAGTGATTCACGCAAATCGAAGTTTGCGTTTCACACGGCTCAAGCAAATCCTAGTTTGCGTCTCCTTCTACTCACGCAAAGTTGGTTTGCCTCTTCAACTGCTCGCGACTATCTTGGTTTGCGCCTTTGGTTTCTCACGCACAGCTCAGTTTGCGCTATCTGTCTATCACGCAAACCTCAAGTTTGCGCCATCTGTTTCAAGACTTAGTATTTTTTCTGAAGTTCATCATAAATGGATTCTGCAAAGTTTGCATATCAAGCTCAGCTCTACAAGAATGACCTCATGATGTCTTTGGGCACAGAAAATCGTCCTCCTGTTCTGATAGATGAAAACGAGTTTACTCAGTGGCTAGATAGGTTCTTGAATTTTATAGAGCGTCAAAAGAACGAAAATGATATGATGAACATTCTATCGGAAGGACCGTTTGAAAAACCCAAGTTGGCTTTTGGATTATATAAGCCTACCAAAGATTATTCACCTAACGAGTTATCTGAGTATCAAGTTGATCGTGATATCAAGGCGAATTTGATGCTAGCCTTGCCAAACTCTATCTACAACAGGATTGATTGTTTCAAAACTCATCCTAATCTTATGTGGCAACAGCTTGAGAAGATTATGCTTGGCTATTCAGTTGCGACTCAACTCCGACATACTCGTTATATGAATAACTTTGAAGAATTCAAAGCCAAGAATGGGGAGCCACTGAAAACTGTCTATGACAGATTTTGTGCCATTATAAATGATCTGAGGAAAATTAAAGTTGAAAAGACTGAACTTGAGACAAATCTGAAATTCCTCAATGCACTTCAACTAGAGTGGAACAAATCTTGCCACGGACTGAGGAATGATGTCAGAACTTCTACAATGCAAATTCAAGAGATGTCTGAGATCTTGCTGACAGATGAGTGCATTGTTACTGAGAAGAAGGCCAAACTGGAGAAGAAGAACAAGAAATCAGTAGACCCGGTTGCTCTTCTCACGAAACAACTGACAGAACAATCATTGTCTAATAATGCTTACAACGGGGCTACTGATGATGATGGCGAGGCACTGCAAAAAGCAATGATCCTTCTCTCACAGCATTATAAAAAGAAGTTCCAACCACGTTCGAGTTCTAATACTTCTCGCTTCACTTCTGGTTCAAAAGTCAACGTGCCTGAGCTAAAGACAGTTGCTGCCTCCTACAATTGTGGAAAGCCAGGTCATATAGCTAAGGAGTGTCGAGCAAAGAAGGTTAAGGACTCAACATATTATCGAAAGAATCTGGAACTTGCTGAGAAAAGAGAAAGTGGAACTGCTTTGCTTGAAGATGAAGAGTTTTGGCTGGATCACTTTGACGATGAAGCTGCAAATGTAGAGATCGCTCAGATGTGCTTTGTTGGTGATGATCAGTCAGATGATGAATCTGACACTGATGAAGACGAGGTAATTTCTGATTTTGATTACACTTTTATTTCTTCACAGATGGATATTATAATTACTGCATTAAATGATTTACGCTTGAAGTTATTATCTGAAAAGAATTTAAATTCTGAAAAATCAGATTTGATTGACAAACTGAAAATTTCTTTGAAAGATGAAAAATCTATTTTAGAAAATACAAAAGACATCTTTCAAAAGAAATTAGATGATTTGGAAAAATCAAATAAGTCTTATCTTGAGTCTTTGACCGCTATGACCAATTTAAAAGACAGTCTTTCGGATAAAATAAATAAATTAGAAGAAAAGTTATATCGAAGAAACCAATCTGAGCAAACAATCTTTATGAACAAACCAAGGAGTGAGGAAGCTTTAAAAGAAAAATGGGGACTCGGTTTTAAAAATCCACATTGTTTAAACAATGCGATTGAAAAATCCCCAACTTTATATAAATACGATTATCTAACTCTTGCTCAATATGCTCCTCAATTTAAAATTGATTGGATGAATGAGAAGCAAGTGTTAGAAATCGAAAATGAGAAAAGGACAAATAACAAGAAAAAGGAAATTCCTTTTGTTTACACGTTTGAAAATGCAAAATATTTTCCTGACAAATCGAGAAGACGTAGAAAAGGTTTAAATGATATATCTCTTGTCAAGTCTTCAGTATCTGATGATTTTGTTGATATTTTTGCCAATAAATCTGATAAGGAAAATATTTCTCCAATCATTTATGATTCTAACAAATATACTCCTCCTTTAATATTAGAAGGCAAAATTATTGATCTTGAAGAAAAGATGAAAAATCAAAATATTTTAAAAGAAATTGAATCTGATATTATTCTTTCTTTCTTGACTTCTAGTCTTGAAGAAAAATTATTTTCTCAAAAACAAGATTCTATTTCTAGCCTTTCTTCTGATTGTCAAGTAAACATAATGGAAGTTTCTAAATCTGATATCTTTTCTCCAAATAATTCTGACTCCGAGGTAAGTTCAGATTTATTGTCTGATCAAATTGGTTGCTTAGGTAAAATTATTTCTTCTGATTTAAATATTAATTCGGAAATTCTTGATGAATCTTTTATGCTAAATGATCAATATTATAAACCTGAGCGTAAAAGAAGACGGTCAAAGAAGTCAAAGAAACAAGATCAAATCATTTCTGACAGTTCTAATTCTTCTGATTCTAATCTTTCATATAGGACTTTGAGCAAGTCATCGAAGCAGATTTGGAGAGCTAAGAGGATATCGGATGAATTTCAGATTGATGGGGATAGATGTATAGACAAACTTTATAAAAGTGATTCATTTGCTACTTGTAATAAAATTTCAAAATTCTCTAGAAAGTAAATGATTCGAATTTCCAAACATGTCTCATCTTCTTCATCTGATTCTAGTTCAGATGATTATGCTTTGTATTCATCTGATGAATGTGCTTATTTTTTTGATAATATTTCTCGTGCTTCTCGTGTTAAATCTAATCAATATTTCCCCATAAGAACTGCAACTAACAAACATGGGCCCAAATTCAAGTGGGTACCCAAGTCTCAATCTGATTTAAAGTTGCAGGCATCTCATGTCAAGGGGGAGCAATAGAAACATGGCTTTTGAACACAGCAGTTCAAAACCCGGACTTCATTGTCAACATTTTGGCTTCTAAGTACATCAGCTTAGAACCCGTGCTTCAAAGACTTTGACTTCTAGACATATCAGTCTAGGACTCATTCTTCATTGCTTGTTAGCTTCTGACTAATGAGATACTGTGAGTACATCTACTATATTCCGCTGCATTTATCTCTGATAAAGATGTTGTTCCAGTTTTCTCATATACTTTTAAAGAATCTGAGCAATTTTATTCAAACTCCTGAATTTGTTCAACCCAAATTTTTCAAAAGAGTCACAAATTTAATTTTGCATTATGTGAAAGATAATATTATTGAATTATATTTTGTTTCAACTGAATATAGACTTGCTGATCAAATGTTTGTATTTTTAAATCTCGGCATGTTATTTTAAAAGTTTAAATCTTTACAAAATTTATTCTATAAAGTAAAAGTTTTACAATTTTTCTTTCTTTTGAATAAAATGTGTGTCTAGGATAAATTTTCAAGTTGCTTTGTTTATATTGAAGTTCTTATATGTTCAAATTTCAGCTCTAACAAAAGTCGAAAAGTCAGCAACATGTTTGTAGCTTTTGATCTAGCTTTAAAGTTGTGTGATTCGGAATATTTATAGATTGCAATGCTTAGAAAACCGAAAAAGTTGGAATTTTGGATCGTAATGAAAATATGGGATAATCACTTAGACGTAAAACCTTGTGTTTGAGATGATTACTAAATTCTTATAAATCAGAAATCTCTAAGTTTAAAAGTTTGTACCTGTGACCATTCTGGTTTGGGATGCTTGTCATCTGATCCCCTAAGGTCATTTGGTCTGGGAGTGATCGAACCCAAATCCTTCAATAGAATCAGATCGAAAGTCATGTTCTACTGGTATGAATGGGTTTAGGATGTGTCGATGTAGCCTTTCTGATCTGGGAAAACAAGTTCCAAGGGGTGCTTGACACCTAGTCCCCTAAGGCTAACTGGTCTGGGAGTGGCTGACCCAAATCCTGCAATAGGATCAGATAGAAAGTTACGTTTACGTCATGCTCTTTACTTAATAAACTTTTTGATTAAAAAGATGCCAAAAGTGCACAAGCTTAAAAGATGCCAAAGAGCACACTCATGTGAAGATGCCATAGTGCACAATGCTAAAAGATTCCAATGAGCACATATCTCATGATACTTGGTTATATATTTCTGAGTTGCAATAAACCTGTAAATTTATGAAAGTCTGAATTTTTGATGGATTAGTGTGATTATTTGCAAAGTTCTCTATTATATTTTTAGAATTGCATTTTCTTGAAGCTAGTCGAAGTTCACATGCGAGCACACTGAATAGATTGATGAAAGTTTTTGAAACTGAACATGTCTTAACTTGATATGCAATAAAACTTGTTTCTGTATCCAAACACATACATTTGATTTCATCTGATGGATTTTATGATGATATTTTACTAAGTAGAATTTTATTTGTTTATGTTTAAATTTTTATATATTTAGTCGTTTCAAAATATATATTCAGTATATTTTTCTTTCTACATTGATGTTTCATTTCTTGTGTTCTCATATTTTTCTTTACAAATGGGTTTGAGTATTATTCAAGGGGGAGTGAAAAAGGAGAATTTTCTTAACGATCATATCTGTTTTTGAGGGGGAGTATCTGATTCTTTATATGAATGCTAACTTGAATTGTCAAATTTAGTGCATTTGTGTAGGGGGAGTCAAAGAGCTTAATAGATCTTAAGATGTCTCGTCTCCAACATATGCATGACCAAGTTGATCCAGATCATCAAGGTCATCAGGGTGAGAAGTTAAAAGAAGTTAAGGAGATGATAAAGAGACAAAGAGTTCAATTGTTAATCTGCTGATCAAGATTCTGCTGCTCAAGATTCTATTTTCTCAGTTATACTACATCTTTTCCTGTTCCTGCTCCGATCACCACTGTTCATTCAGGATCATTTAAAAGAGGTGTGTCGTCTAGAGCACAAGTTGATGAATCAACTGTTCTTTCAAGTTTATTCCAAATTGGTCCAGTCTTGTCAGGACAGCAAAGACAACTTTTCTGAAAGATGCTGAGAAGAAATTTTTTCTTTAAAAGTCAGAAAGCTTTGCAAAGTCGCTTAGATGGTCCATGATGATTTAGAAGATGGATTTTGAAGACCACAGCGTCAATGATTACTAAGGGGGAGATTGTTAAGTCTGATTTTATAGTAATCATTGTATTTATAGGCTTGGTCTTATACTGTACTTAGATAGGTTTTATCTGTGTGTTTGACCAAGGGTATTTAAGTCCCTTTGGTCCTTGTTCCTTGAAACACTTACATGCTTACTATTCAATACATCTTACTTTGCGCTTTGAACTCTCTCTCTCTACTTTCTCTCTCTCGGATTTAGAGATCTTGGACTCACACTTTACTTAGAAAATTTTTTAAATTCCACAAACATTTCGCATCTCATACGAATTCTGGACTTAAGAATTTTTTTTGAAATTTATGCGAAATCTAGCAATTCGCACTACACAGGTTTTCGAATTCTACACAATTTGCATCACATACATGTGCGAATTCTGTGCAATTCGTATAAAACACATGCGAATTCTTTCCTTAAAACATTAAAACTCAACTTTTCGCAAAACAGACTTCTGCGAATTCTTGCTTTTCGTATATAAGGTATACGAATTCCACACTTTAATGATTTTCCAAAACAGACTTCTGCGAATCCCTTAACTTTTCGTACACCACGGTGATACGAATTCCATACTTGATGAATTTAGGTAGAATTTTAAGCGAATTCTTTCTGCGAATATTAAGGCCTGCAAGTTCTTCGTACGAAAAGAACGGATCTTGCGAGTTCTTGAGTTTACGGTCCTAAAAGTGAATTCTAGTCCAAAATCCAATCCAAAACTTCAATCCAGAGGTTGTAATCTCACAAAGATAATCAGATTAGTACATAGAACAATCCAATTCAGTATCAAATTCAAAGTCACACCCAAACATCGAAAATCAGGATGAAACAGTAAACCAAACTCGTTCGAACAAAATTTTCAAAAATCCACAAATTGATGATCAAAATTGATTTCTAAATGTAATTCACTAACAAAAAGATATTCTAACACATATTTCAACCACTTTTAACCAAAAAAATTTATCACAGACACATTTAGTCGCAAAAATCTAATCAAGAACTCAAGTAACAGAATACGAACTAAAAAAAACACTCAATTTGTCGAATTTGTTGTTCGCCGACGACGCTTTTCATCTATGTCAAGTCACATCTTCCGTCACTTCCCGTGATATTTTCCGGTGACCATACATCACCGGACTTCACTTTTCTCTCCCGAAGGCCATCTCCGTACACCCATCGAGATGGAATATCATGAATTTGTAAGAGTAAATGCAAGTTCAGAGGTGGAGATGGATGAGATTTGTGTGATTGGCTTCCATTATTGACCTATTGTCAGTGCTTTCTATCTTTCAACACATCTTAGATTTAATTTTGCGATCAAGGTGTTTGATGAGAAAGAGGGGAAGGAAAGAGGAGAAGATGGGAAGAGCACCGTGTTGCAACAAAGGTGAGGTGAAGAAAGGTGCTTGGACTCCTAAAGATGATAAGATACGTGTTGATTACATCACTAAGAACGGCCATAGCACCTGGCGTTCGTTTCCTAAACTTGCAGGACTTAGAAGATGGGGAAAAAGTTGTCGATTGCGATGGACAAACTATCTTCGACCTGATATTAAACATGGTGCCTTTAGTCCTAAAGAAAAACAAACACACTAACAGACTCTATTAATACCCAACACACTTGTACACATTAAGCCCAAACCTATTACAAGGCCCAATACTCAATGCATGGATTACTTTACTAAACTTCCAAAAATAGAACATATTTATGTTCTAACATTCTCCCCATAAGTTTTGTAAAGTAATCATTATCTTTTAAGCTGCAACTTCAGCTCCTCTCCCCCTTGATTTCTTTATAAAACTTAGCGTTGCATAAACTTCAAAACTCCTCTAGCTCCCCCTTGAAAGTAGCTCTTATCCTTGAAGTTTCAACTACAAAATCAGATCTGATGTAGACCATAACCTCGACTTAGTGCACATAAAGACAACTTTTGACTCTTGTAAACCCAACACATTCTGTATGCCCACAAGAATGATATGTGTTGTATATTGGAATGACAACCAAGTGCATCTTCAGTGTATAACATCTGATCTGTCTTTGAACCACGAGTTCAAATAAGAGTTCAGCTTAAGAACTTAATCTGATCAGCTTACAAGAGGTAGCATTCGTTAGGAACACTACAAGGCAAGGGTTAGAAGACTGATAAATGTTCAACAACTGATGAAAGGATGCTCATTTTCTGACAACTTTCCAGAATACTGAATAATCAAACCCATACCTCCTTTCTTCACGAATCAGCTTGTAACACTCTAAAATTCAGAGTAAATTAAAACCTGGAAATATGGCAACAAGACATCCGTATTGATATAAACTTCCCATAAAGGGGATCAGTCCTTAAGGCTATACAAAATCTGAACGGATATAGAATTCATCAACAAACTAATCTAAACATAACTATATAGATTACATCAGTTGACGATCCATATTTCACCAAAAGAATGGGACTTTAACAATGCCCAACTCCAAATACTAGTCATCTCAACAATGCCTCGAGTCCACACTCGACACTCAAAACCCTCAGCGACCCGCCGCTAAAGGAACCTGTTATACACATCATTTGAGAAAAAGTGTTAGGCTTAAAGCCTAGTGAGATCATACAGTTTATAAATTTCAAGAGATATAAACAATTGCATCAAAGTAAATCCTTCCAAAGGTTTATTTATGCAAACGCAGTTCTCTGATATATAAAAGGACAACCGGTCCAAAACGCATCTTCCGATGATGGGGATTACCCGATTTACCAAGGATTGTAGTGGAACACAAAGTAAGCCAGAAATCCGAGTTATGAGCTAAATACATGGAACCATGGCCACGAACGCTTCGGTCCGTACTACGATGTGAGGGAGGCCCCCAAGGAACCAGTCATAGTCGTTCACTAGACTACATTTGACCCATGGCTAGTAACCGACCTCACATAACCGTACCAAAGGCCCCCGAAGATCAAGTGCATCTAGCTACAAAAAGAAGGGGTATATGACATCCCAACAGTAAGTTTATAATGTCCAGAACCTCACAATTTAATGCACATGTAGTTCTATATTTTGTTAACGGCCAGAAGCTCACAATTTAATGCACATGTAGTTCTATATTTTGTTAACGTCCAGAACCTCACAATTTAATGCACATGTAGTTCTATATTTTGTTAACGTCCAGAACCTCACAATTTAATGCACGTGTAGTTCTATATTTTGTTAACGGCCAGAACCTCACAATTTAATGCACGTGTAGTTCTATATTTTGTTAACGATCAGAACCTCACAATTTAATGCACATGTAGTTCTATATTTTGTTAACGGGGGAAAACATCCCAAATATATGTCGACTCAATACCTATGGATCCACTAGTAATAGTCTAGACCTGTCACAACATCAATTGTGACCAACCATATATAACCATATGGTATACAAAACATTTTATAAACAAAATGCTTTTTCAAGTTCAACTTCTGGTAAGTATGAGAATCATAAAAATGAGTTCGTAAACATTCTTTTGCATAAGCTACATAATCAGCAAGTAAAACATCTTTTTACTTCAAATAAGATAGAATCCATCATTTTAGTCAAAAATGATCGGGAACCCTAAAATCTCCCAAAACTCAAGTTATATCAAAAATGTAGAAAACTTAGATCCAACCATGGAAATACATCGGAGTTCACAAATATAACCTTTTATGTGTATAACAGTTAAAAAAGGTAGTAGGAACTCACCCAATAGGTTTATACGAAAACCCGAAGAACCAGATATCAACCCTCTTGATAAGACAAAGCTTTCTACACCGAAACCCCGAGCAATGCACTTAATACTATCGATTAACGTAAGCTCGAATATCAAAGAAAACCAACCAAATAGTCTTAGAAAGAGAGAAATATAATTAGAGAGAGAGAAGAGAGAAATCTCAGATTTCCAACCAAATGAGATATTTAGATCTGCAAACCCTTAAGTCGGTCAGGTGATGTCGCGGGTTATGCCGCGACTGCAAGTCGCGGTGCAACTCGCCCGTGTCCTCAAACCCCAAAACCAACAGCGGACTTCGCGACCTATGCCGCAACTCCAAGTCGCGAGCAAGTCGCGAAACTCACTGGAAGTTCATATTTTCACCGAAAACCATAAACTCGAACGTTATACTAAACGCGGTGTTAACGACAAAAGCTTAACACAAGAATACCAAGATTATATAACGAAATTCAGGGTGTTACAATCCTCCCAACCTTAGAATGATTTCGTCCTCGAAATCTACTCTTCTCAATGGAACACTGTCCGCATAGAAGATCGTTTTCAACCCAAATGCCAGAATCATTAACGTGATCTTAATACCGACACCCAAATTAGCTACCCTTCTTGGGCATATTTCACTCCTAACCGAGCGAACACACAACTCTCTAAAGTAACCTTTACTCATAAGGTTACGGTTGCCTCCCAACCTTAGGTGACAATTACTACCTCCAGGAAATTAGCGACCTTAACTTTCCATCTACCAATTTCTTTCGAACTGCACGGTTCCTAACTCAAAGCCAACGGTCGACGCCAATCTTCCCAAAACTCTCAGATTTCACTGATCCATTCCTAATATTGATAAAGATATTCTTACAAGGCTCATTAATGCGTCTTTCCGGCAATCGGTTAACACAGATTCTGTTATCACTCAACTCCGATCCGACTCCAAATCTGGAAATAGCCCTTATTCAAATTTCTTAATACTTCCATAAATACTTCGTCTACAACCACATTATAAAGATTAACCTCTAAACATAACACCAATCTATACATTTGAACTATAAAGTACGGGCGCTAATAAAACCCACAACAGGAATTTGATGCACATGCTGAAAAATAAAAAGGATTAGGCTTAACGCCTAGAGAGCTCAAGAGTTTTACATAAGTAAAAGCAATTAAATTGATGAACTTCTCTTTAAAACAGAACCTTTCAAATAATGAATTTTAAAACATGGAAAAACTCCTTTTCAAAGTTATGCAATTTCAAAGATGGATCCTTCATTTCAACGATGCTTTATAAAATGATACAACTTGTACTAACTCGAAGTATGAAACATTAGTAACACCATGCATACCGTACGTCCGAAATCATGGACATTAGGTCCAATACTCACGCGACCAAAACGAAAGAAAACTAAATACCCATATGCAGGAAAACACACTTCATTCAAACCTTAATATTGGGGAGAACCCAATATTAAAGCCATCAGTTACCGTCGACTCCACATAACCAAAGTTGGTAAAAATATGACATTAGTGTTTAAAATACCCCGGGTCTACGACAGAGAGACCCGTACACAAAGAGAATAGAAGGACACGCAAGTAGGACGCCCATACAACTTCCTTGCATGACCTCTAAACGTTTCCATCTTGGGTGGCGAGAACAAATGAATGGGGCCACCCGTGATGTTATTGGATTTCACCACGTATCCCGATCTTAGTTCCCATGCCATACCAGACATCACAACTTCAAACCGTTTATTGTCTCTAACCATACTCCGTCGAGTTCCACCTCAAGGGCTTACGGACACGGGTGCCTATCCAATCCAGACGAGTTCCAACTCAGCAGCTCGTGACACCTATTGTCTACTCGCTAGCCAACCCGAGCGGTCACTAAGTGTAACCCAAAACCTCAGGCTTTACAAAACAGACAGACTGTCTATGGATCTACAACATTACAGTCTAAAACGCTACATGACTCCAAATGAATGACCAGCGCACTCAAAGCATGTAACTCTCAAATGACACGAATAAACACCATCATACTCGAATCTTTCATTACGGTTATAAATCCGGACAAATGTCCACATGACTCATTTAGTCAAAACCCGAGCCAAAGGCCCAACACTTCACGTAAATTTCCAACGAAAGCCTCGTAAACCTTAAAACACATTTAACCGACATTTAACGTTTCCCCAAATAATGAAATGTCTTTAAACAATGCTTATGAAAACCCACACCACAAAGACATGCTTTCTCCAAACTCAACACGTATTGAAACCAAAGATTTTCCAAAGGTTTTATGAATGCAAATATACTAAGATGCATATGTCATGAAATAGACTTTGTTTGCACAAAATCATCAAAGATGCATAAATCATAATGTAGATTTTACGTGTACAAAATCACCCAGAATATGTAAATCACGCTATTTACTTGTTGAAATATTCAAGCTCGACATGAGCAATTTATGATGTTAAAACAATCCAAGTTACCGAATACGAAAACTTAACAAAATACTCGCACCTTGAGAAATACCGAGTAAAACATACGCAATAATTTACACTATAAACGTGAAAATAGGTTCTACACTTCAACATGTGCATCAATTGTTTGTACAACTCCAAAGGAAAAAAAATCACAATTTTATCTTTAAAATTCCTTCTCTATAACCAAGAGACGTTGCAGCAAAAGAATTTTCAACTCGCCCCATATGCAACAATTCATTCCCCAAAGGGCGGTAAAATAACGGGGATGCAAATAAAATTTCAAATCGAGTTTAAAGCTTCACGTTGTAAAGATAAACACATTTGACCAAAATAGAAACTACAACGACAAAAATACCGCTAACTCGCTAAATGCTTTGCGGAAATTTTAACAGTAAAAGTTAATGATGGAAATACGATCAGAACGAAAGTCCTGTTTTAAAAATAACATAAATCGTTTATGCAATCATTCACACCAACGTTATACTTAAATCCAATGCACATAGTACATGATGGTTGACATTTGTTAACAAAACTCCGAAATTAACGCACACAATGATGCATATGCACATGTTCCTGAAATTATTTACGCGACACAAAAGTCGTAAGATGAGACACCATAATCCAACTGGATTTTCATAAAACTCATTAACGCTAAAATCAAGTGGTGTCCAAATTTCCATTTTTCAACACAAGGTAAGGTGACCATTTTGACAAGATTTTTGATGAGACACGACGCCCAAAGAACTCATAACTTGCACGCAATGAAATTAAACTCACGCATCTCAAAATATACGCACGCGACAAAAGAATCCGTAAAACAAAACTCCAAAAAATTCAACAAAACTCACACAACTAAAAATTCCCAAGAAACTCCGACTCAAAAGCATGGAAATAACTCTTCCTTTAAAACCATTGACATACGTGGAAGAGATCCAATGTCAAGGTCAAAATTCCCCAGCTACTTGACCATTAACTCAAAAAGCGTTAAAACACAAATATTTCGACATCCAAAAATAGCATTTAAACACAAGACGTGAATAAAGAGAGTTTTGATAACAATTTGAAATCAGGTGCAACAAAACCATTTTAAGCATGCTTATGCTCATAGTTTAAAATATGTTGAGTCCTAAATGTTTTGCCAAAACGTTATAAGGTAATTTACTTTATGGTTGGCGATCATGAAAAGCAATTTATGCAACCTTATTTTAGAAATAAATTTAATGCATGAATTCGGTCGGCACTCACATCTTAATATTATGCTTCCCAACATCCCGACGTACTATAATCAACCGGATGCCTCAGGCATCATAGGGCAACCATCCCATTAATTTATTTACAAATCTCCTCGAAATAGAATCGAGCTAACAAGATATAGTTCTAATTCCACCAACGAATATGGCTCAAGATGATTAACTTAATGCGTTCTACGCACTTACTATCATCCCAAAGAGACATTGCTATAAACAACAATCATTCCTTAGCTTACTCGCTTAGAAAATTTCGCACTACTCTAACGGTCAACATACCAAGGTAGAGCAGGTAAACACAAGCACGAGAAAGGGTAAGGAAGAGTTTAACTGAAATACGCACGAAAGAAACGTACCGCTACGTCTACCAATTGTCATAACATTAGCAAACCAATTACACTCACATAAAATATCCTCATAATCACATTAGCTAAGTCAGATTATGAACATATAACACATAAGGGTTCTTGTTACCGTCATCACAACGCCTAGTGAACATAACTTCCGTCGACTCTAAGACTGTCCCATCTTAGAAGTTCTACCCAATCTCACAATTGATGCCTATCAACTCAGTCTAAGTCTAGACATCTTACATTCATGCCTAGTTCGCTTAAACTAGAGCTCTGATACCAACTTGTAACACTCTAAAATTCAGAGTAAATTAAAACCTGGAAATATGGCAACAAGACATCCGTATTGATATAAACTTCCCATAAAGGGGATCAGTCCTTAAGGCTATTGTTAGGTCTGATTTTATAGTAATCATTGTATTTATAGGGCTTGGTCAAATACTGTGTTTAGTGTCCTATTCTGTGTTGTATTGACCAAGGGTATTTAAGTCCCTTTGGTCTTTGTTCTTTGAAAGAATTCACACGCTCATATCAATACACTCTTACTTTGCGCACTAAGTCTCTCTCTCTCTACTTTCTCTCTCTAAGAATCAGTGATCTTGGACTTTCAATTGGTATCAGAGCAATCTGAATCTTGAGAGGATTGAGAGATTGTTTTTCTGTATCTGAATTGGTGATTGAAATTCTTGAATTTTTCAAGAAAATCTCATTTTCTTGATTTATCATCAAATTTGGATGTGTTAGTGATCGATTTGTTTTGTTTTTAGATTCATTAGTTTCGTTTTTGATAATCGATCATATTTGTTTCAAGTTGTTTTTCAAGAAAAACAGTTTTAGTTCATCAATTTTGAGTTTTAAAAAGTTTTCTGGAAAATACGAGTTTGGTTCTGTTACATTTACGTTTTTGAGTTTTAGAAGTTTTTAATCGAAATTGTTGTTTGAATTGTGTTAAAAAGGTGTTTTCGATAATCAGTGCATAAATTTCTTGTTTTCATTTGATCTTGCAAGTTTTTATTTGAGTTTTTGTAATTTGCGCATGTTC
Source organism: Arctium minus (assembly GCA_954870635.1). Classification (NCBI taxonomy): domain Eukaryota; kingdom Viridiplantae; phylum Streptophyta; class Magnoliopsida; order Asterales; family Asteraceae; genus Arctium; species Arctium minus. The sequence continues at coordinate 94,669,951 of OX941084.1, forward strand.
ATATCACTTTGCGCAAGATTCATCCTAGTTTGCGCAAGATTCATATTAAGTTGCGTGTTCTACTAATTCTGCTTGTATTTTTCAGGGTTTGCGCATCAACCGTCTTACGCAAAGTTGATTTTCGGATTCCCTCTACATACGCAAAGTCTGCTTTGCGCATCCCTCTACATACACAAAGTCTACTTTGTACATCCCTCTTCATACGCAAAGTCTACTTTGCGCATCCTTCTACATACGCAAAGCTAACTTTGCGTACCCTCCTTCACACGCAAAATCCTGTTTGCGTATCAGTCTTCACACGCAAAGCCGTTTTTGCCCATCTGCCTTAATACGCAAAGCTCTTGTTTGCGTCCTCTTACTGACACGCAAAGTTCTACTTTGCGCAAGCTCTAGACTTAGAAATATTTCTGAACATCAGAAATGGATTCTGCCAAGTTTTCTTTCCAAGCTAGGTTCTACTCTAATGATCTGATGATGCAATTGGGAACAGATACTCGTCCACCAATTTTAATCAACGAAGAAGAGTTTACACAGTGGCAAGATAGGTTTATTAATTTCATTGAGCGTCAGACTAATGGAGAGAATATGATGAAATCTTTATCTGAAGGACCATTTGTCAGGCCAAAAAATGACATTCCTTTGATTGCTGATGAAATCAAACGCGAAAAAGCCGATAGAGAAGCAAAGTCCAGTTTGATGCTAGCTCTGCCTAACTCAATTTACAATCGAATTGATTGTTTCAAACATGATCCAAACATAATGTGGACTCAATTAGAAAATATCATGCTTGGGTCATCAGTTGCTACTCAAATTCGTCAGACACGATTCATGAATAACTTTGAGGAATTTAAGGCAAAGGACAATGAATCTCTGAAGGTTATATTTGACCGGTTTTGCGCTGTTATTAATGATCTAAGAAAGATTAAAGTGGAAAAGACTGATCTTGAGACGAATCTGAAATTCCTCAATGCTCTTTAGCCTGAATGGAACAAATCATGTCATAGACTGAGGAACGATGTTCGAATCTCAACAATGCAGATTCAAGAACTATATGAGATTCTGATGACTGATGAGAGCTTGGTGCTTGAAAAGAAGGCCAAACTGGACAAAAAGAACAAGAAGACAGTTGATCTGATTGCTCTTATCACGAAGCAACTAACTGAACAAGCATTGTCTGATAACGCTTACACCGGGTCAACTGAAGATGATGGTGAAGCTTTAGAAAAAGCTATGATCCTTCTCTCTCAGCATTACCATAAGAAGTTTCAACCACGATCTGGTTCCAACACTTCTCGCTTCACTTCTGCTTCTACAGTCAAAGTGCCCGAGCCTAAAACTGCATCTTGTTATAACTGTGGAAAGTCGGGCCACTACTCAAAGGAGTGTCGAGCTAAGAAGGTTAGGGACTCCGCTTACTACAGGAAGAAAATGGAACTAGCAGAAAAGAGAGAGAACGGAACTGCTTTGCTGGCCGAGGAAGAATTCTGGCTGGATCACTCTGACGACGAAGCTGCAAACGTTGAGATCACCCATTTGTGCTTAGTCAGAGATAATCAGTCAGACGATTCTGATACGGATGAGGATGAGGTATATTCTGAATTTGACTATAATTTCATTACCTCTCAGATGAATATCATAATTAATGCTTTGTCTGATTTACGTTCTAAGTTGTTATCTGAAAAGAATTTAAATGTTGAAAATTCAGATTTGATTGACAAACTGAAAATTTCTTTGAAAGATGAAAAATCTATTTTAGACAATACAAAAGACATCTTTCAAAAGATATTGGATGATTTGGAAATTTCAAATAAGACTTATCTTGAGTCTTTGACTAAAATGACTTCTTTAGAAGATGAATTTTCAGATAAAATAAATAAATTAGAAGATAAGCTTTATCGAAGAAACCAATCTGAACAAACAATTTTTATGAATAAACCGAGGAGTGAAGAAGCTTTAAAACAAATGTGGGGTCTTGGTTTTGAAAATCCTCATTGTTTAAACAATGCAATTGAAAAATCCCCAACTTTATATAAATACGATTATCTGACTCTTGCTCATTATGCTCCTCAATTTAAGATTGATTGGATGAATGAGAAGCAAGTGTTAGAAATGGAAAATGAGAAAAGGATGATTAATAAGAAAATCGAAATTCCTTTTGTATACACAAGTGAAAATGCCAAATATTTTCCTGATAAATCAAGAAGAGGTAGAAAAGGTTTAATTGATATATCTTCTATCAAATCTTCAGTTTTTGATGATTTTGTTCCTTCTTATGCCTCTGATTCTGATAAGGAAAATATTTCTCCAATCATTTATGATTCGAAGAAATATACTCCTCCGTTAGTTTTAGAAGGCAAAATCATCGATCTTGAAGATAAGATAGAAGATCAAAATATTTTGAAGGAAATTGAATCTGATATTATTATTTCTTTCATGACTTCTAGTCTAGAAGAAAATTTATTTTCTCAAAAATCAGATTCTATTTCTAACCTTTCTTGTGATTATAAGGAAAACAAAAAGGAAGTTTCCAATTTTAAAATCTTTTCTCAAAATTATTCAGACTCCGAGGCAAATTAAGATTTATTAGTTTATCAGATTGGTTGCTTAGATAAATTTATTTCTTCTGATTTAAATATTAAGTCTAAAATTCTTGATGATTCTTTTACGCTCAATGATCAATATTATAAACCTAAACATAAAAGAAGACGGTAAAAGAAGTCAAAGAAACGAGATACAGTTCTTTCTGACAGTTCTAATTCTTCTGATTCAATTCTTACAGATAGGACTTTGAGCAATCAGTCAAAGAAGCAAATCTAGAGAGTGAAGCGGACATCTGATGAACATATTTTTGATGGGGATAAATGTGTAGACAAACTTTACAATAGTGATTCATTTGCTATATGAAATAAAATTTCAAAATACTCTATAAAGCAAATGATTCGACTTTCAAAACATGTCTCATGTTCTTCCTCAGATTCTAGTTCTGGTGATTATGCTTTATCTTCTGATGGTTGTGCTTATTATTCTGATGATATTTCTCCTACTTCTCGTCTCAAATTTGCTTATAATTTCCCCATAAGAACTGCAACTAACAAACACGGGCCCAAATACAAGTGGGTACCCAAATCTTTATCTGATTCAAAGTTGCAGGCATCACATGTTAAGGGGGAGTAAGGGAAATTGGCTTCTGAGTACTTCAGCTCAGGACCCGTACTTCATAGACTACGACTTCTGAACAAATCAGTTTAGAACTCGTTCTTCAATGATTTAAGCTTCTGACTAAATGAGATAATGTGAGTACATCAATTTTATTTCCGCTGCATTTTATCTCTGATTATGATGAGTTCCAGTTTTTCTCATTATTTTTCAATAATCTGAGCTTCTTCAACTATTTCTTAATTTTGTATAACCCAATTTTTTAATTTGAGACAATTTATTTTTATAATGTGAAAGATGAAATAACTGAATTTTATTTTGTTCCAACTAAATATCAATTTGCCGAATTCTTTACATTTTGTCTTTAATGAAAATTTTTAACATCGGCATATTGAGTTTTAAAAATTTAAATCTTTACAAATTTTATTCTATAAAGTAAAGTTTTCCATTTTTTCTTTCTTTTGAATAAAATATGTGTCTAAGATAAATTTTCAAGTTCTTTTGTTTATATTAAAGTTTTTATATGATCAAATTTCAAGTCTTACAAAAGTCGAAAAGTCAGCAACATGTTTGAAACTTTTATTACTGCTTTAAAGTTGTGTGATTCGGGATATTTATAGTTTACAATGCTTGAAAAATTCTAAAAAGTCAAAATTTTGATTGTAATGAAAATATGGGCTAATTACTTTTATGTAAAACTGAGTGATTGAGATGAATTTTAAATTCTTAAAATTCAGAAATTTCTAAGTTTAAAAGTTTGTACCTGTGGCCTTTCTGGTTTGGGAAAGTAAGTTCTTCAGGATGCTTGTCATCTGGTCCCCTAAGGTTATTTGATCTGGGAGTGATCGAACCCAAATCCTTCAATAGAACCAGATCGAAAGTCATGTTCTACTGGTATGAATGGGTTTAGGGTATGTCGATGTAGTCTTTCTGATCTGGGAGAGTAAGTTCCAAGGGGTTCTTGACACCTAGTCCCCTAAGGCCAACTGGTTTGGGAGCGACTGATCCAAATCCTGCAATAGGGTCAGATAGAAAGTTACGTTTAGGGCATGTTCTTTACTTAATAAACTTTTTGATCAAAAGATGTCAAAGTGCACAAGCTTAAAAAATGCCAAAGAGCACACTCATGTTAAGATGTCAATGTGCACACTGCTAAAAAGATGCCAATGAGCACACATCTCATGATACTTGGTGAGCTGTTTAAGTTGCGATAAACCTATAAATTTGTGATAATCTTAATTTTTGATGGATTAGTGTGAGTTCATGCAAAGTTCTCTATTATATTTTTAGAATTGCATTTTCTTGAAGCTAATCGAAGATTCGCATGTGAGCACACTGAATAGATTGCTGGAAGTTTTTGAAACTGAACATGTTTTAACTTGATATGCAATAAAACTTGTTCTTGTATCCAACAACACACGATTGATTTCAACTGATTGATAAATCTGTGATATTTTACTGAGTAGACTTTAATTTGTTTAGTGTTTAAAATTTTATATGTTTAGTCGTTTCAAAATTTACATTCAGTATATTTTTCTTTCTACATTAATATTTGATCATTGTGTTCTCATAAATATATTTTAATGGGTTTATACATTATTCAAGGGGGAGTGAACAAAGAGAATGTTTTTCAAAGATTATATTTGTTTTTGAGGGGGAGTATTTGATTTTCCCTTATGAATGCTAACTTGAATTGTCATATCTAGTGCATTTGTGTAGGGGGAGTCAAAGAGCTAATCAGGTAAAATTTTCAGACTCCAAGTCAGCTTTGCGCAACAAGCGTCATGCGAAAACCTCACCTTGCGCATCCAGCGTGACACGCAAACCTTGTTTTGCGCATCCAGCTTGTTAAGTCTAAATATTGTATCCAAGATTTAATAGGAAAGTCAAATATGTAAAAGTCAACTTTGACATTGTAAAAGCTAGTTTAGTTTCCTTAGTCATTAAGGATTTGTAATAGATAGATGGTATATATAGTTTGGTTTGTGTAATCATGTAATAACGAACTAGAGGCATTTGCATTTTGTAATATCTAGAGTGTGTGAAATACAAGATCTACTTTCTCTCTCTAGACTCTCTCTCTAGTTCTTGATCTTAATGTTCATATCTTGAGTAATTAGCTTGATTGATTGGGATTTATGTTCAACAATTGGTATCAGAGCTATACCAAACTTTTCAGAATGATTTGATCAGAGTTTGAATTGAAATTTGTGTGTTTTTTAATCGAATTTTGAGTTTTTTCGAAAATATTTTCAAGAAACGAGTTTCTTACTGTTTCATCAGAATTTTATTGATAAATTCGTTTTTAATGCAAGAAAATGGATTCATTGTGTTCGATTTATGTTGGTGATTGATTGTTGTTTTGATTCCATCTCGAAATTCAAACAAAATCGGTTTCAATTTTTGATTTTTGAGATTTTTGTGAAAAACGTGTTCTGTCACTGTTCTTGATCGAGATTATTCGATTTAGAGTGTTTTGATCGAATTTATCAATTGAATTGTATTAAAAACTTGTTTTCGATTAAGTGTGTGCAATTTGTTTGGGTTTAATTTCATTGTTATGATTGATTTTGCAGATTTATAGTCGAGTGTTACTATGCGGGTCATTCATAGTAGTATGTGGGTCATTCATATTAGTATGCGGGTCATTCATTATAGTATGCAGGTTATCTCTCTTGCGTATCTGTCGACACACGCATAGCACATCTTCAAGTGTGTGTCCTTCTGAACCCGCACATCTTCAAGTGCGTGCCCTGTTGAACCCGCACATCTTCAAGTGCGTGTCCTTCTGAACCCGCACATCTTCAAGTGCGTGCCCTGTTGAACCCGCACATCTTCAAGTGCGTGTCCTTCTTCACCCGCATAGTTCATTGTGTGGTTCAGGCTACATATGCATAGCCTGTTGTGCGTTTCCTCTTTGACCCGAATTCCTCAATTGTGCGGGTCTCACTGTCAGTTTAAAAAAAAAAAAGTCTGGAAAAATTTTTTGGTCATCTTTGGAAATATTTTTTTTCTACACTGCGAAATAACAAGTATTGTTCAAATTTCAATTTTCACGAAATATTTTTTTTAAGATTTCAATTTGATCTGATTTTTGATTTTCTGATACATAAGTTTGGAACGATCATTCATATTAAGCCAATTACTCATTAATCATGGGATTTATTTCAGATCTTGAAGAGAAGAATAGCAAGTTGAAACTAGAGAACATTAATCTGGCTCTTGCAGTTGATTTTCATTCACAAAAGTCAAGAGAGTATTTTACTGAAGTCATATCACTGAAAGAAGAAATCAGTACCTTAAAGAATATCAGTGCTGGGCAGAATGAAGAGAAGATAAAGAGATTGGAATCTGAGAACATTGAGCTGAGAAAGAATTTATCTGATTTGGAAAAACAGCTTGATGCAAATAAAGCTGATCTTGAAAATGAAAAGAAAAGTTTTTCAAAGAAGTTCTCAGATTTCTCAAAGAAGAGTTATGAAGAAAAGAAGTCAGTGGAGCTTAAATGCATTAAACTTTCTCAACAAATCTCAGATTTTGAGAAAGTACTGATCTTGGAAAGAGAGAAGTTTGATAAAGAAAAGAAGGCCATAGAACAGAAGAATGTAGAATTCTTTAAAGAGTTATCTGGCCAGCGAAATAATTCAGAAAAAGGGTTTGAAGAAGAAAGATTAATATTTGAATTTGAAATCATGAAACTGACTTCCAAATTGTCTGAACTGTCTGCATCTGCGCTGAATGAACAAAGAACGAAGTCTGAATTCAAGACAAAGATTGACCAGCTTGTGAAAAAAAGAGACGACTTTGCCTCAAAGATCAAAGAGCTTGAAAAATCTATTTCAAGTTCAAATCAGAAATTTATCTCTTCACAAAGGTCAGTCAAATCTTTTAATCAGATTCGTCGCACTAACATTTTCTATGATGATTATTTAGATGGTTCAGATACTTATCCAAGGAGAAGAAGTTTCAAGAAAGAGAAACAGGTTTGGCAAAAGAAACCAGTCCAAGATGATAAGGAAAATGAGCTGAAAGAGAAGAAATCATGTGTACATGTACACAAAGCAAAGAAGAACAAAGCACCTAACGGTAAGAAGTTTTATTGTTCTATTTGTTGTACACATGATCATTTTCATAAAACAAATGATCATTACTGGTATGGATCTTACTCTGTATCCCCCACACGCACTGCAACTAACAGTTCTGGACCCAAATACCAGTGGGTACCAAAGAAGAATATTGATATTGTGTTGCAGGCACCTCAATCCAAGGGGGAGTGAGAGATCAATGGCTCTTGAATAACACAGTTCAAGACCCAAACCTAAATGTCAAGACAATGGCTTCTAAGCACATCAGCTTAGGACCCGGTCTTCAACAGAGTTTGACTTCTAAACACAACAGTTTAGGACTCGGACCTCAGTGATCAAAAAGACCTTACTCCTGTGTTTTTGCATCCGATGGATATTGATGGTCTCCATCCCAAGTGAATTGATCTGATCTCTATCCTATACTTTTTCAATGCTAGATTTTTCTGATATTGATGGTCTAACAATTCAAAAGGGAGTGTTTGATCTCTATCCTGTTTTAACTGACATATTTCAGATGCTTAATTTAAGGGGGAGTAAAGGTGATGACTTCTGATTATTTCAGATCAGAACTCATTCTATAAACCGTTTTACTGCTTTCTGTCTTTTATTTTTAAATAAATAATATGAATAAAGTGGCTTCTGATCACATGACAGATCAGGACCCGTTTTTCAACTATCAAAGAAGGATATTATGCTAATATCCAGGGGGAGCTCAAAAGATATAAATCATTTGATCATGATTTGAGGGGGAGCCACAAAGGTAAAAATCTTCTGATCCTAGATCTCTGATTGTTTGAAAGAAGGACAACTTTTGAACATGAAAAACCTTTTCTTAAATGTTCAAACCACTTCTTATTCTCAAACGGTTTTATGAATTTAGAAGTGTGACTTTTAAATGTTTTTCAATTTTTGTGCTTTATTGTTTAACTGACCGTGTGTTTCCAAAGATCAATACTTGTGTATTATCTTGTCCATATACTGTCAAGTATTCATACACATCGGTTCAGTATTTTGTTTGAAATTGTTATTACCATGTCTCAAATTCAAATAATTTTTCGATGGTAATACCCCCGTTTGAAGTTCAAAGTTGATGAGCATCATACATTTTTTTTTATATTTATGCTTTCATTGATAAATTGTTTATATTTGTTCATATAAACAAAATATCCAATTCTTTGATACCCTAGCTATTTCATTTGATCTGCTTTTAATCATTGTCAGATTCTCAAAACAATTCTCTTGATTTCATATTCATTCATTCAATATCCTTGTTTTGAGAAATCTTCAATGTTCAAATGCTCAAATTTCATTCATATTTTTAAATAATTGATTTCTTGTGCTTCATTTCAAGAAAATCATTGATCAACATGTACTTTTAGGAACATGGGATTCGTGTGTGAGCTTAAACAGAACTTCCATGGATTCATGCAACCTGTGTTTCCTACCCAGGAAGTTATCCTTGAGTGATTGAGGGGTGAGGGGTTAAAATCAAAGAGTGGGGGAGATAACTCATCCGGTTGAGTTATTCTCATTGTGCTGAGTGGAAAAATGGAAATGGGAGTTTGGTTAGATGTGAGCTTATATGTTTAAAAGAAAGAGGGTGTGAGAACAGAGTTAAAAGAATATCAGAACTCTGCACCAAACATCTTTCTGAGCCGGGCAGCCACATTACTGATTGGTTCACATTTCTTTGGTGACCATCATTGAAATAGGCAAATAGCCCATGCCATCTCTTGCATACAACCTCACCAGCTACTCATTCTTTTCTTAAAAAGAGAATGTTTCACATTTTCTGGGGAAGCAGCACATAATCTATCGGATCTTATCTTGGAAGATACTGATATTGAAAAAGAAGGAAAGTTGCCCCACCTTCGACCCTTTCTCATGCACATTGAGTCCATGTATAATCATTGCTGTCACAGTGATTTACAGACTTTGAGCCTTATGAAACACAATCATTGTGCTAATTCTTTCAAAACACAAGCACGAGCACACAGAGAATATGTTTTTCTGTCAGAACATTCATAGAATTACCTTGTGTCTTTCAATGATTGAATGGAAGTCCTGGGGAGTCAACATCAAACCAGCTCCTTACATTGTACATCTGTTGTACACAGTAACTTCGTGTTACTGACAGGCATTTCTAACTGTTTCATTTGTTGAATCAGGGTTACACGCTCATTATGTCTGAATTTGCAACAATTTGGATATATACAGTTCATGATTCGGCTCTTCAGATCAAAGTGCGAAATTTGTCAAAAGGGGAGATTGTTAGTTGATCTCAAAGGGGAAAATCAAAGTCTGAGCTGAAATTGATGAAGTTTTGATGATAATTATGCTCACATCATCAAAAAGGGGGAGAATGTTACAAAGATCAATTTCAAAGATGAAGAGTTGTCAAAGTTTGTCAAAGTTCAAGTCAGAATTTCAAATTGCTTCCGCTGATTTAAAGTTCAAGTCTGATAAAGAAATTCAAAGCCAAAAGATTCTGAAGGAAGAATGTTCAAAGAAAATTTGATGATTCAAGAAAGTTTGTTTCTTCCAAAGATGATTCAGAGATCAAAGTGATGAAGATACAATTTTGTTTGAAGACGAAAGATTTTTCAGAAATGAAGTTTCAAGTTTCAAAGAAGTTTGAAGAATTTCCTGTTTTGTTCAAGGCATGTTGACTTTCCAAAGCTTCAAAGATTGAAAAGACTTTCCAAGATTCTTCAAAAGCTGCAAAAGAGCAAAGTTTTTGAAAGCTTCAAGAGACAAAAGATGAAGAATCAAGAGTTGAAGATCTTCATCAAATTTTTATTAAATCTTGAATACAAAAGGGGAGATTGTTAAGTCTAAATATTGTATCCAAGATTTAATAGGAAAGTCAAATATGTAAAAGTCAACTTTGACATTGTAAAAGCTAGTTTAGTTTCCTTAGTCATTAAGGCTTTGTAATAGATAGATGGTATATATAGTTTGGTTTGTGTAATCATGTAATAACGAACTAGAGGCATTTGCATATTGTAATTCTAGAGTTGGTGTAATTCAAGATCTACTTTCTCTCTCTAGACTTTCTCTCTCTAGTTCCTGATCTAAATGTTCATATTTTGAGTAATTAGCTTGATTGATTGGGATTTTATGTTCAACACCAAGATTACAAACTTTCTCTCTCTAGAACTCTCTCTCTCTCTACAGATTTCTCTCTCCAAAACGTATTCTCTAAAATTCTCAATAATACTTCTTGTTGTTCAACTACCACAAAAATACAAGGAACAATGTATTTATATCCACAACTAAAATACAAGAAAACTAAAATACAAAATACAAATACAATACACTTTGACATTATTACAAAAGACTTTGACTTTGATAAGAGTTGACTTTTTCAGCTTTAACTTTCTTGAACTTTGACCTTCAGTCTTCTTGATCTTGTATCCAACATATTTATGCTCTAACAAAGACTCGCACTTCAATGCTCAAAAGTCTTTACTCCCAGTTTTTATATGGATATCTAAACCTCGTGTTTCTTAATTTCTCTTGTTCAGACCCGTCATATGTGGTACTTGGATAGCGGATGTTCCAATCATATGACCGGGCAGAAAAGTCTGTTGACTAACTTTACAGAGAAATACTGCGGCACAGTTCGCTTTGGTAACGATCAGTTTTCACCAATTATGGGTTATGGTGATGTGGTACACGAAAATGTCACGATTAAGAAGGTGAGCTATGTTGAAGGCTTAGGACACAACCTTTTTAGTATTGGGCAGTTCTGTGACAAAGACTTAGAGGTTAATTTCAAGGCCAAGAAGTGTTCGGTACGCACTGAGAACGGGAAAGAACTCTTGGTCGAAACTCGCAAGTCAAACCTCTACACCAACAACTTTTCAAAAGTCCAGACTGACAATCAAGTGTGTCTACTCTCGAAAGCCTCAATGCAACAAAGTTGACTATGGAATCGACGGCTCTCTCACCTCAACTTTCGGTACATCAATAAACTGGTCAGTAAAAAGCTAGTAAAAGGACTTCCTGAACTCAAGTACGAAAAAGAACACTTGTGTGCAGCGTGTGAAAAAGGGAAGATGAAGAGAGTTGCACACAAACCGAAGCCTGAACCGAGTACCAACTCTCCTTTAGAGTTGTTGCATATGGATCACTGTGGTCCTATGTGAACGCAAAGCTTAGGCGGAAAGAAATACGTGTTAGTTATTGTGGACGATTATTCGCGGTACACGTGGGTCAAATTTCTACGGTCTAAAGATGATCCAGGTGAATCTGCAGAAACCAGTCAAGCTTCTTCGAACTGACAATGGCACAGAGTTTAAGAACAAGACAGTTGAAGAGTATCTCGAATCAGTCGGGATAAGACATCAATACTCTGTTGCACGTACGCCTGAACAGAATGGAGTAGTCGAAAGGCGAAACCGTACGCTAGTCGAGGCCGCTCGTACTATGCTCAGTCAATCCGACTTACCTCTATTCCTGTGGGCTGAAGTTGTGTCAACTGCGTGTTACACTCAAAATCGGTCCATGATACACCGTCGATTTCAGAAGACTCCGTATGCGTTAATCAACAACCGAACACCAACCATTAAATATTTTCATGTTTTTGGTTGTAAGTGTTTTGTGCTAAATGATAGAGAGAGTCTGAATAAGTTCAACGCCAAGGTAGATGAGGGCATCTTTATCGGCTATTCTTCGACATCTGCTGCATACCGTGTATACCTGAAGAAGTCAAAGAATGTGGTTGAGAGCGTCAATGTTACATTCGACGACGATATGGCTTTTGAAAACTTCAGTTCAGAACCCATGATAACAGGAGTATTAGCTTCTGGACAAACCAGTCCAGAACCTGTGTCTCAAGCGAACAAATCAGATGAAGCATCATCGTCTTCTAATCATTTATCTGATTTAGATATTTTATTTGAATTGTTTTATGATGAATATCTTGGATCTAATGTGAATAAACCTGTTGTGGTTGACAGGATTGAAGATTCAACGATTGATCATCCAACCACTTCAGATGTTTCTACTGAACCAAATTCCCCGATTCAGCAAGATATTCCAGTTCAAATGCCTACTCCAATAGTTGAAGTTGTATCTACTAATGATGAGTCAGAAGTTGCTGAGTTAGTAGGATGTGATGTAAGAACAGTTCAACAGACTGGACAAGCTATACCTACTGAAGCTTCTGCACCAATTACTTCAACTGAATCCCTTCCTCATGATGTTCAAACTGAAGAACCTGAAAGTGGATTTTTAGATGACAACCATGATCAATATTCATCTACTCCACTCCCTCATGAACATCGCTGGACCAAAGAGCACCCTATTCACCAAGTAATTGGAGATCTTAACAAGCCGGTGCAAACTAGGTCAGCAACTTTGAATCAATGTATGCATGACTCATTCCTCAGCAAAATAGAGCCTACTCGAGTATTAGAAGCTCTTGCTGATTTGGATTGGGTGTCTGCCATGCAAGAAGAGTTAAACCAGTTTGAAGCCCTGAAGGTTTGGAGGCTAGTGCCAAAACCAGAAGGAAAGACCGTGATTGGAACTAAATGGGTATTCCAAAACAAGAAGGACGAAGATGGTATTGTTATAAGGAACAAAGCCAGACTTGTTGCCAAGGGATATAGGCAAGAGGAAGGCATAGATTATGACAAGACGTATGCTCCAGTAGCGCGTATAGAGGCAATACGCATGTTTCTAGCCTACGCAGCTCACAAGAATTTCACTGTCTACCAGATGGACGTGAAAACTACCTTTCTAAATGGCATACTTAAGGAAGAAGTCTACGTCTCTCAGCCAGAAGGGTTTGTAAATCCAGATAAGCCTAATCACGTCTACATCTTGGATAAAGCCTTGTATGTTCTGAAACAAGCACCTCGCGCCTGGTATGATGTTCTATCTCAATTCTTGGTCAAGTCAGGTTTTTCAAAAGGTAAAGTCGATACCACTTTGTTTATTAAAAAGGAGAAAGTTGATATCATTCTTATTCAGATATATGTAGATGATATTATATTTGGTTCTACAAATCCCAAATAATGTAAGAACTTTTCAAATCTCATGGTGTCACGATTTCAAATGAGTATGATGGGAGAGATGAATTTCTTTCTCGGATTACAAATAAAATAGTTTTCAACGGGGATTTTCATTAATCAATCTAAGTACATTTTTTATATTTTGTGGAGATTCAAAATGGAAAATTGTAAACCGATTGGAACCCCAATGGCACCAGGTACTAAGATTAGCATTGATTCTTCAGGAAAAAGTGTTGATGTTAGGACTTATAGAGGTATGATAGGGTCTTTAATGTATCTTACTTCAAGTAGACCAGATATAATGTTTTCAACATGCTTGTGTGCAAGATATCAGGCTGATCCTAAAGAATCCCATTTAGCTGCTGTCAAATGGATCTTTAGATATCTGAAGGGGACTGCAAATCTTGGTCTGTGGTATCCTAAGGATACAGGGTTTGAACTAACTGCTTATTCAGACGCAGATCATGCAGGGTGCATGTTGGACAGGAAGAGCACTTTAGGTCACATTCAATTTCTTGGAGACAAGCTCGTAAGCTGGGCGTCAAAGAAACAATTATGTGTTTCCACATCGACTGCTAAAGCAGAGTATGTAGTTGCTGCCAGTTGCTGCTCTCAGGTCTTGTGGATGCGAACACAGCTTCGAGACTTTGGATTCAAGTTTGATAAAATACCGATCTATTGTGACTCGAAGAGCGCTATCGCCATATCAGCTAATCCTGTGCACCACACTAAAACAAAGCACATTGATGTCAGGTATCATTTTATAAAAGATAATGTAGAAAAAGGTACAATAGAACTTTACTTTGTAAAAACTGATTACCAACTTGCTAATTTGTTTACCAAACCTTTAGATGAAAAGAGATTCAATTTTCTTGTATCTAAGCTGGGGATGCTAAATCTCAAGGTCTAATCAGTAATTATGTATTAAAGTTTCTTTTATTGTAATTTTTCATCATTTCTTTATCATTATTTCTGAAAGATATCTGCACTTTAATTGTTTGTTCATGATCTCAGGGGGAGTGTGAGAAGTACTTCATAAATGATCATTGTTATCTTGAGGGGGAGCATATCTAATTTCTGCATTTACTTATCTGTCAAATTTTAGTGATGCATGATTTTAGGGGGAGCTTTACAAGTCAAAGGAGTATGGCTAGGATTTCTAATTACTTCAGATCATAACTCGTACTTTAATTGTTTTACTGCTTTATGTCATTTTAATTTCTGTGAATAAAGTTGCTTTGACTATGACCTTAAGACTTTTGCAGTTTGAGAGATGCTTACAAGATCATATCTTTATGACTTTAAGCTTGACTTCATGAGATGTAAGACTGCACGCAAAAGGTATTATTCTTTATCTTCATCTCATCTATGGTTGAAAGAAGGACAACTTTCAATCATAAGAAAAACCTGTTCTTAAATGTTCAAACCACTTCCCGATTCTCAAATGGATTTCATGAATTGGAAGTGTGATTTTAAATGTTTTCTGAGCATACATACATTTGACTTGTTTTTGAGCTTTAACTGATAAAGTTAAATCACCTGAGCAACACATGCTTTATAGAAAAACATGGGATTTCATTGTGCTTGGACTAAATTGAACTTCTATGGATTCACATTAACCAGTGTTTCCTACCCAAGAAGTTAATCCATAGTGATTGAGTGTGAGGATTCAAAAGAAATGAGTGTGGGACGTGCGTGGAGGTGAAAAAGTAAAAGAGAGTTTGGTTAGATGTGAGTTTAATGATAAAAACAAAGAGGGTTTGAGATCAGAGTAAAAGAATACCAGACTCTGCACCAACTACTTTCTGAGCCGGGTAGCCACATTTCTAATGTTTCACAATTCTTTGGTGAACGTTATTGAAACAGGCAACTAGCCCAACCCAACTCTTAACAGTACCCCACCAGCCACTCATTTTCTTCTTAACAAGAAAATGTTTCATTTTCAAAGGGGACGCAGCACATATACTATCTGGTTTTCATTTGGAAAATCTGGATATTGAAAAGACGGAAGTCTGCCCCACCTTCATAGTTCACTAATGCACATTGAGTCTGTGTTTAACTAACTGTTGTCTCAGTGGTTTACACAATATTGAGCCTATATAAGCAATCATCTGTGCTTAATTCTTTCAATCCCTTGCACGAACACACAAGGAATTTGTTTCTTTATCATAACGTTCATAGAAATTGCCTTTGTGGTGTTTCGATGATTGAATGGAAGCCCTGGGGGAGTGAACATCAAAAAGCTCCTTTCCAATGTGTATTCGTTACACACAGTGACTTCGTGTTACTAACAGGCATTTTTAACTGATTCATTTGTTGATTCAGGTGTTACATTCTTATTCTCTCTAGATTTGAAAAGATCTGGATGAATACATTGTTCGAATTTACGGTGAATCAGAGGCTCGTGGAAGATCAGCATGGTCAAAGACATTTCTTGTTCTAAAGACGTTTTGATGATATCGATGCTCAATTCATCAAAAAGGGGGAGAACTAATCAAGAAATAGAGGAGAACTCAAGATTAAAGAAATGTCCAAGTCAGAAAGTTCAAAGTTTTTGAGAATTTTTCTTTGAAGATACTTTGCTAAAGCATTCTGCGCTAAATCGGGAGATAATTTCTTTCCATCATATGAAAGAGATTTTATCTACATCTTTTGGGAGATTGCTACATTTTGAAGACAAAGAGGGACATTCTTTTTGAGCTTAAAGAGAAGAATTGGATTGCTAAATCTTTTTAGTAATGATCTTGATCCAAAGGGGGAGATTGTTAGATCACAGATTTATTGGATTCAAGATCATCAAGGTTGAAGAAGAAAGATTCAAGAAGTCAAGGTTACAAAGTCACTCTCAATAAAAGTGTAGGTCCTTTGTAATAAATAGTGAAAGTTATTTTTATTTTTATTTATTTTAGTGTTTTTCCTAAAATAGGTATATGACCTATTCCTTGCTAGGGTTGTGTGTGTGCAAGGGTGTGCCATATTGAGTATTATCAGCCGCCACGTTCATATCAAAGAGAAAAAGAGAAAGAGAGCTTAGAGAGAGAAGATATCCACTCAAGAGCAAACCTTGTAATCTTTGGATTGAATATCAAAAACAGGTTTGATTATTCTCTTGTTGTATTTATTGTTATTATTGTGATAAGAAACTGAAATCTCAGGGACTATCACAGTTCGAAGCCCTAAAGGTCTGGAGACTTGTGCCAAAACCGGAAGGAAAGTAACTTTTCTCTCGCCGGAAAATCGTGTTTTGTCATATTTTTGATGCTTTTCTCTTCAGATATGTTTAATTCATCGTGTTGATCAGTTTGCAATTCATTTGAGCAAGAAATTGAAGGTTTGAGCTATTAGACAAAGTCACTGATAAACTTCACCGGAAAAGTTTTTTACTCGCCGGATTTTGTCTGTTACATCGCCGATCATCCTGTTTCACGATGCATGTTTCTGAAAACGTTTATTTGGTGCTTAATGAGACCATTAGAAGCAACAAAAAGGTTCCTTGATCTCAATTTTTTGAAACTAAAGAAAAAAAAGATGCAGTACGTGGGTTTTCATTTTAAAGTGATGATGAATAGTAAACTTAACGGACCGTTAGTGTTCCGTTAGTTTTTCTAACATTTTTGGTCCAACTTCCGTTAGTTTGGTCCAAAATTGTTCCTCATCCCCTACCGTGTAGTGTGTGCCCTATCGTTCCTCCTTCACGCGAAATGTCTACGACTCTCAAGCTGAATTCCTACTCAACTTGCGGTTAACGACGGATTCTTTATTATTAACTAAGATTGCACTCTGTTGTTAACGTCAAACTCCCTCGTTATCATTCTTGTGGGCTTATCGGAACGAGTTGGGTTTCTACATTTCGAGATGATGTTCGTGCACTTAGTCGAGGTTACAGTGTACATTGGATCCAGTTTTAATGTCGAAAATACGAAGAATGAGAGCAACTTTCAAGGGGGATCCGAGCCTACAATTGAAGATGCATCACTAAAGTTTTGTTCAAGAAAATCAAGGGGGAGAGGAGCTTAAAGTCTTGAAGATTATTTACTTTCCAAAACTTTAGGGGGAGAATGTTAGTGTAATATTTTATGTAGAAAGTGTTGGAAAGTAAATAATTTGTAAAAGGCCTTGGGCCTATTGGGCTTTAATGTTGTATGGGCTTGGGCTTAATAATGTAACAAGGTAGTGGTAGGTAGTAGACTATAAATAGAAGTTATATTGTAATAATTCATTTTATCAATTCAATATTACACAATGTAGCTCTCAAAGAATACTTGTTCTCTCTAGTTTAGTTTTTCATTACCAATAAATAAATAAGTCATCTCCTATCCTATCTAGTTACATAATACTGAATTAATGATCAATATCTCAGACCTAACAGATAACTTTCTCAAAATCTGACACTTGTTGAGAAAGTTTTGTACATTTGAGTTCAACTACCTTCTTCTCTTCAAAGGACTTTCTTGAAAAGTCAGAAAATTTCTATGCAAAAGATTTTCTTTCTCTTTCAAATTCTTCTCTTTCTTTCTTTGACTTCTTTTCATCTTGAGATATATGTTCTTTCAGTTCAGTAATCTTCTTCTGAAGCTTAGTATTGTCTCTTTCCAAATCCTTTCTCTACTTTTCAACCATCTTTATCTCCTTTTGAGCTCTTGAGTTGTGTTAATCATAAAATCCCAATTCAATCAAGCAATTACTCATGAATATGATCAAGAACTAGAGAGAGAAACTAGAGAGAGAAAGTAGATCTTGAATATTAACCACAAGTCTGAAAAATTACAATACGTGCTTAGTTCTCTAGTTACAAGATTACAAAAGCCATATCCCTATTTATACCAAGGGAACATGGACAAAGAAAACTAAACACCATTGACTAACTATAACAAAGACAATGTTGACTTTTACAACTTTGACTTTCCTATTAAATCATGGATACAATATTTTGACTTAACAAGTTGTTCATCTCTTTTGTGGCTTTTTCTTTAAGCATGTTTATTTCAACTTCAAGACTAAACACTCTGTCTCTTAACTTGTCTCTTTCAAAGAAGATTTGTGAATTTATCTTTTTCATCCCGTCACACGTCTCTCCAGCAATGTTTGCACGTCTTCTAAGATCATCAATCTCTTTTTGCATCAACTCTATCTTTGACCATGTAGAATTTGCATTTAGTCCTTCAAACTTCTTCAGCTTGGTTTGAAGATTAGAAATCTCTTTTTCTTTTGATTCAAGGATCCCTGCAAAATTGATTTTGGAATTAGCAACACAATCTGAGCAAATAAAATCTTTTTCTAAAACTTTAGAATTATCTTTAAATTTAATGATCTGAACCTGAAGAGATGAATTCTGAATTTTCAGATTCTTATTTTCAGTTTCAAGTGCAGGTATCTCAGGCATATAAGCTAAAGCACAATCTCTCTTTGTTAGAATTGTATTTCCCTTCTCGTCAATGTAAGCCATCTTGAACTCTGAAAAACTATAAGCTTGAAATAATCGTTAACAAAAATCAAAAACTTTAATCATAGTCAGAAATATGTACCCCTACGCAGACTTAGCATGGGGGTCCATTGCGTTCAAGGGGCAATGCCCTTGCGGGGTCGAGGGGCACCGCCCCTAGAAAAAAAAATTTGACAATTAAATCTCATATTGCAGCTTGTAAAAATTTGACTAAGTATAGATTTTGCAGGCTGAAGGACTTTTCGCACACACACTAGAATTCGCACACCACGAGGAATTTACACGACTTGAGATGCGAATTCTATGAAATTCGCACGCTGATGTATGAGAATTCTTGGCAATTCGTATCACTTTTCTATGCGAATTCTGCACTTTTCGCACGCAGGCTTATGCGAATTCTTGACTTTTCGTATATAGGCCTATGTGAATTCTTGACTTTTCGTATATAGGCCTATCCGAATTCTTGACTTAAATTTTTCAAAATACAAGTTCTATGCGAATTCATGCTAGACCCATGTGAATTACTCAGTGTTAGAACAACAATTGTATTCAAGATTAAAATAGAGGGTCTAGTTTGTAATTGTTGTATAGTTGAGGGATTATGTTGTAAAGTCAACTTAAGTTGACTTAGTATAAATAGGTATGTTCCTTGTGTTAGATTCAGTATAAGCACGCGCATTAGACAATATCAGAGTTTGGTAAGAACTTGCACAACACACACATACTTACGTGATATCTGTGATTACAAGTTAGATCTATGACTTCAATGTAATATGCGATTTGATCTAATAAAGTTGTATTCATACTCTGTGTTGTGATTAATATGCTAGTATACTGGGTCACACTCAGATCTTGCGATTTCTTCAGAGTACGATTCGAATTTCCAAAAATTCACCATATCTGATCCAAACTTCAATCAATTGATGTCAAACTTCACAGGATAGATCACGATTATGTTCTGAACAAACCTTTGGCACCAATTTCACCAAAACAACAATGAATCAAATTTTGATTGGCATATGAGAGCAGAGCTTGTGGATCTTGCATGGAGTAATTGAACTGCTTTTTCTGTTTCTGAAGATATTTCATTTCAAATTCTGGAGCAAGTTCATGCTGAGATCTTTTCGGAATATCTCTGCTTGATCGGATCATGCTTCGGATAATTAGTTGTAGAAATCTCTGGTAAGGCGCATAGATAAGTCTCTTGGAAGTATTCTTGCTGACGACTTTTTCGTATAACTCAGTCCAGAAATCCACTGAGTAATCAACATGAAGATCATACACGACAGCATGAAAAAGTCTCAGGGTGTGCATGTTCTTATTGTCAAGACCTGAATTTTTGGAAGTGAAGCATCTGTTGATAACAGAGAACAACTGATAGTAGAATGGTGGAAGATTGGTCTTTTTGAATTCACTGATCTTTGTAAGTGAACCAGTATAACCCAAGGCTAGAATGCCTGCAAATACTTCTGAATCAACTGGATATGGATCAAAATTGGTTCTCCCTCTCTTGAATTTGCTTTCGGTAAGTCCAAGATCCATCTGAGTCTTTGATATGTGAGCACAGAAATGAAGTTGTCAATTCTGAGCCGGAAATATTTGTTGTTGTTGCTTTCAACCACATATTCGATTGTCTTCCAGACTTGCTATAAGCAAATCAATGGAACTGAAGCAGTGTTTGTCAGAGCATGCTGAAGTGGATGTCCTTTCAAAATTTCCACAACAAGTGGATTGACATTCAGATTGTCAAAGTTCACATAATGGTTGTTAGTATATAGCAACAAGTACTCAGACTGGCTTATCAGCGATTGATCATGATCTTCACCAACTTCAGATTGAAAGTGAGATCTTGAGGATGGCATAGGAGTCTCTTTAGAACCATTTGGATCATGTTCATCCATATGGACACTTTGATCATGAATTTGTTCTTCCGCCATTGATTACCTGAAAAATATAACAAGTATTGGATAAAATCCAATATGTTAGTCCAAAACATGTTTTTCAGAAAATCATTTTGATACACGAAGTATCAAGTACAGAAAGAATTGTACTTTAAGTACAGAAAAATAGGCACAGAAAGTTACAAGAGAGCAAAATGTAACTTTGAACAAAATTTTAAAAAATTGACTAAAAAGACACAAACTTGAACTGTACACTTAAAATTTTGAATTGTTCTGACAAAATATGTTGTATTACAAAAACACTTAGAAGATGAAAATCTTGAAAAAATTTATCTAAGTATAGAACTCTCAAGACATTGAAGACTTAGAAAACTCACATGACAATGCTTGCAATGTGACCAAAACTCTCACAGAATGAGAAACTTGCATTAACTTGATATTTACCAAGAACTCGCAAAAATTTCATAACACAACTCTCAAATCCTGAAATATGAACATTAAACCTGAAACTCGCAAGTAATATGAGTTGCCTTAGAACTCTCATAACAAAACTTGGACTTGAACACTGTTCATGAAAATTTTTGAATTTCAAATTTTAACTGTAACATCCCATACTAACTCCATATTCGCTTAAACACATACAGAGCAATTAACTAAAACTTTATAGCAAAATAGTACTATTTATAGACAGCCGGATGTTAAGGTACATATATAAATATATACAATCCCAAAAGTATCTATTCACAAAATAAGGTTGTCCGGTAAGTTAGTCTTCAAAATATCCACTCTTGGTCTCTCAACCCGGATATTCCCCAAGTCTGTATCTAGAACCTGCCACGGAATAACAAACATGGCTGAGCAATAACTCAGTGAACAGATCAATGAAATCAACAATAAACAATATAGGGTAAGTACAAATTATCCCTATAATCATGAAACGATAAAATAAGCAATCGAATATCACAAAGATATAACAAAGGGTTCACGTAATCACCCGTTCCGTGTTTCGTGTTATTCAAGTTCACATAAATCACCCGAATACACTAAACCCGTTGTTCCCAAAGAATGTACGGTTCTATGGGCATAAGTGAGAACTAGCGGTGTGGGCACGACACCCACTAGCCCTCGACTACTATTAAAGTAGTCCTGGTTCTATTCTGTTCCTAGGATATCCATTCGCCCCTATGGCCGGATCAGGTCCAGCGCACTTTCCACGCATACACAAGGACGCCATAGTTATTATAGCCACCATGGAAGCATCACAAAGTCGGTGCCCCGACTAAGTGTCTGGGTAAAGGATCACAACATATGTGATCTAACCGAATCACAAAGATATAACAACAATCAATGAACAATGTCAATATGGCTTGACTCTATCTAGTCGTGCCATTCTCAATCTGATAATATCACGGTCATTGGACCGATTCAACAAACCATATTTATCACATTCCATTCGCGCCTCAGCATTCAGAGTAAAACTCAAGAACCGGGCCAACGGTCCTATTAGGAGCAACAAACTTTGGAAAAGTCCTAAGTCGTGCTCAACTAATGGAACACCAAATGGAATTCAACAAAGAAATTACATGATAAAAATCCAAGCAATGACCAACTCCAAAACTAACTTTTCAGTTAAAGATCGATATAATTATCCAGTTATTATATTAACAATCTGAAATATTTCTTTTGCTCAGTTCATTGTATGTTAAAATGTTCAGATTTAAGTTCCATTTAGCCTGAAATGCAAATTTGGTCCAAACGAGTCCAACAGTCCAAAAAATCCCCATTTCATGAGTTCAAATTCATAAGGTCGAAGAAGTCAGTTCATACGTTCGAGTTCAAAATTAATAGCATTCAGAGTCAAGGTACACCTGCAAACAAGTGAAATCGAAGCAAACCCAGATAGAAAATCAAGTTTTATCTGCAATACAAACTGTTAAGTCAGATTTTATAGTAATCATTGTATTTATAGTCTTGTGCTAATACTATGTTCTTAGTGCTTTTATATCTTGTATTGGCCAAGGGTATTTAAGTCTCTTGTGGCCTTGGTGTTTGTTAAGACATTGAGCGCATATTGAATACAAGAGATACTTTTACTTCATACACTTTCTCTCTCTACTTTCTCTCTCTAAGATTAGATCGATCTTGGATTATCAGTTGGTATAAGAGCCTAATCTTTTCTGAGAGGATTGAGAGAAACAAGATTTGTTTTCTGAATTAGTGTTTAAATCAGAAAATTTGATTGATTTTCTTGATTTTTTCAAGAAAATCTCATTTTTTGATTTTTCATCAAATTCAGATTGAATTTTGATTGAATTTTCTTGTAAATTGGTTCTTTGGATCCGGTTTCAATAGCAGAACATCTTTGATTCACATCGATTCGCAAGAAAATCGTTTTTTGGAGGTCAATTTCAAGATTTTCGAGAAATTAGTTTGTTCGACATCAGATGTTGTTCGTTCGTTGAATTCTGCATGTTTACGATTTTTGATTGTAATTAATTGTAAAATTTGGTTAGAAAATTGTAATAGATCATTTCTGAGTAGTTAAAAATCATTAGATTTGACTTTGTGTTCAGATTTAGAAGGTTTTATCTCATTTTTCGCCAGATCTCGTTTTTGCACCAGTTCTTCAAGGTTTTCGCCATCTCCAATCAGTTCATCAGGGGTTAAGATTCTCGAGCAAAAGTCAGATTCTCGCTATCTTCAGTAGCGCAAATCTCAACTTTGCGCCGGGTTCTTCTTTAGTTTTTTGTCAAGTTCAGAATCTCGCCATCAGTTCTCGCGAAAAGTATATTTTGCGCCATCAGCTCTTCGCGCAAAGTCTTCTTTGCGCCACCTTCTTCTCGCGCAAAACCTACTTTGCGCCACATACGTCTAGCGCAAAACTAGTTTGCGCCAGCCTCTCTCTGTTTCCAGACTTGGCATTTTTCTAAGTTTTTCTGACTTTATGGATATGTCAAAATTTTCTCTTCAAGCTCATTTTTACAAGAACGACATCATGATGTCGTTGGGAACGGATACTCGTCCTCCGGTTTTGATCAACGAAAATGAGTTCACTCAATGGCAAGATCGGTTCATTAACTTCATCGAGCGTCAAGCAAACGGAGAAAACATAATGAAGTCACTTACTCAAGGACCTTTCGAAAAGCCCTTTAAAGAGATTCCCGCAACTGCAAATACAGAGGCTACTAGGACTTTGAAAACTATCGACGAGTACACACCCGAAGAGCTTTCGCAATATAAAGCCGATCGTGAGCTAAATTCTAATTTCATTCTAGCCTTGACAAATTCTGTTTACAACCGGATTGACTGTTACAAGAATGATTCAAAGAAGTTGTGGATACAGTTAGAGAAGATTATGCTTGGATCAGCGGTTGCAACACAACTCCGGCAAACGCGCTACATGAACAACTTTGAGGAGTTCAAAGCCAAGGATGGTGAGTCTCTGAAGAGTATCTTCGACAAGTTTTGGGTAGTGTTGAACGATCTGGAAAAGATCAATGTGACCAAGACTGAGTTAGAGACTAATCTGAAGTTCCTCAACGCTCTTCAACCGGAATGGAACAAATCATGCCACCAGTTGAGAAATGATGTTCGGGTCTCTACCATGCCAATCCAAGAGATTTATGAGATTTTGATGACAGATGAGAGCATCGTCAAGGAGAAGAAAGCCAAGCTTGATAAGAAGAACAAGCCAAAGACAGTGGACCCGGTTGCACTTCTTGCGAGCAAATTGGCTGAACAAGCATTGTCAGAGAATGCTTATGGCGGGGCAACTGATGACGATGGTGAGGCACTACAGAAAGCGATGATTCTTCTCTCCCAGCACTACAACAAGAAGTTTCAGCGTCGGTCGGGTTCCAACAACCTTCACTTCACTTTGGTATCTAAAAAGAACGAACCTGCCAAAGTGCCCGGGCCTAAGAAAGCTACTTCGTGCTTCAACTGTGGAAAGTTGGGTCACATCCCAAAGGAGTGTCGAGTAAAGGTGGTTCGGGATTCGGCATGTTATCGGAAAAAGATGGAACTAGCCGAAAAGAGAGAGAAAGGAATCGTTCTGCTAGCTGAAGACGAATACTAGCTAGATCACTCCGATAATGAAGCAGAAAATGAGGAAACTGCCCACATGTGTTTTATCGGAGATGATGACAGTGACGATGATGATGAAGATTCTTCAACTGATGAATCTGAGGTACCTTCTGAATTTGATTAAAAAAAAAATTCATCTCAAATGAACGTCATTATCAATGCCTTACATGACTTACGTTCAAAGTTTTTATCTGAAAAACATATTAATCAAGAAAAGTCAAATTTGATTGAAAAATTGCAAATTTCTTTGAAAGATGAAAATTTTATTTTGTCAGATACAGAAGAGAAATTTCAAAAGAAATTGGATGATTTAAAATTTACAAACCAGACTTATCTTGATTCTTTGACGGAAATGACCAAATTAAAAGAAATTTTTCCGGATAAAATAAATGAGTTGGAAGAAAAATTATATTTGCGAGATCAATATGAGCAAACCATTTATATGAATAAACCAAGGAGTTATGATTCAATAAAAGAAAAATGGGGACTTGGTTTTGAAAATCCGCATTTTTTTAAATCAAGCTATAGATAAATCCCCCACTTTATATAAATTTGATTATCTAAATTTTGCTCGATATGCTCCTCAATTCAAAATCGATTGGATGAATGAAAAGCAAATTTTAGATATCGAAAATGAGAAAATGATGAGTAACACTAAAATGGAACTTCCGTTTGTGTATACTCGCGAAAATGCAAAATATTTTCCTGAAAAATCAAAGAAGTCCAGAAGATCTAAAAATGTTTTAAATGTCCAATCTTCCATTAAAACTTCATTACCAAACGATTATTTCGATATATATGCTATTAATGCTAATAAGGAAAATATATCTCCAGTTTCTTATGATTCTAAGAGATATATTCCCCCATTAGTGATAGAGGGCAAAATCGTTGATCTTGAAGTTAAAATGGAAGATCAAAGTCTTCAAAATGAACTTGAAAACGATTTACTTCTTTTCATTATGAAATCAAGTTTTGAAGAAAATTTAATTTCTCAAAAACAAGATTTTGATGACAAAATTAATTCTGGATTTCTACTGATTCTAAGGAAAATACGCAAGAAGTTCCAAAGTTTGCAGAATTGCGTCACCCATTGGTAGCACAAACTGATTGTTTGCGCCATCCTCTGGTAGCGCAAAATTAGTCTTGCGCCACTAATGGGTCGTGAAAATCTCCTCTAGACTTGTGTTTTTCTGAAAATTATGACTCCGAGGCTAGTTCAAAAACGATGAATGATCAGTTTGGTTTCATAGATAAAATCTATTCTTCAAATTCCAATATTATTGATGACTCTTTTACGCTAAATGATGAGTATTATAAACCAAAGCGTAAAAGAAGAAGGTCAAGGAAGTCAAAGAAGCAAGCTAATGTCATTTCTGAAAATTCTAATTCCTTTGATTCTAATGTTTCAGATTGGACTTTGAAGAAGTCTACAAGGCAGATATGGAGGGTCAAGCAGAAATCTGATGACTCTGTGACTGTTGAGGATCGATGTGTAGATAATCTTTGTAATAAGGATACATTTGCATATTGTAATAAAATCACAAAATATTCAATAAAGAAAATGATTCAAATTGCAAAAGATGTCTCATATTCTTCCTCTGGTTCTAGTTCAGATGATTATGCTTCGTCCTCTACTGATGAATATTTTCATTCCTCTGATAATTTTACTCATGCTTTGTTTGTCAAATCTAACAATTTTTCTCGTTTTAGAAATGCAACTAAAAAACCTGGATCCAAATTTAAGTGGATTCCAAAAGTTAAATCTGTATTGCAGGCATCTAAAACTTAAAGAGAAATCAGAACTTCGACTTCTAAACATATTAGTTTAGGACTCGTTCTTCAAAGGTTAATGACTTTTGAGTAAAGCAGCTCAGGACTTGCCCTTCAATCTGTTTAACTTCTGGACATATGAGAAACTGTGAGCACATCTACTTCAAATTCCGCTGCACATATCTCTGACAATGATGTTGTTCCAGTTACATCAAGCTTTTCAAGAAGCTAAGCTAATTTCATCAGAACCTGAATAAGTGCAAACCAAACACATAGATTTGCGGTACCACATTCATTAAACATCATGTGGAAGAAGGTACTATTGAATTATATTTTGTTCCAACTGAATATCAACTTGCCGATATTTTTACAAAAGCCTTAGATGAAAAACGATTTAATTTTCTGCTTTCAAAACTTGGCATGTTGAATTTAAAAGTTTAAACCTACACAAATTTTATTCTATAAAGTAAAAGTTTTACAGTTCTTCTTTCTTTTGAATAAAATGTGTGTCTAGGATAAATTTTCAAGTTGCTTTGTTTATATCCAAGTTTTATATGTTCATATTTCAAATTTTTTCAAAAATCGAAAAAGTCAGCAAAACATGATTAAAAATTTGAGGAATGCTTTAAAGTTGTGTCATTAGGAATATTTATAGTTTACAGTGCTTAGAAAACCTAAAAAGTCAGAATTATGGATCGTAATGAAAATATAGGATAAGCACTTAGATGTAAAACCAGGTGATTGAGATAAAATCTAAATATATAAAATTCAGAAATCACTAAGTTTAAAAGTTTGTACCTGTGACCTTTCTGGTTTGGGAAAGTAAGTTATGTGGGATGCTTGTCATCTGGTCCCCTAAGGTCAATTGGTCTGGGAGTGATCGAACCCAAATCCTTCAATAGAATCAGATCGAAAGTCATGTTCTACTGGTATGAATGGGTTTGGAATGTGTTGATGTAGCCTTTCTGATCTAGGAGAGTAAGTTCCAAGTGGTGCTTGTCACCTAATCCCCTACGGCCAACTGGTCTGGGAGCGGCTGACCCAAATCCTGCAATAGGATCAGATAGAAAGTTACATTTACGACATGTTTTTTTACTTACAAAATTTTTTGATTAAAAGATGCCAATGTGCACAAGCTTAAAAGATGCCAAAGAGCACAATCATGTCAAGATGCCAATGTGCACAATCAATAAAAGATGCCAATGAGCACACATCTCATGATACTTGGTGATATGTTTAAGTTGCGATAAACCTATAAAGTTGTGAAAGTCTTAATTTTTGACAACTTAGTATGAGTAAAGGCAAAGTTCTCTATTATATTTTTAGAATCACATTTACTTGAAGCTAATCAATGTTCGCATGCTAGCACAATGAATAGATCGATGAAAGTTTTTCAAAATGAACATGTATTAACTTGATATGCAATGAAACTTGTATCTGTATCCAAAAACATACACTTGATTTCAACTGATGGATTAATCTGTGATATTTTAATATGTAGAATTTAATTGGTATAGTGTTTAAAATTTTTATATATTTAGTTATTTCAAAATCTATATTCAGTATATTTTTCTTTCTACGATTGATGTTTCGATACTTGCGTTCTCATATCTGTGTAAGTAGGGTTGTGCATATTTCGAGGGGGAGTGAATAAGAAGAAAATTCTGAAAGAACATCTCATGTCTCATTTCGAGGGGGAGTATATAAAGTATCTATCGTGGAAAGTGCATTTGTGTAAGGGGAGTAAAAGAGCTCAACAGGTGAATCATATCAAGTCAGATTTGCACCTCCTACAGATTTATTGCTAGCTTCTTCGACTCAGTCTTGCAGATCTGAAGATGTCCCTTCTCTAGCATAGACATGACCAAGATGATTCAGATCATCAAGGTCATGAGGGGGAGAAGTTAAAGAGAAGTTAAAGAGACGAAGAGTTCAAAGTTTATCTAATCAAGATTCTATTTCTTCAACTATACTTGTCCTTTTGATGTTCCAACTCCGACCACCACAGCTCATTCGAGTACATTTGAAAGAGGTGCGTCGTCTAGAGCACAAGTTGATGTTTCTGTTTCTGAACCAATTGTTCCTCCAAGCTTATTACAAACTGGTCCAGTCTTGTCAAGGCAGCAAAGGCAACATATACTGAAAGATGCTGAGAAGAAAATTTTTTTTTAGTCAAGAAGCTACGCTAAGACGCTTAGAAGGTCTGTTTTGTTTTTGAAGATAGGTGTAACAGTCTACATTGAAGACTGGAGCGCTAATGATTACTAAGGGGGAGATTGTTAAGTCATATTTTATAGTAATCATTGTATTTATAGTCTTGTGCTAATACTGTGTTCTTAGTGCTTTTATATCTTGTATTGGCCAAGGGTATTTAAATCCCTTGTGGCCTTTGTGTTTGTTAAGACATTGAGTGCATATTGAATACAAGAGATACTTTTACTTCATACACTTTCTCTCTCTACTTTCTCTCTCTAAGATTAGATCGATCTTGGATTATCACAAACAATATTTTGAAAGAACAAAATTCAAAAAAAATCAAGTATCGTTCAAGAAGATGAACAGACACGAGACAAAAAAAATCACAAATCAAAACCCTAGAAAAATCAAAAATAGAGCCTTTAAAATGACAAACAAAGTTATACAAATACAAAAGAAACAATAAACGAACATAGAATATAGCCACCTACACTGAATCAATGAAGAACAGGATCTGAAATCAAAAGTCGCAAAAGAATCTTGAGAGAAAAAAAAATTCTAAGTGAGAAACTCGTTGAAATGGAATGAGAGAAGTGAATCAAAATCTGGAAAACTTACGAATTTATACCCTGAGAATGAGTTGACACGTGGCACGATTTGATTCGTTGATGCACTTCTCACATAACAAAGAGAGTGGACTTGCCGGACGAAGAATGGCAAGATGTGTGTGTACTTCGCGCATGAATGATGTGCGCGAAGTGTGAAAACTTGCACGACGAAGCTTGCACGAAGAAGAAACTCGCATGACCTCATATGCGCGAAGCTTGATGATCAGTGCAAACTCGCACGAAGCGGTGTGCGCGAAGTAGAAACTCGCATGACATAGCTTGCGAGTTTTGTACTTCGCACAGACTTTGTCATGCGCGAAGTGAGAACTCGCACGATGAAGTATGCGCGTTCTACACTTTGTGCACGCAATTATTTGCGTGAAGTAGAAACTCGCATAAGGCTATGCGCGTTCTACACTTAGAAAAATTTCCAAAAATGAAAATTTTCCAAAAATGCTTTAAGCTTTTATCCAAAAATGGCAAGTTTTGTAAAATCATTTTTAAGCACAAAAATAAACTTTTTCTCTGAAAAATTTCTTTCTGATTTCAAAATCTTTTGTAAATACAAACTCACACACTCACTTACAGACTTCCCAATATGCTCCCCCTTGATGAGTGCAAGTCTGTGTACTCCCCCTTGATATGACATTCTGCTCATCTTACTAAAGTACGAGTCCTGATCTGATGTGATCAGAATTCATAATCCATGATATGATCTTTCTGTGTACTGCATGAGTCTTTTACACTGCAAAACAAGATAAGTCTTTGGTACTCATTGTAAATGAGTCCACATTTGTTAATAGTATCAAACTTTTCAAAGATGATATTGACCAAAACACTTAAACAAATAACAAATAAATTCAACTCCCCCTCAACAACAGACATAGAAATAGAAATATAACTATGCATCAAGGTTCAACATTCCAAGTTTGCTGACTAAAAATGTAAATCCCTTTTCGTCAAGAGGTTTTGTAAACAAGTCAGCAACCTCAAAATCAGTTGAAACAAAATGCATTTCTATATTTCCTTTCTCAACATGATCTTTTATAAAATGATACCTGATGTCGATGTGCTTAGTTTTAGAATGTTGTATCGGATTAGAGGTTATTGCTATGGCGCTCTTGGAGTCACAGTAGATGGGAACCTTTGTGAATGTATACCCGTAGTCCTTCAGTTGTGTCATCATCTACAGAACCTGTGAGCAACAACTAGCAGTTGCAACGTATTCTGCTTCAGTTGTAGAAGTTGATACACAGTTCTGCTTCTTAGATGACCAGCTTACTAACTTGTCACCCAAGTACTGGCATGCTCCAGAGGTGCTCTTCCGGTCTAATTTGTTGCCTGCATGATCTGCGTCTGTATAGGCCATTAGTTCAAAACCAGAATCTTTCGGATACCAAAGGCCCATATTTGGTGTGCCTTTGAGGTATCTGAAGATTCTTTTGATTGCAGCAAGATGGGACTCCTTAGGATTTGCTTGATACCGAGCATAGAAGCATGTAGCAAACATTATGTCTGATCTACTTGATGTCAAATACAGAAGAGATCCAATCATGCTTCTGCAAGTCCGTTGGTCTACTGATTTTCCAGAAATATCAGCATCCAACAAACTTCCAGCTTGCATGGGAGTCTTCATGGGTGATGAAGAGTTCATGTCAAATTTCTTTAACATGTCTCTTATATATTTGGCTTGATTAATGAAAATCCCTTGTGGGGTTTGTTTTACTTGCAAGCCAAGGAAAAAATTTAATTCACCCATCATTGACATTTGAAATCTTTCCTTCATGATGTTTTGGAATTCATCACAAAGCTCAGGATTTGTAGAACCAAAAATAATGTCGTCTACATAAATTTGTACTAGCATCAAATCCTCGCCTTTCTTTTTAAGAAAAAGAGTTGTATCGATTGTACCTTTTCGGAAGCCAGACTTGGTAAGGTATATTGAAAGGGTTTCATACCATGCACGCGGTGCTTGCTTCAGTCCATAAAGGGCTTTATCTAGCATGTATACATGGTCTAGAAATTTCGGATCAATGAAGCCTTTGGGTTGACTTACGTACACCTCTTCATGTAGTACACCATTGAGGAAATCCGATTTGACGTCCATCTGATATACTTTGATATTCTTGTGTGCGACGTACGCAAGAAAGATACTTATGGCCTCGATCCTTGCTACAGGAGCGTAGGTTTCGTCATAGTCAATTCCTTCTTGTTGATTATAACCTTTCGCTACAAGCCGTGCTTTATTCCTGACAATAATACCAGCTTCGTCTTTCTTGTTCCGAAATACCCATTTTGTTCAAACAATGGTTTTATCCTTGGGTCTTGGTACAAGTCTCTACACCTCATTCCTTTTGAATTCATTTAGCTCGTCTTGCATCGCATTTATCCAATTAGAATCTTTAAGAGCTTCTGACGGCTTTTTGGGTTCCATGCTGCTGAGAAAGTTTGAGAACATACAAAAATTGGCCGATACAGATGCAGTTGCAGATCTAGTGGATACTTTAGCATTCAGATCTCCGATAATGTTTTCCGAGGGGTGACTCCTTGTCCATTTGTGTGTACTTGGCAATACATCTCTTTCAGCTTGATCATTTGTATTGTCAAACTCATCATGTATTGTAGGTTGATCATTCTCAGTAGCAGTTGGACTTCGTGCACTTGAAGATGGTTCAACTTCCGCAGTTGTTGGTTATGGCTGTTGTCCAGGTGTTGCTGATGTAGATCCCACTTCAAATTGTGATAAGATCATTTCAGTTGTGTTTTCTGGATCAGCTTGTTCAGAAACCTCTTGCGTTTTACTTGTAGAAGCTTCGCCACTTTCTTCAAATGGTACAGAGATATCTGCACTGGTAGGATGTGAGTTAGTATTTACTAAATTTTCTTGACTATTATTTTCAACAGATAAATCATTGAAAGCATCAAAGAATAATAGATATAGATCAGAATCAGTGTAAGGTTCAGATTTCTTTGCACTATCAGGTTCTACTCTTGATGAAGTAGAAGCTTTGTCTTTTTCTTTAGATCCGAGTTCTGGACTGTTGTGTTCAGAAGTCCTTGTCTTGTTTTCATCAAAGGTCATGTTGGCGCTTTCAATCACAGTCTTTGTTCGTGTATTATAGACTCTGTACACTTTTGACTGAAGAGAATATCCTATGAAGATCCCTTCATCAGCTTTGGGTTGAAATTTTGACAGGTTCTCACGATCATTAAGTACCTAGCACCTGCATCCAAACACACGAAAGAATTTAACTGTAGGCTTACGACCATTAATTAATTCATAAGAAGTCTTATTAAAGCGTTTATTAATAATGGTCCTGTTTTGTGTGAAGCATGCGGTGGCTACAACTTCAACCCAGAGAAATAATGGCAGTTCTGAGTATGCAACCATTGTCCTTGCTGCCTCTACCAAAGTTTTGTTCTTTCTTTCGACTACCCCATTCTGTTGAGGTGTCATTGCCGCATAAAAGTTGTGTGATATTCCAACAGATTCTAGAAAAGTTTGTAGAGTCGCATTCTTGAATTTTGTTCCGTTATCACTTCTCAGTTGTTGTACTGGGCATTGTAGAAGAACTTGGATTTTCTTTATGAATTTGATTATCAGATCAGGAGCCTCAGACTTCTTCCTCAGGAATTCTAGCCATGTATACCATGAGTACTCATCCACCATGACAAGAATGTATTTCTTGCCATTAATGGATTGAGTCCTCATCGGTCCACATAAGTCCATATGAATAAGTTCCAGACATTTGTTGCAGTTGGATAACATCTTTAGTTTGTGTGAACTTCTCTTCATCTTTCCTTTTTCACAGGCATAACATAAAGAATCTTGTTCTGTTAGTCCATTTATTGTATTCAAGATTTAATTGTAAAAGTCTTGTAAAGTCTTTGTAATAGAAAAGTCAAAAAAAGTCAAAAGAAGTCAAAAGTCAAAGATAGTTTAGTTAAAAGTCAAAGTCTTGTTAATGAAAGTCAAAGTAGCTTAGTTTGTTTAGTAATTGTGTTTGTAACTAGGAGTTATTAGTTTGCTTAGGGGTTAAGCATTAGGGTTAAGAGCTTTCATTGTTATATTTGTAGAGAGAGAAAGTGAAAGAGGGTTTAGAGAGAGAAAGCTTCATTTCATGTAAATCAATCAAGATAAATGAAATTCATGTTAGTTATTGATACAGGGAGAATTCGAGTGTTAATAAGGATTTTTAATAACAATTGGAAAATGGGAAATCGAGATCGAATAGAAAAACGAGCTCGGAAGAGGCTCGGAATTTGGTATCGAAAAAGAGGCAAATATAAAGCACCGAGTATAAAAAGGATTGTGACGGAAATCGAAGAACAAGTCGGAATATACAAACGGACGAGTAAGCGGGTGTCATGCGGCTTGTTTCCCTTCCATACGAGTTTGATGTGTCCTAAGCCGCTACAATACCCGCGAAACACACTGTTGGTGTTCCAAAGAAATTTTCCAACTCACGTGACCATGCATCCTTAATCAATTAGAAGTCTTTAATTTATAATTTACTTTATCTTTAAATTCCTTTTTGAATTATCTTTATTAATTATCTTTTCTAGGATTAGTTTTAATATCTTAGATAATAATTTAGGATTATTTAGTTTCCTTTTATTAGTTATTTAAATAGCTTCCTAGTTAGTTTATAATTAGGATAGTTCTAATTTCCATAGTTATTTCTTAGTTAGTTTAGCTATAAATAGGTTTATTGTTTTCATTGTTAATCAAGTTTTAATTAATAAAAGTTTAGCTTTTTAGAGAGTTTTCTCTTAATCTTGAGTTTTACGATCCGTAATTCTCGTTATCAAAAGGGTTTAGACACTTGTCGATCCTTCCGCAAACCTACGTTGCGTCAGTTGGTATCAGAGCAGGATTCGCATGTCTTTTCACTAACAATTGCAGATCGACAGCCGACTACCAAAGCGGGTTTAGTAGAGATGAATGTGGCCTTATCCACATCACTTACTAATCTGACAGCGGCTGTTAACAGGCTTCAACCAAACATCGTCAACGACAACCGTCGGAGAAGAGACAGGTTTGAAGGACCGGATATGGCGCCATGTAATGGCAACCGTAACCGGGTCGATCTCTCGAGTTCCGAATCCGAAAAGGAGGAGGAAGAAGAAAAAATCCATATCGTACTTCAACGAATGCTTCTTTCGTCAAAAGAAGAAAGCCAACACGAAGAACTTTTTCGATCGCATTGCTCCGTTCACAAAAAGGTATGTAACCTCATCATTGATAACGGGAGTTGCGAAAATCTAGTATCCCAAAAATTGGTCGATTACTTTAATCTACCCACTCAACCCCATGAATGTCCTTATTCTCTTGAGTGGATTAAGAACGGGTTTCAAGTTAAAGTTACAAAAACTTATCGAGTACCCATCTCAATTGGCAAATACTATCGAGAAGAGGTACTATGTGATGTCCTTGATATGGATGCTTGCCATATTCTATTGGGCCGACTGTGGCAATTCGACAATCATGCCACTTATAAGCGCCGATACAACCTCGTTGTATTCCATTGTGGTGACAAAAAGATCGTCGTGACTCTGGTTGATAGCTTCTATGCAGACACCAACAAGAAGAGCAACATTAACAACCGTACTATCGGTTCGGTTATTTCTCTTGTCAGACAACCACCCATTCCGGAGGAGCCATCGAAACAAGACGACGAAGTCTTGTCGGACAAAGTTGAAGATGAAGTCGTGACCGAGTCACAACAAGAAATTGTTATCGAGGCCAATGTGTCGGAACTAGATCTCGGACCATTCACCGAAGACACCGAAAGCAAGATAGTGGAAGACATTCTCGAGACAACAAAAGTGTTGTCACAAGAAGTGAAGAACGGTGATTCCGAAGGTGACACTTCAATTATTATCGTACCTAAAGCTCCGGTTCAAACCGAAATAAATCCCGGTAAAGTTAATTTAATCCCTTACGCTTTCGAATTTGATAAAATATCGCTCGTATGGAGACGTTCACGACAACCTCAGCTTGGATTTGAAGACCGGTCAAGATTTTTGAATTTTGAAACCCGGGATGTGGATCCAATTATTTCGAAGAAAATAATGTTCTACGAGTTGGAGGAAGACGTTTTTCAAGTGAACTCGAGGACGAGTTCTTTTCAAGTGAGGGTGACTGATACAGGGAGAATTCGAGTGTTAATAAGGATTTTTAATAATAATTGGAAAATGGGAAATCGAGATCGAATAGAAAAACGAACTCGAAAGAGGCTCGGAATTTGGTATCGAAAAAGAGGCAAATATAAAGCACCGAGTATAAAAAGGATTGTGACGGAAATCGAAGAACAAGTCGGAATATACAAACGGACGAGTAAGCGGATGTCATGCGGCTTGTTTCCCTTCCATGCGAGTTCGATGTTTCCTAGGCCGCTACAATACCCGCGAAACACACTGTTGGTGTTCCAAAGAAATTTTCCAACTCACGTGACCATGCATCCTTAATCAATTGGAAGTCTTTAATTTATAATTTACTTTATCTTTAAATTCCATTTTGAATTATCTTTATTAATTATCTTTTCTAGGATTAGTTTTAATATCTTAGATAATAATTTAGGATTATTTAGTTTCCTTTTATTAGTTATTTAAATAGCTTCCTAGTTAGTTTATAATTAGGATAGTTCTAATTTCCATAGTTATTTCTTAGTTAGTTTAGCTATAAATAGGTTTATTGTTTTCATTGTTAATCAAGTTTTAATTAATAAAAGTTTAGCTTTTTAGAGAGTTTTCTCTTAATCTTGAGTTTTACGATCCGTAATTCTCGTTATCAAAAGGGTTTAGACGCTTGTCGATCCTTCCGAAAACCTACGCTGCGTCAGTTATCTAATAGATCTGGGAATTTACATTTTGTATCAAAGCTTTGGGAGATTAAAGTG
Source organism: Arctium minus (assembly GCA_954870635.1). NCBI lineage: Eukaryota > Viridiplantae > Streptophyta > Magnoliopsida > Asterales > Asteraceae > Arctium > Arctium minus. The sequence continues at coordinate 94,706,121 of OX941084.1, forward strand.
CACACAAATTGGTCATTAATTGATCAAAATTTGAAGAAATTCTCCATTTTTGAAGAACTTGAAGATCACAAATGGTTTATGATATTTTAGTTCGTTTTTGGATTTGATTTTGATTGCAACGTGTTTCTATATCATTTTATAATTGTTTTGCGTCAATATCTTTCCAAAATCACATCAAGATTCAAAGAATTTGTTGATTTTGAAATTTTTTGTGTTCTTAAAAATTTTCACTGTTAATTTTTTTTTCATTTGATCTTGAGAATTGTGGTGAATTTGATTTGTTCTGATGCAAATACGTGCATAAAAAGTGTTTTTGGACATAATTTGATCAAAGATTTCAAAGTTTAATGTTTAAATCTGATTTTCGAAATTTTTGGATCTCATGATGTTGTTGAGTTCTTCAAAATGTTCTTGAGGAAAATTGTTAGATCTTGATTTTTTATCCAAATTTTTTAGATGATGCTATTAAAAAGTTGTTTATGATGGATTTTGATCTAAATTTCTGGATATAACAAATTGTTTTTGTGAGAATTATAATGGTGCAGGTGTGCAGCGAAGTAAAGAAGCAAGTCAACAAAATCAACAAGTGAAGTCAGTTGCTCATGCATGGGGTACGAGAAGTAAAATCCAACAGTTGACGCAAGTTTCTTGTTCTTCGTGTTGACAACTCGCAAGCCTAAGGATCAAGAACACGCACACTGCCTTGTTCATTTCCGTTACAGAACTCACAAGCCTAAGGATCAAGAACACGCATATCACCTTGCGAGAACCTCTACTTCACGCATACCACCTTACGAGAACCTCTACTTCACGCATACTGAAGCTAGAGAGAACCTCACTTCACGCAAGCTTCACCTCAGCGCGTTCCAGACTTAGGTGTGGTTTGTTTTTTTAATAGGTCTAAAGTCTTAATTCTTAATTTAGTTATGATTAATAAGAGGTGGTATGTAAAAAAGTCTGAACGATTTAGACTTAGGAGAGATTAAAGATTTTTTTTAAAAAAACAAATAACCCGATAGTTTTTTTTCTGATTTTTTGTTTTCACAGTAACGACTTCATCAAGTGGGTCTTGATCTTATTGATTGTTTCATTCATTTTAATCATGCATAATATCTTTGTCTACATATTTAGAGAAGATACCAACTTTCAGAATCGATTTTCATCACGAAACGAGCGAGATATTGCAATTTGAAAGTTCGCCGGAGTATCGTCGGAGATTCGCCGGAAAACCGGGTTTCACCGGAGATTGTTTTTGGTCGATGCTTTCGATGTATTAACTTCATAATCACATTGTTTAACTGATTTATATTGTTTTGTAGTTCGTTGCAGCTATTAAAACTCAAAAGAATCATCGGCGGAAATCATATCTCGCCGGAGTTATTCACGTCGATTTTCTGAGTTTATATCGATGCATGATCACGACTTTCTTGTTGGAATCGATTGGATTTATTTCCAATATCGTTTTGGAACAAACCTCACTCAATTTGGTCGAGAAACAACGAAGATATCGAAGCTTGAAGTTGTCAGTTCGTTTTGTTTGTGAAGACGATGAACAGTAACTAACGGAACTCCGTTAGTTTCGTTAGTTTTCTAACAAATCTGGCCCTGTCTGTTAGATCTGTTAGATTTTCTATCATTATTGGTCCAATTTAGTTAGACTCTGTTAGGTCCGTTAAGTAGTTTTAAATTTTGTCAGTTTTGGTCCCTGTGATTAGTTTTTGTTAACATTTTCGTTAAATCTCTTACATTTTTAGTCCATTTCTGTTAAGGTCGTTAATTCTGTCAAGTTCTTTTAGATAATATCAGATTTGGTCCCTATAGTTTAGGTTACAGTAGTTGTCATTTCTAGTCCTTGTATTTTCAGTTTTAAATTTTTTCTTTTTTAGTCCCTATAGTTTAAATTTTAGTTTTTTTTACAGTTTTAGTCCCTATAGTTGTTTTTTTTATATTTTGCCACTTTTAGTCTCTAGACTTTATATTTTTTAGTTTTTGTCGCTTTTAGCTCTCGTTTTTCTTTGAGTCTTAGTATTTTTTTTTCACTTTTAGTCCTCGTTTTTTGTCTTAGTTTCGTATTTTATCGATTTTAGTCCCTATTTTCGTATTTTCTTTCATTTTTAGTCAAATTTTGTCAATTTTTTGTTGATTTTTCGTTTGTGTCATGTTTAGTCCCTGTTTTTCATTTCTTTTTCATTTTTAGTCCGTTTTGTGTCAGTTTTTGCAGTTTTTACTGTTTCTGAGCGTAACTGATATATTTGTCATATTTTTTGCAGATTGAAGATTACAAGTCAAGTTTCCGCACTGATTTTTGAGAATTAATTTTTGGAAGACAAATTTATACTTTGTTTTTCATATTTTAATTTTCTGATTTTATTTTCGACTTTAATCTTTTTGTTCTTATATTTTAAGAGTGTGCACATAACTCTACTTCTAATCGAAGTTTCTTTTGACGATCACTTTATTAGGTATTATTTTTTGATATTTTTTCTTGATTTTTGTGTTTCGTATTTTTCAGTATATCTTCAAGCACATCAAGATGTCAAATGTACTAGCTGGAAGAGATGTTGCTATCCTATACATGCCTGAGATACCGACAATTAAAGTTGAACGAGATAAACTGAAAAATCAGAATTCAGTTCTTTTAAAACAGATTCAGGAGTTGAAGTCTAATTTGTTACATTCTGAAAAAACTTCTGCATGTGCGAAATGTATTGATCATTCTAAATCTGATTTTGTAGGTATCATCAAGGCCAAAGAAGAAGAAATTAAGATGAAAGAAGATATTATTGAGACTAAAGAGAAAATAATCATACAAAAAGAAAGAAGGATAACAAATCTTCATAGCCAACTGAAGACAACTGAACAAAAATCATCTGAACTCCAAGTTGAATCAGTTGAGCTTCAACACAAGTTTAAGGCTTTTGAAGACAAGATTTTTACTTTGGAGACAAAGAATGTTAATTTGATAAAAAAACCTCCAAGCAGATAATGAAAAAGATAATCTGGAGAAAATTTCTACTCAAAAGTTGTCTGAACTTTCAAAGAAAGCTATCAAAGAGAAAAAGGATCTTGAGCTAAGATGTTTGAAACTCTCCAAGCAAGTGTCAGAGTTTGAAAAGATTTTAATTACTGAAAGAGACACGTTTGCTAAAGAGAGAAAAGTTCTTGAAGACAAAACAGTTGAACTTCCCAAACAGATCTCTACATTACAAGACTTACTTGAGAAAAAAAAGAAAATGTTTTCAAGAAAATAAAAAGTCTTATGATGTTGAAAATAAAAATGCTGAAAAGATAAATGTTGGTATTTTCAAGGAAATTTCTGAGAAAACCAAGAACTTAGAACAAGAATTTAAGCAAGAACGTCAAAACTTTGAAAATGAAATATCTAAGCTCACATCCAAGATATCTGTTTTATCCTCAGACATTCAGAAAGAACAGATGACTAGAACTGATTTGAAGAAGAAGTTTGACACACTTTCCGATGAAAGAAACATTTTATCCAAAAAGATCAAGGACTTGGAAGCTATAAATGTTGAATTGTCAGAGAAGATTTCAGCTGATGTGATTAATCAATCACCTTATGACAATTCATCTGAATCAGTTTGTTCTTTTAAAACAGCTTGAAGTTCCATTCATGAAAATGTTTTCAAAAAGAAATGTGTCAAACCAAACATTGTCAAATCAAATCAGATTCGTCCATCTAACCTGTTTTATGACAAGTCTGTTGATAGTCCAGCGAGCTTCTATGTCAAATCTCTTGGAAAGCACTCAAAGAAAGGACAGATGGTCTGGAGAGTGAAGAGTTCTCTTGATGATAACAAGAAGAATGACAGATCATTTAAATCCACATCAAATGCCAAGAAGAACAGTGCTCATAAAGGTAAATCTTTTGGTACACCTGATATATTTTATTCTACTAATCATTTGATCAGGGTTGCTCAAAAGAAGATTTGTTGTTCTTACTGTGGAGAGAATGACTTTGTTCAAAGAGAATTTGCTCATAACTGGTACGGATCTTACAGAACAACTTCTCAGAATTCTGATTTTAAAAGATTAAATCTATTGAGAAGTGGATTCCTAAATCTAACTTACCAGGACCCAAATACCAGTGGGTACCAAAACCTGTTAAATTTGTTTTGCAGGTACCACAGGTATAAGGGGAGCATAATCTTAGGCTTTTGAATACTTCAGTTCAGAACCCGGTCTTTAATGTTAAAGGACTATGGCTTCTAGACAAAATAGTCTAGGACTCGGTCTTTAATGTTTAAAGATAAGGATATTTTGAAAATATCCAGGGGGAGCTTATCAGAATATAAACCATTCTATCATGATTTGAGGGGGAGCTTAAATGTATGTATCTTCTGATCTAGATCTCTGACTTTTTGAAAGAAGAACAACTTTCAAACATGAAAAATGTTTTCTGAAATGTTCAAACCACTTCTTATTCTCAAAAGATTTATTGAATTTAGAAGTGTGATTTTAAATGTTTTTCATTATTGAGCTTTAATGTTTAACTGACTGTGTGTTTCCAAAGATCAATACTTGTGTATTATCTTGTCTATATATTGTCAAGTATTCATACACACCGGTTCAATACTTCATTTGAATTTGTTATTACCATGTCTCTAAATGAAACAATTTTTCGATGGTAATACCCTCGTTTGATTTCACTATTGTTGAGCATCATTCATCATTTCAATCTTTGTGCTTTCATTGCTAAGTTGTTTATATTCGTTCATATAAACAAACTATCAAGTTCTTTGATACCCCAACCATTTCAGGTTTATACTCATGATATTTGATCTGATTGATACACTGTCAGATTCTCAAAACAATTCTCTTGATTTCATTTCAATCATTCAATTTTCTGGTTTTGAGAGATCTTCATTGTTCAAATGCTCAAATTTCATTCATATATTTGATGAGCATACATTTTAACAATGTTATCATATTTGTGCTTCTTTGTTCAAGTTAAACTGTTGAGCAACTATTCTTTTTAGGACAAAATTACATGGGATTTGTGTGAGAACTTAAATAGAACTTCCATGGATTCACGTTAACCTGTGTTTCCTACCCCGGAAGTTATCCTCGAGTGATTGAAGGGTGAGGGGTTTTAAATCAAAGAGTGGGGGAGATAACTCATCTGGTTGAGTTTTTCTCATTGTGCTGAGCGGAAAAATGTAAATGAGAGTTTGGTTAGAAGTGAGCTTTAATGTTTAAAAGAAAGAGGGTGTGAGATCAGAGTTAAAAGAATATCAAAACTCTGCACCGACCACTTTCTGAGTCGGGCAACCACATCTACTGATTGGTTCACATTCTTTGGTGACCATCATTGAGAAAGGCAGTGAGCCCATGCCAACTCTTGCTATTAACCCACCAACCACTCGTTTCTTTCTTAACAAAGAAATGTGTTAAACATAAAATCCCAAAACAATCAAGCAATTACTCAATAATGTTCAAGAACTAGAGAGAGAATTTAGAGAGAGAAAGTATATCTTGATTAGCCACAAGTCTCAATGTTACAATAACGTGCATACAACTCTAGTTCCTTTCTGAATGTTACAAGATTACAAAACCATCACCCTATATATATACTACCAAACTAAACAAGACTTAACCTCTAAGGAAACTAAACATACTTTGACATTTACAAAACATTGACAATGTTGACTTTTACATCTTTGACTTTCCTATTAAATCTTGGATACAATATTTAGACTTAACAATCTCCCCCTTTGTATTCAAGATTTAATAAAAAATTTATACTGATCTTCAGCTCTTGATTCTTCAGCTTTTGTCTCTTTAGCTTTGAACTTTGAAGCTTTCACAGTCTTTACTCTTTCAGCCTTTGAAGAATCTTGGAAAGTCTTTTGAACTTTGAAGCTTTGAAAGTCAACAAGTCTTGAACGCGAAATAGAATTCTTGAATCTTTTTTAAATAACTTTGAAAACTTGAAACTTCTTTGATTCTGTATCTTCATCTCTTTGATCCCTGGACTGTCTTCAGAAAACATCTTTCACAAATCATCTTGATTTAACTTTGAACAAACTTTCTTCAGAAACTTTTGACTTTGAATAAGCGGAAGCATTTTTCACTTTGACAACTCATCATCGCTTTGAAATTGATCTTTATAAAAATCTCCCCCTTTTTGATGATTGAGAGCATCATGATCATCAAAACTTCATCAATTTCAGCACAAACTTTGATCACCTCTTTGTATTCAAATAACCATCTCCCCTTTGACAGTTGGCACGCTTTGATTTGAGAGTCGTCAATTCATGAAAGATATATATCCGAATCTTTTCAAATTCAGACATAATGAACGTGGTAACCCTGAATCAACAAATGAAACAGTTAGAAATGCCTGTCAGTAACACAAAGTTACTGTGTACAACGAATGTACAATTTAAGGAGCTGGTTTGATGATGACTCCCCAGGACTTATATTTAATCATTGAAAAACACAAGGTTTATCTATGAATGTTCTGACAGAAAAACAAATTTTTTGTGTGCTCGTGCTTGTGTATGAAAGAATTTAGGCACAATGATTGTGTTTCATAAAGCTCAAATTGTGTAAACTGTTGAGACAACAACATTTATTACACGGACTCAATGTACATGAAAGAGGTGCGAAGGTGGGGCAACATTCCTTCTTTTTCAATATCTAAATCTTCCGAGTGAAGATTAAATAGCATATATGTTGCGTCCCCAAAGAAAATGAAACATTTCTTTGTTAAGAAAGAAATGAGTGGTTGGTGGGGTAATAGCAAGAGTTGGCATGGGCTCACTGCCTGTTTCAATGATGGTCACCAAAGAATGTGAACCAATCAGTAGATGTGGCTGGCCGGCTTAGAAAGTGGTAGGTGCAGAGTTCTGATATTCTTTTAACTCTGATCTCACACCCTCTTTCTTTTTATCTTTATGCTCACTTCTAACCAAACTCTCATTTCCATTTTTCCGCTCCACACAATGAGAATAACTCAACCGGATGAGTTATCTCCTCCACTCTTTGATATTGACCCCTCACCCCTCAATCACTCAAGGATAACTTCCTGGGTAGGAAACACTGGTTAACATGAATCCATGGAAGTTCTGTTTAAGCTCACACACGAATCCCATGTTATTCCTAAAAAGCATGGTTGCTCAACAATATAACTGAGCAGTTAAGCACAAAGAATTATGATAACATCGTCAAAATGTATGCTCATGAGATTATGAATGAAATTTGAGCATTTGAACTCTGAAGATTTCTCAAAACAAAGATATTGAATGAATGAAATGAAATCAAGAGAATTGTTTTGAGAATCAGACAATGTATCAATCAGATCAAATCAAATGGTTAGGGTACCAAAGAATTGGAAAATTGTTTATATGAACGAATATAAACAATATATCAATGAAAGCACAGATATGAAAAAAAAAATGAATGATGCTCAACAACTTTGAATTTCAAACGGGGGTATTACCATCGAAAAATTTGTTTGATATGTGACATGGTAATAACAAATTCAAATAAAGTACTGAACCGGTGTGTGTGAATACTTGACAGTATATGGACAAGATAATACACAAGTATTGATCTTTGGAAACACACGGTCAGTTAATCATTAAGCTCAAAATTTGAAAAACATTTAAAAGCTCACTTCTAAATTCATGAAATCTTTTGAGAATAAAAAGTGGTTTGAGCATTTAAGAAACTGTTTTTCATGTTCGAAAGTTGTTCTTCTTTCAAACAATCAGAGATCTAGATCAGAAGATATTTACCTTTTTTAAGCTCCCCCTCAAATCATGATATAATGATTTAGGCCTTTTAAGCTCCCCCTGGATATTAGCAAAATATCCATATTTCTGAACATTGAAAAACGGGTCCTGATCTGTCATGTGATCAGAAGTCATCACCTTTACTCCTCCTATAAATTAGGCATCTGAAATATGTCAGTTAAAACAGGATAGAGATCAGACACTCCATTTTGAATTGTAGACCATCATATCAGAAAAATCTATCAGAGAAAAAGTATAGGATAGAGATCAGATCAATTCTCTTGGGATGTAGACCATCATCCATCGGATGCAAAAACATAGGAGTAAGGTCTTTTTGATCGCTGAGGTCCGAGTCCTAAACTGTTTTGTTTAGAAGTCAAACTCCATTGAAGAACGGGTCCTAAGCTGTGTACTTAGAAGCCATAATCTTGATATTGAGGTGCGGGTTTTGAACTGCTATGTTCAAAAGCCATTATCTTGACATTGAAGTCTGGGTTTTGAACTACTATGTTCAAAAGCCATTGATCTCTTACTCCCCCTTGACTTGAGTTGCCTGCAACACAGAATCAGTTTTCTTCTTTGGTACCCACTGGTATTTGGGTCCAGAATTGTTAGTTGCAGTTCGTGTGGGGGTTATAGAGTAAGAATCATACCAGTAATGATCACGTGTCTTGTGGATATGATCATGTGTACCACAATAAGAACAATAATATTTATTACCTTTATGTGCTTTGTTCTTCTTTGCGTTGTGTACATGTACACATGATGTGTTTCTTTTCAGCTCATTTGTCTTGTCATCTTTGACTGATTTCTTCTGTCAGACCAGTTTCTCTTTCTTGTAACTACTTATCCTCGAATATGTATCTGAACCATCTAAATATTGATCATAGAAAATGTTAGTTCGACGAATCTGATCAAAATATTTAACTAACCTTTGTGAAGAGACATATTTCTGATTTGAACTTGAAACAGACTTTTCAAGCTCTTTGATCTTTGAAGCATAGTTGTCTCTTTCTTTCACAAGCAGGTCAATCTTTGTCTTGAATTCAGACTTCTTTTTCTGCTCTTTCAGCGTAGTTGCAGATAGTTCAGATAATTTTGATGTCAGCTTTTTGATTTCAGACTCAAATATGGATCGTTCTTCTTCAAATCCTTTCTCTGAATCATTTCTCTGGCCTGATAATTCCTTGAATAATCCCACATTCTTCTGTTCTATGGCCTTCTTTTCTTGAGCAAACTTCTCTCTTTCCAAAATAAGCACTTTCTCAAAATCGGAAATTTGTTGAGAAAGTTTTATGCATTTAAGATCAACTAACTTCTTCTATTCATAACACTTCCTTGAGAAATCTGAGAACTTGGTTGAAAAACCTTTCTTTTCTATATCAAAATTACCTTTATCTTCAGCAAGCTTTTGCTCCAAATCAGATATGTTCTTTCTAAGTTCAGCATTCTCAGATTTCAATCCCTTTATCTTTTCATCATTCTGCCCAGAAGATCTTTTCAGAAGATCTTCATTGATAATCTTTAAAGCATTAATTTCCTCTTTCAGTCTGATGCTTTCTTCATAATGCTCTTTTGACTTTTGAGAGTGAAAGTCAACAGCATGACCCAGATTAATTTTGTCTAAATTCAGCTTTCTAATCTTCTCTTCAAGCTCAGCAAAATATCCCATCTTGAATGAGTACATTAGCTTGATATGTATGATCGTTCCAAACTGTATATCAGAAAATCAAAAATCAAATCAAATTGAAATCTAGCACAAAATTTAAAACTTTAACACTTGATATGTCGCAAGGTCGAGTTTTGCGTGAACTGTGTGTTGCGCAAAGGTAGCTTCTCGTGATCAGCGTGTAACGCAAAGTGAGCTTTGCGCAAGCCAAGTGAAACGCAAAATGAGTTTTGCGTAAGCCAAGGAAGACGCAAATTGAGCTTTGCGTGAGGTGTTGATTGCGCAAACTGAGCTTTGCGTAAGGTGTTGATTGCGCAAACTGAGCTTTGCGTAAGCCAAGAGATACGCAAACTGAGCTTTGCATAAGCCAAGAGATACGCAAACTGAGATTTGCGTGACAAGTTAGATACGCAAACTAGACTTTTCGTGACAAGTACAAGACGCAAAGTAGCTTTGCGTGAGTTACAGGAGGCGCAAACTATGCTTTGTGTGAATGATTGGATACACAAATGAAACTTTCAAAGTCCGGAAAATCTTGCGCAAATGTCTATGAACTCGAAGATGAACTTGCGCAAACCGTATGAACTTGCGCAAACCGTGGATCTTTGCTCTTTTTATCTCAAATCGATCCAAATCTGCAAATTTGATCTCAAAATTTTATCAGAATCATCGAAAAACACAACAAAACACAAATTTACAATCAAATTTCGATTAAAAACAACAATTCACACATTTTCATTCAAGAACAGAGTTCAAACGACATTTCAAGAAAATTTCAAAAATTCAAAAAATGACATCGATTTAGTTCGAATTATGAGATGAAATCAATACAAGAATCAATCCTAAACTAAAATCGAATCCAACAATTCCATTTTCTTGCAACAAAAACGATTTTTCACACAAAAATCTGATTAACAGTGAAAAACACGAGTTCTTGAAATATTTTCAGAAAATCTGATTTTTCGATCTAAAAACTCCAGATTTCAATTCAAACTTTGATCAAATCATTTCTGATAATGTTTGGTTCAGCTCTGATACCAATTGTTAAACATAAAATCCCAAAACAATCAAGCAATTACTCAATAATGTTCAAGAACTAGAGAGAGAAAGTATATCTTGATTAGCCACAAGTCTCAATGTTACAATAACGTGCATACAACTCTAGTTCCTTTCTGAATGTTACAAGATTACAAAACCATCACCCTATTTATACTACCAAACTAAACAAGACTTAACCTCTAAGGAAACTAAACATACTTTGACATTTACAAGACATTGACAATGTTGACTTTTACATCTTTGACTTTCCTATTAAATCTTGGATACAATATTTAGACTTAACAAAATGTTTCAATTTTCTTGGGGACGCAACATATCTGCTATTTGGTCTTCACTCGGAAGATTTAGATATTGAAAAAGAAGGAAGTTTGCCCCACCTTCGCACCTCTTTCATGTACATTGAGTCCGTGTAATATTTGTTGCTGTCTCAACAGTTTACACAATTTGAGCATGTTCAAAGCTTGATTAGCTTCAATCATTCAACACTTTCATGTACACACAAGGAATAAGTTTTCTTGTCATAACATTCATAGAAAATTCCTTTGTGGTTTTTCGATGATTGAATGGAATCCCTGGGGGAGTGAACATCACAAAAGCTCATTTCCAATGTACATCCGTTGTACAAAGTGGCTCCGTGCTACTTACAGGCATACTAATTGTATCATTTGTTGATTCAGGGTTACAACGTTTATTATATCTGGATTTGAAACGATTCGGGTATATACATTTCTTATGAATTGACGGATACTCAGATCAAAGAGCGGATATTGTTAGTTTTTCACAAAGGGGGAGACTATTATTCAAAGACGGTGATGAAATTGAAAAGAATTTTGATGATCATGATGCTCACAATCATCAAAAAGGGGGAGATATTTTGAAAGTTTCAATTTCCAAAGGTAGAAGATTTGTCAAAGTCAAGAGGTTCGAGATAACATGAAAGATGTTCTGAGATGATTAGAGATGATTTGTTGTTCAAAGACAGACAATTCATAGATCAAAGAGATGAAGATACAAGCATTGAAATATTCCTCATTGTTCAATGTTCAAAGCCACAAAGATCAAAGTTTCAGATTCATGTTCAAGACTTGATGACTTTTCAAAGACAAAGTGAAAGACTTTTCGAGTTTATCTCAAGATTTTTCAAAAGACAAATGTTTGAAGATTTCCAAAGCTTCAAAGTTAAAAACTGTCAAAGATGAAGTTTTGAAGAATCAAGAGTTGAAGACTATTGTCAAATTTTTAAATCTTGAATCCAAAGGGGGAGATTGTTAGTGCATTTAATGTATTCAAGATTTAATTGTAAAAGTCTTGTAAAGTCTTTGTAATAGAAAAGTCAAAGAAAGTCAAAAGAAGTCAAAAGTCAAAGATAGTTTAGTTAAAAGTCAAAGTCTTGTTAATGAAAGTCAAAGTAGCTTAGTTTGTTTAGTAATTGTGTTTGTAATTAGGAGTTATTAGTTTGCTTAGGGGTTAAGCATTAGGGTTAAGAGCTTTCATTGTTATATTAGTAGAGAGAGAAAGTGAGAGAGGGTTTAGAGAGAGAAAGCTTCATTTCATGTAAATCAATCAAGATAAATGAAATTCATGTTAGTTATCTAATAGATCTGGGAATTTACATGTTCTATCTTCAAGTCAAGAAGTCCATTCACAAGATGTTGTGTCCTCAACTTATTCAAATCCCTGAAGTGTTGATGAGAAAAACGTCGATGCCACAACCAACTTTCTTCTGTTGATGTCTTAGAGATGAGACATACTGGCTTGGAAGCTTTGAGTGTTGGGAAGTGAACACCATACAATAATCCCATTCTCCCAGCTTTTATAAGTTCTGCTCCACTCTGATCTTTAATGTAGCAGTAATCAATATCAAATTCAACCTTGCATTTCTTCTCTGTGAACTGGCTGATCGAGAACAAATTGTAGGCTAAACCCTCCACGTACAGAACCTTAGAGATAGATATCATGTTGTTCTTGATAGTGTCGTAACCTCTGACGTAGCCTTTCATTTCATTACCAAAATTTACTGTACCTGTGTAATGATCTACGTAGTCAAACAGCAGGTGTTTGTGCTATTATATGCCATGAAGCTCCATAATCAATAATCTACACATGACACGCCAGAAATCAACAATCACTTAACTTTAGGTACCCATATGAATATGGGTCCTTTCTTGTTAGTATCTTTGACAGTTTTTAAATTTGCTGATGACCCCTTTATTCTCCATTCAAAACTTGGTCCTTTTGGAAAAGTTTGTGCGTTAAGTTCAGCTTTAGGAATCCACTTCCATACAAACTTCACATCAGCAATTTTATTAACTTGAAAAGCATTGTTTTTCGTTTTCAAAGAATATATTTCAGCTTTGTTGGCTTTAGAATGATTGAAATAGTTCTTGTTCTTAAACTGGATAATTTTCTTTTTCTTTGACGACTTTGGTTTCAAAGAAAATGAACTATTGAGACAGTATGAACATCGCAATCTAGTAGTGGCTTGTGTCAACAACACTTTTCGGGAAAATATGTTTGTTTTATTGAAACTAAGTTGAGTAACATCTTTACAAGCATTAACTACTCTATTACATTGACAACCATCAGGTTCATTCATATTCTTTTCCACTTCAGTCTTCTTTTTCTTCAAACAATCTTTCTTCACTTTTTCATCTGAAACAGAAACAGATTTAGAGATATTAATAGATGATGAAGAATAAGAACATTCACCTATTTCTTTTGTTTTGGCAGATTCGGACGTAAGCTTAACACTTTGATTAACAGGAATTGGAATATCTTTATCGACCATAGCCTCTTTGCCTTTTGATAATTTGAAAATTTGGGATTCTAGACTTCTTATTTCTTTTTGCAAAGTTTCATTTTGAATAAAGCTCGAGTCTAGTTCCATCCTGAAATTCTCATCGGCTTCTTCCAATTCAACAATCATGTTGTTGAGATGGGAAATTTGTCCTTCTAACTCTTTAATTTTATCTAAGGCTTGTTGATGTTCAAGATCAAAAAATTTTGAAGCACAAACAGAATCAGACTTATCAGAAATGACCTCTTCATCTCTATCTTCTAAGATAGAACAAGTTAGAATAGTTTCACTTGATTCAGAATTTGAACTTGCTTTAGAAGACTCAGGTTTTGTTGAAAAAATATTTTCATATTCAACAAATGAATTCTTTTACTTTCGTAAGAAGAATTTAATTCATCATATGAAAACTTAACTGAATTAAAACCCTGAGTATCTAAGTCAGTTTCAATGTCTGACTTAATTTCCACTGTTTCTTCCTTTTCTATCTTAGGAGATTCAGGCAAAGGAGTCTCAGGCTTCACAAATGTCTCAAGGATGTGTGGAATTAGAATAATAGGTTCATCACCCGACTTTTTAAAGTTGTAAATATTTTCGGGTGCCTTTTTCAAAACATCCACATCCGAATGACCGAGACCTGATTTTGCCTTATAGAATCTTGTGTCTTTCTGATTGTTGGTCAAAAATTTGAGTGTTTGTTCTGTTTGACCTCTTTTGAAATTCAGATCTTCGAATTCTTTGATCTTGGTGAAAGCTTCTGTCCTGTCTTTCAAAACAATGTCAAACTGAAGTGTTAGTTCCATATTCTTATCTTTTAAAGTAATTATCTCTTTTTGAAGTTCAGAAATTCTTGTTTGAAGTTTATATTTATCCGATTTTAGAACATTCTTCTCTTTCTTCAGCCAAAGTTTTATAAATGAGTGCCTAATCTTGATGTCCTTGTATGTTACTCTTTTGTTGTTTAAAATTTTCTTTTAATTTCAAAAATTCAGAGTTCATCAGATTTAACTGGGACATCAAGTTCATCACTTCTTCATTATCATCAAAAAATTCCGAGTTGTCAGATGCAGAATTTACCTCAGAATCTGACTCCTCATTGAGATGTGCCATTAGATTATAATGCACTTGAATCAGATTCACCTTTGCTACCTCAGCATCTTCATCATCGGAATATTCAAACCATATTTCATCTTCAGCCTTCAGTGTTGTGCCCTTTTCCATGGCTTTGGCCAGTTGAGCTTTCTTCTTATAGTACTCATAATTCTTTACGCGCTTTTTTGGGCAATCTTTGATGAAATGGCCGGTCTTTCCGCAGTTATAACACTTATCTGACTTCTCCTTTTCTTTCTCTTCTTTCTTCTCTTTCTCTTCTTTCTTCTCTTCTTTTCTCTCCTCTTTCTTCTCTTTCTCTTTCTCTTTCTTCTCCTCATATCTGCCTCTGTACTTGCTAGACTTGTAGGAATCGTACTTCGGCTTACTGTAAAACTTTTTCTTTCCAAACCGCTTATGGAAGCTCGAAGTCAAAAGTGCAAGTTTTTCTGCAAACTCAGTCAATTCATCATCCTCAGAATCTTCTTGAGTCTCTTCATCTGAACTATCTGAGCTGTCAATCATGCTGGTTATCAAGGCTTTCTTCTTAGCACTTTTTCCAGAACCAGAACTTGTCTTTACCATCTTGCCCTTACCCTGAGCTAGCAATGCCAAAGAATCATCTACCTTCTTTTGCTTGTCTTTTAACTGAAGCAATTCCTTGTTCACTACTGCTTGCTCCTTTACTTTGTCCTCATGTTGGTTTAGAGCACAGAACAGATCATTCAGTTTTTCTTCATCCATATCTTTATTAATCTGCATTTGAATGGTATAAACATCTCACTCTGGTTGAAGATTCTTGATGAAATTGAAATTAATCTCAGACTCAGATTTCTGCACTCCGTTCCTTCGCAGATCATTAAGGATGATGTTATATCGGTCGTAAGCATCCCTTAGAGATTCCCCTTCTTTAGCTTTAAATCCCTCATATGCGTTGATGCTTTGATTCCTTTTTGTCTTGACAGACTTTGCAGAACCCATAAACTGCTTCTCTAGCTCATCCCAAATGTCCTTTGCAGATTCTCTGCTGTCAACCCGGTTGAAAATTTCATTCGGAATAGCCATGATAAGAAAGGTCAAAGTTGTAGCATCTCTTTCGACTAAATCTCTGTCTACATCGCTGTATTGAATGGGATCTCTTGCTACGATTCACTTAGGAATTTCTGGATTAGTTTCTGTGGCAGGAATCCTGGCTACCGTAACATGTGGGAAGTGAGGACCGTTCAGAATGGAATCCATCAATTTCTTATCCTGGTTGTTTAAGAAATTGACCATCCTCTTTCTCCACTGTGGGTATTCATCGGCTTGCAGAACTAGAGGCTTGGATTTTGAACCCATACTTAGCAGATCTCGAGACATGATTGCTTAATAAGAGAAAGATATCTGATAGAAGGCTTGAATACAGAAGATCTCCCAAAAGAATCAAGAAAAGTTGACTTGAAAAGTCAAACCCAGATTACCACTGAAAAAGATTTCCAGAAAAAGTACAAGTATAGAACTCGCACAAAACTAGAACTCGCAAGTCACTATTCACTAGACTTCTCGTTAGAAGCTTTATGCACGAAAGAGAAACTCGCAGACCACAATTAGCGCGAACTGAGAAACTCGCACGCAACGTTGTGCGCGAAATTAGAAACTTGCAGAAGACTGTTCGCGCGTTCTGAACTTAGAATAATTTCGAGCTATAGAACTTCTCGCAGATGAATGGAAACTCGCAAGTCAAGTAAAACTCGCACACTGCTTTGCATGTTCCATACTTAGAAAAATTTGAGAAGATTGAAACTCGCAAAACGGAAACTCGCAGAAGTAGAAACTCGTAGAAGATACTTGCGCGATCCAGACTTAGAAAATTTCAGATATGCCAAGAACTCGTAGAACAAAAGCAATAGATCTTTGCGCGAACCATCTTCTCGCAAACTGAACTCTGCGCGAATCTAAACAAACTCGCACAATACTCCGAAAACAACCTTTTGCGCGTTCTTCTTCTCTTGCGTGTTCTTCATTAGCGAGAACTACAGATCTAGCGCGTTCTTGACTCTGAGTCTAGAAATCGATCCAAAATTCAAAAAATTCCTGCAAATTCCTTCACAATTGATACCAACAGATTCGAAAAGTGAAATTAATCACTTTTTGAACAAACAACAATGATCAAAATCAAAAGATTACAGTGCGATTCATCATTAACAGTGTTCGTGTTCTTGTTTTCAGAAAATTCAACAAAATTCAAAATCAAATCGAATTAGTGACTATTGCGTGAATATGTGTGAATAACATATGATCACTAACACTAATCGAACACAAGTAATCCATTATAACACTCTAATTTCAACAAATCTCTGAAAATTCGATCAAATAGTAAAAGTCCAGAAGTCGTCTGCGCAAAATCAAGAAATCCAAGAATCAATCCAAATTGGGAATCTGATCTCTCTGAAATCGATTGGGATGGCTCTGATACCAATTGAAATTGTCCAATTCAATCCATGTTTAACAATTCAAACACAATATCAATCAAGATTCTAGAGAGAGAAAATATGAAGCGAGAAAGTCATATGTCTATTCAATAGTCACAAGTGTTTCAATACGCGCACAACTTTCAAAGGTTACCAAGGTTACAAGGAACTCTCACACCAAAGCTATTTATAACAACTACTTCTCTTAGACCAAAGGAACTCGCAAACAATAGTTCTCTCAAACCATTACAAAATAACCTCACTACAGGTTCTCTCAAAGCAAAGTAAAATACAATATTGAAAGTCAAAGGCAATAACAAAAGTCAAACCCACTTGATCTAAACAATGCATTAACACAAGGGTTAGAGGACAATTCCAAAAACTGTTCAACAACTTATGAAAGACGCCCATTTTTTAACTTCTTTTCAGAACACTGAACAATCGAACTCATACCTCCTTTCTTCACAAATCAGCCGAATGATTATAAGCACTCAAAAGTACGGAATAATGATTGCAAATACTCAGGTAGCTAATCCAATCTAATCAAAAACTAAATCCACACATCCAGTATTTGAAAATCTTGACAAGCATGAGCACTCGGGAAAATTTAGATCAGTTGCTAAAAATATGTGACCAACAGAAGTTAGGAATGATGTCACATATGCATTACGCGAAAAACCTCGGGAACAGGGCAAACTTGTAGCAAAATGGGTTCAGAACAGTCACTTTTCGCATAAAGATAAAAACTTTTAGCATAGCCTTCACAATTCGCAGATCACTATTCATGAGGAGCATAATTCGCATAAGGCTTAGCCGAAAACCACACAATTCGCATAGGCCTATATGCGAATTCTTACTTTTCGCATAAGGCTGCGTGCGAATTCCTCACAATTCGCATAAGGTAGGATGCGAATTCTCAACATTTCGCACACGACTACCTGCGAATTCTTCACTTAGAATTTTCTTTGATGCGAATTCTGCACATTTCGCATAACACTGACATGCGAAATCCATACTTGAAAAAATTTCATCTTCAAAGATCTTCATCGTGCGAATTCTGTCATGCAAAATCTTCAACATATTTATCATGCGAATTCCTTTCATGCGAGTTCTTCAATAGTCATGCGAATTCTTTGGATCTACGACTTATTTTTCAAAATTCTTCAAATTCACCTACAAAACTTCGAAATTGAGTCTGACAATTTGAGAGCAGGTTCGAAAATGTCAATGGAGCACATTTGATGTTGATAATCTTGTCTAAAAACGACTCTATAGCCCAATCGATCTCAAACACAGTGATAAAACTTTTCGAACAAAAATTTCTCAAAAACGATTCAATTCTACCAACTCAATTGAAATTACAACTTGTAATTGATTCATTATGATTCGACTCTATCCTCTGAATCAATCTAGCATCAAAGATCATCCAAAATAACACCAATTCAATAAAATTCGAATTTCACAGAAACTTGAAGGTGTCGACAGTGAACAACTCAAAATCAAAACAACTTGATCGATCGTTCGATGAAAAATTCTTCGTTAGGCTCTAATACCACTTGTAGTTCTAGTTTCAAGCTCTTAATAGACACAAACAATTAATCCAAATGCCATATTCATTGATCTTACAGATTTACAATTCATACAATGAATATTCTCTCTGTATGCACAATTTCTCTCTCTACAATCTCAAGTATTTGTGCGTATGATCTATGACTAAACTCAACCTATGACTTGATATTTATATGATCAACATGACCTTTAGCAAAGTCAACTTCTAAAACAACAATTACAAATAACACCCACACTTTACAAACTTTACACATTTGACCATTCTTTTAATCTTGAAAACAATTCAGCTCTAACAGGAGGTCCCATGGTGGTCATAAACACAGGAGGTTGGTCGGCGGTAGATTCGTCCTCCACGTTACCCTCTCATGGGGTCGGTAACCTGCAATGGGTGTTTACCATGATTATCTGCCACACACGTACAAGAAAGAGATTGAGAAAAGATTAAGTGAGTTAAACTCATGGTACATACTAATACACATTTCAATAATCATAATAACAGCAATTCAAGCATTCTTACGTAACAATGCATTCATAATAGTAGTATCTAAGTACAATTATGAAAGGATCATACACAAGGATTCTTGTTACCACTATCACGACTCTTAATTTGTATAATTCCGTAAGTCCAAATGCTCTCCCCACCTATGACTCTTACCCCAAGGTGAACAACCTATGAGTAACGCTTACAACTTAAGTCTAGATACGCTAGAGTCGATACCTAGTTCACTTAAACTAAAGCTCTGATACCAACTTGTAACACCCTAAAAATTGGGATAACAAAATCGTGGAGAAACGGAAATGTGGTATATAAAATTTGCCAAAGAAAGTGCCTCCCAAAAATGGGGAATGTAAAATACCAGTTTAATTACAGTTGTAATGTAGCGGTAATAAACAACAACCAACTAATCTAATTTCTACAACAGAAATAAGATTACAAAAGGGTGTCGTCTATAAACCCAAAAGAACCTTCACCAAAAAGTGCTCCCACTTGCACTTCCCCAAGCTCACACGAAATTCCGCCTAAACCTTCTTAATTGTGACACCACTAGAATCTGAGATACATATCGACACCAAACAAGTGTTAGGCCAAAAGAGCCTAGTGAGTTTGAACAGTTATTAATAATCAATTTAAGAACATATGTTTATAATACTTATAAAAATGGGTTCTCATATGTGGAGTCAATAGGGGAGACCCATAGCACCAATCAAGTTCCACCCAAATAGTCGATACACCTTGATGCCAACTACTATGAGTGACATCAGAAAGGCCTGACACACCCGAGAACTACAACCATGGCATTACCTCGAATGATGGAGGTCTAGGTACATACCTTCACGGTGGCACCCAAGACTATATGCTCCTAGTGTCTACTAACTTGGTTCGTCCAACAATATCATTAGTAAGCCTCAAAGCACATAATTCCCATGACATGTTCACAATACCAACCATGGGTTCGCAATCTAGACCATATGTCACATACATTATGCATAATTTCCACGTATGACTTTCACGTAGTTCCCTTTTCAAAACCATTCACAAAGGATATTATCTCAAATAGCCGATAGGATAGTGATTCTACAATTATTATTATTAGTAAAGGAGTTCCAAATAATCATTTAAGATATCCCCATCCAAGTATATGTAGGATCATGAACCCACACATAAATGAACACACATAGCAAACAAGGCATATCATGTAAGAATGCAAATAGGACAACAAGGAACATGAAGATAATGTGTATCTAGTTTTGACAATATTTAAGAACTCACCAACTAGGTTTTAGAGAAAAACCTAAAAATCTTGCAAAACCTAGAATGAAGGTGTTGAAAGAGGAAGATGCTCAAGAGACATGGAAATCTTGGTTAAAATCCTTGAATGGTAAGACTTGATTCTTGCAATAAATGAGGAGGGTAGTGCTTTAAAGGCTCCAAGAATCGATTTCAAGGAGTATTGGTGAAGGGAGAGTAGTTGAGAAGAAATAGAGGAAGTAAATGAAATTGGGGGGGGGGCTGATTTCCTCTTTATCAGCGCATAGAGGCCGCGCGCGGGCCACGACGCAGATTGACCCGTGCGGAGAGGCGCGTCGGCCTCTGGAGCTGTGGGGTGACAGTGCTCCGCGCGTAACATGGTGCGGCCCAGCCCGCACGGCTAGCCGTGCGAATCACTGTTGTCAACTTGTCTTCCTTTTGACTCAAAAAAATTGGGGTGTTACATTTTTGCCTCAGAAGAAAGTTTGGAAGACCTGGTTGATCTTTGCAACTTTAATACAAAGGGGGAGATTGTTAGGGTTTATTTTGTAATTGTATTAAAGTTGTGGGGCTTACTTGTATAATATCCAAGGCTATAAATACTTTTGTCCTTTACTATTTTTAGTAGTTCTAATCATTCTGTACTTTAAAGTCATTGAGCATATTGTAATTCTCTCTCAACAGACATATCATCAATGGAAGATAGATTCTTCCATTGATATTGTTCTAGATTCTATTCTATCATTGATTTCACTTCTTACTGGAACTATTAGATCTGATCCTTATTTTAATATTTCAAATTCTACACAAAAAAATATTCTAAAAGTTTTCTAAGTGTTTATCAGATTATATTTGTGTAATCACCAAATTAAATAGTTGAGTCTAATAGTTACACAAATGAAACGATATTGTATATACACTGCATTTTCATGTCTTCTTTCGTATGTGAAACAATACACTAAAATTAGTTTGTTAGTTTGTACCATTTATTGAGTTTGTAATGATTATACCCATATATATATATATATATATATATATATATATATATATATATATATATATTCACTGATTTATTGGATTCTGGTAGATATGAAATTAAACATGTTATCATTACAAATGTATAATGGTGAGCACCTTTATAAAACATTTTAGCACCCATTTTTCATTTGTATAAAAATTATCAATTTAAATTATACTTATTGAATATTGCATTATATTATAGTAATCTTGTAATTCTGTTTTTATGTAATCTCGACCGTTGATGTGAAATTTTAATAAAAGAAACAATCTTAACCATTGATTATAACAATAAGCATTACAAAGGAAACCCTAATATTTTTATGCTCAAATGCCGCAAGATTGTCCGCTCGAATGCTTTATAACTTTTCTATCTAGAGGTCAAGGTGCGGTAAGTCGGAAATTTGCAACACCGACCATGTGCTTTTAGATCGTCATTTGGTAAGACATAATCGTGTTTGATGTCAAAAAACTTTATGCAGTTAAATTTCAACTAAGATGTAATTACAATCAATTTTTGAAAGATTTGTCTAAAAGATTAGGGATTTTCTTGCAGGATTTGGATTTTGAAAGATTGTTCAAGCTATAGATAAGATTCGAGGTTGAAAGGTAAAATCTTGTTCTCACGCTCTTCGTTGGTGTTGCATTTATCTGTTTTCGTTACTGGTCTATTTTTTGCAAACAAAATTTAACCGAGTTGTCTATAAAAGTGATTTGGTAAGTTATAAAAGAACTATGAAATTGACTTTTGTTGCTTTCGCAACTTTGTTAAACTAGAGTTTGTGTCTTTGTTATATATAACATGATACTTAATTGTGCATAGAGTTATAATTGTCTTTAATTGTTTTGTTTTTGCTAATTTTAATAGGACTTAAGTTATAAGTTGTTTCTTTGGACATTATTAGCTTTCTAAAGATTTGTACACTTTGTTTTAGCTACGTGACAATAAAAAACCATTACCCTCTATGTACAAACATATAAATAATGTTTCAAAACCAAAAAGAAAAAAGATCAAGATTACATGACGTTTGAAAATTTAATTCCTATGGTGCACGAAAATACTAAAAAATAACAAGGGGTGTTTGGTTCATGGAATTGGAAGAAATTTGAATGAATTGAAATGGCCAATTTCTTTGATCAAATCCAAAGTCTCATATTTTGTTCACGGAATAAAAGTGACGAAATTCTTCCAATTCCATTGAATTCCACAATTTAAGAATTTCATCATCCATTGACTTAATTGAAGGAATTTAATTATTTTATATAATTTGTTTTTGTAATTTATAGATATTGAAATTCAATTCTATTCCAAATCCTACAATTAAACCAAATATTTCAAATACCATCAAGTAATTTAGAGACTATGCCAGAGTTAATTATAAACACTACTAAACTCAACACTGATGTCTCATTGTTCACCTAGATATTATATAATCATTAATCCTTACATAGACGTTTCATTCCTATTAAGATAATAAATACTACGTTCTAAAGTTATTACTTTCATCTATAATATTTTCGATATATGATAGTTCTAGCAAGTGGTCAAATTAAAGGAAGATGAGTTATCTTCCAACAAATTAAAAGCTTTGTCTATTATGAATTAGTTATTATTCTTCCAGTGTATTTCTGCCGAGAAGTTTTTTTATAACATGTTTTTCATATAAGAAACCTTCAATTAATTGGTAATTGTAATGATCGTCTTTGTAAAATGTCCTTGTAGAATTGTCATGTTATCCCTGAATTTTCATAGTCTTTGTCTTATCTCGATACACGATTGTACTGCCATTTGTATGACATACCCAACTACCATTCTGTCAGCTACTTATAGAAGAATTAAAACCAATCTCAAAGTAAGTCACTCACATATAGTAAACTCTATATATGTTCTTAAGTCAAATGATTACACATACAATGACTATATGAGAAACATTTACGACGCTCATAAGACATCCAATACAGTGTTATTATAGCGAGTCACGTCCGATTACACAAGATCCACATTCTGTACCCGTACGTGGATTTTATATATTCATACGAGTATTACAGACACTAGCAGTTATCATATTACTTCAACTTTAGGCCTCAAGTAATATATATTTGACTAGAGACAATTTAAAATACAATATCTAAATATATAATTATATTTAAATAGAAAACAAAACATAAGAGAAATATAACAATTACAAAATGTCTTTTATTAATAAATATAATGATAAAAAGTCCAAACATACAATCTTCCATATATACTAACATGACGTACATTGATACTATCATCATTTATTTACACCCTTTTGAGTTAAGTAAGCTTAAAAGGTGAATGCTAGCTAGAGATATATACACTACAATTAACATTAGGATATAATGAAGAGCACTTTCTATTTTGTTCGTTTCTGTTACCTGATTGGTTACAACTATCTTGGGATTTTTTTTTTTAGAGTAAAAGAAGAACAACTCTCTTGGTTTATTCATGGTTTGCAGATTAAGGAGGTATCCCTTTTTATTGGGAGCTCTATATCTCACATATATAGAACACATCTGGACCAAGAACCATTTTAACTTGTCCTACACCTGTCCTAAATTACTAGAACTTCTATGGAAACTTTACATTATACAAGACCACTACATTATTTGATAAAATTCAATAAAAAGTACCTTTTTTTTGTATGTGGTTAGCATGATGCATGCATGTTGATTTGTATGAGATTTGCAGTGCTGATACTTCAAGTTTAAAAGATCATGATGATTCAAACTTGCCGGAATAATATTGGTGGTCATAGAAGAAGACACATTTGGTTGAATCGAATGACTAAGTGTTTGTCTTCTTTCTCTATAAATCGAAAAGTTGTTAATGCAATAACTGAAATCATTCATTGCTCACAACACAGGACTTTTGATAAGGCAGAAAACAAAAGAAATTCAATTTTATGCCTGGTGGCAAACTCGTAAGCATAATCACAAACTGCTTTTCCTGTTTCTTTCTTCTATAGGGATAGGATACATATAAATCTAATGCAGTCTGATTACTCACTTAAAAAGACATGAGAAAAATGTCTTCATCTCCATGTTAACAAATTTGAGACTGCCCAAACTAATTAAAGTTCAATTCTCTAATTAATCAAACATCAGCTTCCAAAGTAGCTAACGAGCAACTCTTATCATGGACTTCAACATCAAATTTGTTAATGATCGACTTGTTGGGCCTTCAGTTTTATAGGAGATCTAGTGATATACAGTAATCTGGATAAGAACATACCAATGCAAATGAGTGGCTCAACGTTTGAATTTGCATATGTATATATGCTGTGTATGTTAGTTTATAATCAAGAAAACAGAGACCAAAAAGGAGGGCTTTTAAATAGCCAAAAAATACAACCGAAAAAAGCTAAAATGCAGGAAGGATAAAACAGAATGAAAAGACTTCTAAGCTCCTAAAGAATAGGATTATTCAAACATAAATAAACACTAAGGTGTCGTTTGTTTTTTAAGAGGTCTAAAGTCTGAAGTCTTATTTTAGTTATGATTAATAAGAGGTTGTGTGTAAAAATGTCTGAATGATTCAGACTTAAGAGCAATTAAGAGGTTTTTAGAAAAAAACAAACAACCCCTAAGTAAAAGCTGCACATGAACTTTTACTTCTTAACACCCTCTCTTAAATAGTTAAACTAGACTGAGGATCATCAGCTAGTTTACTCTTGATTGAACATACGCCAATCCTTTCTCTTCGCTTCTCAAATACTTCACGACTTAGAGGCTTGGTAAGAATATATGCAACGTGCTCTTGTGTCCACAGTGTTCCAATTGAACAATTTCCTCTTTAACTAATCACGCAAGAAATGGAAACGAACTCTTAAGTGCTTGCACCTTCCGTGAAACAACTGAATTTTAGATAACTTGATGGTGGAGGTGTTGTCACATTTTATGATTGTACTCTTGCTATTCTTCAATTCCATTTCTTCAAGTACGCCTCTTACCCAAATAACTTGACAAGCACATGTTGTAGCTGCAACATACTTTGCTTCTGTGGTTGAAAGGGTAACTATGTCTTGCTTCCTTGATGACCATGCTACAACCCCATTGTCCCATAAGAACACACAACCAGAGGTGCTCTTACTATTGTTGTTGTCCCCTGCAAAGTCACTATCTGTGAACACTTCCAGCTTTCCTTCTCCTCCGTATTTGTACCAGATGCCAAAATCAAGTGTGCCTTTTAAATACCTTAGCACCCTTTTTGCTGCTAACTGATGCAATTTGGTGGGTTTAGCCATGAACCGACTTATTAAGCTTACCACATGCTGCATGTCGGGCCAAGTAGTGGTGATGTACATGAGACTCTCAATAATTCATTTATAGACAGTCTCATGAATTCTTTCTCCTTCTTCATCATATCTTAATTTTCATCCCGGAACAATTGGATTTACAACGACATTGCACTCTTCCATCTCAAACCTCCTTAAAATCTCAATTGCATTCTTACGCTGCGAAATATGTATATTCCCTTTCTAGTCTGCATTAAGAACCTCATCTTTCCCAGGTCAGTCATCTCAAACTCCCTTTGCATTGACCATTTAAACTCTTGCATCACTGTGGCATCATCACCTGTATATATAAGATCATCCACATATATACTTACAATTAAAATGTTACCATGCAAATTTTCCTTTATAAACAAAATCTGCTCATTTTGACTTTTCTTGAAACCTTCTTTGTTGATGTAAGTCTTGATACGATTAAACCAAGCTCTCGGAGCTTGGTTTAAACCGTATAAGGCCTTGCGAAGCTTGTAACCTTTGTGTTCACTTTCCTTTGACTTCATAACCTTGAGGTGGTTGTAGAAATACATCCTCTTGCAGTTCACCATACAAGAAAGTGGAATTTACGTCCATTTGGAAAATTGTACACCCCTTTTGTGCGGCCAATGCGATCAACATCCTTATAGTATCCATTCTAGCAATGGGAGCATAAACCTCCAAGTAATCCACTCCGTGCTCTTGAGAATAGCCTTTGGCTACTAACCGGGACTTGTATTTATCGACTGCTCCATGGTCATTCAGCTTCGTCTTGTATATCCATTTAATACCAATGCACTTGGTGTTATTTGGCAGCACAACTAAATCCAATGTGTGGTTCCTCTGAATTTCTTCTATTTCAGAATCCATAGCGACTCTCCTTTTTTTTATAGCTTCTTTGTAGATTAATGGATCATGGTGATTGGTTTCCACCATATTCAACTCGTCTTCTTTGAGAGGCTCGTTACGAGTGACGTAATCACTAAGATAACGTGGGGTTCTCCTTTGGCAACCCTCCCTCGCTCCTGTATCATTGATTCCAGCAGCCCCTCTTTCTTCATTATCGCCATGGTTGTCCTCATCATGAACATCTTCATCGTCAACATAGTCTTTGCCCTTCACTATCACTCCATGTCAACTCAGTTTCCATTTTCTCACCTTGATTGGTTCAGTCCCATAGCTTTCCTTCTTCAAATATCACATCTTTACTTGTAGTAATCTTCTTTGTTTGAGGATTGTAGAGTCTGTAACCTTTTGATTCTTTACTTAATCTTCTTACCTCATTTTTGATCAGATACGTGAACATGTGCAAGACATCCCCATACTCTAAAATGCTCCACAGTGCGTTTGGTACCACACCATGCTTTCTTGAGATGTAACATACTTTAGAGATTTGATAGGACATCAATTGAGGACGTAAAATGCATAGACCACAACCTCCATCCAGAGCACTCTCGGCATCTTCTTGGTAGCCAACATTGTCCTCACCATGTTCATCATTGTTCGGTTTTTCGCTCAGCTACACCATTTTGCTAGGGCGTATATGCGGTAATCAATTGCCTTATTATTCCATGCTCTGTATAGTATTTTGTAAACAACTCTGATGTAAACTCTCCACCTCTATATGTCCGTAGATTTTTTATCATCTTACTTGTTTCGGTTTCAACCTTGTTTTTGAAATTCTTGAAGCATACGAGTGCTTCTGATTTCTCACCAAGCAAATAAGACCAAGCTTTTCGACTGTATTCATCTATAAAGCATACAACATACCTTTTTCTGCTATTTGAGGTTTGAGCGATTTGGCCACAAATATCATAATGTACTAACTTAAGGATCTCTTTTGCTCTCCACATGCTTTGTTTTGAAATGTATTTCCTGTGTTGCTTACCGAAAAGGAAACCGGTGCATATGGTGTTGTTGACCTCAAACTTCGACATTCCTCAGACCATCTTCTTTTTCTGTATCATCTCAGTTCCTGTAGTACTTAGATGCCCATAACGCTCATGGCATAGCTTGGAGATTTCTTCCGTGTTCGAGTACAAGCATTCTTTAGTCTCTTTTCAGTATCCGCTCTAGATTGATCGAATAGTGTGGGTCCGTGTGTTGAACACGATCTTTACCAGATAAATCAAAAAACAAACATATAGATGATAAACCAACCTGTTCGATTAATAACGATGTATTACAATGGTTGATGTTCTTCACAGTTTAAGCTCTCTCTCTCTGGTTCTTGACTTGGGTCGATATTGATGATCTGAGATATTGAAAGCTATAAGATAAATAATATCTCAAAACATTTTATATCTCAAACCTAATATCTCAAAATATAATATCTAAACTAAGATATTATAATATCCTAAAATATCTAATATCCTAAATATCTATTAATTAGATATTTAGGAATAATACATAATACATTAATTAAGACAATAATTAACTTTGACAATTATTAAAAATTAACATTAGACTAATCTTGAGAGTAACTTTTCAGCTTTAGCTTCAGATTCCAAACTTCAGATTGGATGATCTTGAATCCAATAAATCTGAGATCTAACAATCTCCCCCTTTGGATCAAGATCATTACTAAACGGATTTAGCAATTCAGTCTTCTCTTTCAGCTCAGAAGTTGGAATATCCTTCTCTTTCTTCAATATGTAATAATCTCCAGTTTTTAGCTCATAATGCTTTAGCAAAGTATCTTCAAAGAAAATTTCTCTAAAATCAGCATGTCTTCAGAATACTTGCTCAAAACTTGTGTTGTTCACCATTTCTTGTGTAGCTCTTCTCCCCCTTTTTGATGAAAAGTGCAACGACTTCATCAAAACTTTTAGGTCAAGAAATGTCTTTCATTTGGGGCCTCTGATTCGTCAATTCAAAAGATATTCATCCAGATCTTTGCAAATTCAGACAAAATAATCGTGTAACACTTTAATCAACAAATGAATCAGTTAACATACCTGTCAGTAACAGTAAGTCACTGTGTGTAACGAATACACATTGGAAAGGATCTTTTATGATGTTCACTCCCCCAGGGCTTCCATTCAATCATCGAAACACCACAAAGGTAATTTCTATGAACGTTATGACAAAGAAACAAATTCCTTGTGTGTTCGTGCAAGTGATAGAAAGAGTTAAGCACTTGATGATTGCTTATAAGGCTCAATATTGTGTAAACCACTGAGACAACAGTAAGTTAAACACAGACTCAATGTGCATGATTGAAGTGCGAAGGTGGGGCAGACTTCCTTCTTTTCAATATCCAGATTTTCCAAATGAAAATCAGATAGTAAATGTGTTGCTTCCCCTTTGAAAATGTGAAACATTTTCCTTTTAAGAAGAAAATGAGTAGCTGGTGGGGTTAATCAAGAGTTGGCATGGGCTAGTTGCCTGTTTCAATAATGATCACCAAAGAATTGTGAAACATTATAAATGTGGCTGCCCGACTCAGAAAGTAGTTGGTGCAGAGTTCTGATATTCTTTTAACTCTGTTCTCACACCCTCTTTCTTTTAAACATTCAGTTTACTTCTAACCGAACTCTCTTTTTTTGTATATCTCATCACACATCCCACACTCATTTATTTTGATTTCTCACACTCAATCACTATGGATTAACCTCTTGGGTAGGAAACACTGGTTAACGTGTATCCATAGAAGTTGTGTTAAGTTCTAGCACAATGAAATCCGATGTTTTCCTAGAAAGCATATGATGCTCAAAATGCTTTAACTATCTCAGTTAAAGCACAAAGTAGATCTTGAAAACATTTAAAATTACACTTCCAATTTATGAAATCGGTTTGAGATTCGAGAAGTGGTTTGAACATTTAAGAACATGTTTTCAATGAATGAAAGTTATCCTTCTTTCAATCATATATGAGATTAAGATAAAGAATTATACCTTTACGTGCGATCTTACATCTCATGAAGCTAATCTTAAAGTCATAAAGATATGAACATGTAAGCGTCTCTCAAAAACTGCAAAAGTCTTATGTCATAGTCAAAGCAAATTTATTCACTAAAAATAAAATGACAAAAAGCATTAAAACAATTAAAGTACGAGTTCTAATCAGAAATAATCATAAGTCATCACCTTTTTACTCCCCTGAAATTATGCATTTGAAACTTATCATTGAAAAAGATATGCATTAAATTTCAGACAAATATGTACTCCCCCTTGATGGTTGATTTCCTCATTCGATTATTGGAGTACAATATCTTATCAGCACAGGAGTAAGATCTTTTGATCACTGAAGTGCGGGTCTTGAACTGCATTATTTAAGAGCCATACTTCGTTGAAGTGCGGGTTCTAAGCTGATTTAATTAGAAGCCTTTTTGACATTGATGTCCGGGTCTTGAACTGTTGTATTCAAGAGCCTTCGTTCTCCTACTCCCCCTTGACAGTAGGTGCCTGCAACACAGAATTATCCCTTTTCTTTGGTACCCACTGGTATTTGGATCCATGAGTGTTAGTTGCAGTTCTTATGGGGGTAACTGAGTAAGAACCATACCAGTAATGGTCACTAGTCTTATGAACAGGATCATGTGTACGACAATAAGAACAATAGGATTTCTTACCTGACAAACTGATTAATTTATCTCTCGTGTACACAAAATCAGGTTTACCTTTATGCACATTGTTCTTCTTGGCATTAGGCATATGTACATATGAGTTTTTACATTTCAGCTCATATTTCTTCTTTGCTTCAACTAGTTTCCTGTTCCAGACCAGTTCAGCTTCTTTGTAGCTGCTTCTCCTTCTTTGATGTGTACCTGAACCATTTGTATTTCTATCAAAGAAAAGATTAGAATTACGAATTTGATCAAAAGATTTAACTGACCTTTTTGAAGAAACAGATTTGGGTGTTGAACTTGCAGCTGACTTGAAAAGGCATTCTGAATCAGCTGAATCATCTCTAGGTGAGTGGATAATTGACTCTGGAGTCTTGTGCTCAATCACCACCACCATTGAAATAATCTTTTCAATCTCGTTAATCTTTGAAGAATAACTGTTTCGGTGTTGATGTTGGTCGACCGGTATGAACATTAGTGACGACCTGATTGAATATTTCGACCGGGTTTATGCTTTTTCGACATTTTTTGAATAGTTCGACCGATATGAAACCTTCGACCGGTGTGCTCCTACGACCGGTATCGTTTCTTCTTCGATAGATCGGCCCTGTTAATCCCAAATACACGAACCTTGAAGTCGTTTTTCGACACCAAAAATTTGACCAAGTGTTCGACTAACCAAGTACAACAATATACAACACTTTGATTTCAAAAACAACCTCTTTTCTAAGGATTGATCGATGTCCCAGTGTTCTTGAAGAAATGAAGAACACGGAGAGTTTGATAATTTGATTTTGAATCTGGGTTCAACTCTGATATCAATTGTGAGTCCTTGTGATTGAACACGATCGTTTACCAGATAATCAAACAACAAACAAGATACGATTTACCAACCTGTTTAGATTACAAACGCAGATTACAAAGGTTGATATTGTTTCTCTCTGTTTAAGCTCTCTCTGTTTCTCTCTGATGAACAATGTTCTTGATGATTTCTAACTTGTTGAGATTGTGAGATATTAGATATCTCACCTAACTAAAACCAAACATAATAATATCTAACTAAATATCTAAACTAATAACTAGATATTTAAACTAATATCCTAATATATATTAATTAGATATTTAGGACAAACATAAAATACAATAAACAACTTTGACAATTATTACAAACTAACATTAGACTTATATCGAAAGCGACTTTTCAGCATTAGCTTCAGATTCCAAACTTCAGATTGGATGATCTTGAATCCAATAAATCTGTGATCTACCACTTTCTTTGACAATAAGGTCAATCTTCTTCTCAAGCTCACACTTCTTTTTCTTCTCTTTCTGTGCACTCTTAGAAAGTTCAGATAGCTTTGCATTAAGCTTTCTAATTGAAACTTCAAAGGTGCTTCTTTCTTTTTCAAATTCCTTCTTTGCACCCATTCTTCCATCTGATATCTCTTTTAAGAATCCAACATTCTTCTTTTCAATTGCCTTCTTCTCTTTGGCAAACTGATCTCTTTCTAAAATGATTTCTTTCTCAAAGTTACAAACTTATTGAGAAAGCTTTGTACATTTAAGTTCAATCACCTTCTTCTCTTCAATACTCTTCTTGGAAAAGTCTGAGAACTTTTCTCAAACTCTGATATTTTCTTTTGAAGCTTAGTGTTTGTTCTCTCCAAATCCTTAGATTTCTTCTCATTGCTCTCAACAAGATCTAGCTTCTGTTTTTGAGCTTCCAAATCAGAAATCTGTCCTTTTAATTCAGAGTTCTCAGCTTCCAAAACCTTAACATTTTCTATTGGAGACAATATTGATTTACCTTCAAGCTGATCCCATAACTTTTTTGTTGTAGCCCATTTGCTATTTATTTGAATAGAAATCTCATCTGAACTTCCTTTCAAAATAAGAATTTTGGCAAATTTATCAGCTTCATGTCTCTTTCTCTGCTCATCTGTGTATTCATTAAGGTATACTGGAACCTCTTTCATTTCCATAAATCCATAAGCTCCTCGAAAAGAATTGAACTTGGTTGGAATTTTCATCATTCCTTCCTGCAAAGATAATCTGATATAAGTATTCAATTCATGTTTGTCAATAAAGTCTAAGAAATGGATTTTCCACTGCTCATATTTTCCTCTGACTAAAACAGGAGGTTTCATATCAGTTCCAGATGATAAAAAATCTTTCAAAATAGACATCTGGTCTAGTTGATACTTGTCTTTAAGATCTGAAACTTTCTCTGACAGACTTTTCTCTCTAGGTGGAGCAAAGAAATCATCAAGATCCATGATTCCTGTAACAA
Source organism: Arctium minus (assembly GCA_954870635.1). Taxonomy (NCBI): domain Eukaryota; kingdom Viridiplantae; phylum Streptophyta; class Magnoliopsida; order Asterales; family Asteraceae; genus Arctium; species Arctium minus. Next base: position 94,738,421 of record OX941084.1, read on the forward strand.
AAGAACTTGACAGATATGATTGTTAATTCAAATAAAATCAGATAAAATTCAGAAATAAAATTTCCAAATTTAAACCAAGTATAGAACTGGCGCAAAAAGCACAAGTTTGCGCTTAATGAAGGTGGCGCAAATGTGAACTTTGCGCTATGAGGAGCTGCCGCAAAAAGGAGTTTTGCGTGAGGAAAGGATCGCGTGAAATGGCCTTTGCGCGGGTAATGGTTGGCGCGAGACAGAGATTTGCGCTAGAAGTAGGTCGCGCGATTTGAGTTTTGCGCGAGTAGTTGGTCGCGCGAAAGTGGTGTTCGACCGGAGCCTTGACCGGTATGATGTTCGACCGGACTATTGTTTTGACCGGACCTGCCTTCGACCGGATAGATGATGTGAGTGTAACCGATGTTACCTCGACCGATAGTGTAGTGACCGGAGTGAAACCTTCGACCGATATGGAATTGTATCGACCGGATAGAACAGTGACCGGATTGAACAGTGACCTCGACCGGAGATGTGTCGACCGGATGAGTGCTTTGACCGGTATGGAGTTGTTCGACCGGTATTGAGACCGGTATTACGACTGATGTGTGTGTAACCGGTATCGACCGGTGTGTACTGTTCTTCGATAAATCGACTCTTTAATCACCAAATACACCAAACTGGAAATCGATTTACAGCCCCAAATTTTGACACGATGATCGACTTGCCAACTAGAGCAACACACAACCTTTTGATTTTAAAAAAACAACCATTGTTTGAAAGATTGATCGATGACACAGTGTTGAAAATGAAGAACACAAAGAGTTCTTGAAAATTTGATTTTGATCTGGTTTCAGCTATGATACCAATTGAGGGTCCTTATGTGATTGAACACGATCTTTACCAGATAAATCAAACAACAAACATATAGATGATAAACCAACCTGTTCGATTAATAACGATGTATTACAATGGTTGATGTTCTTCACAATTTAAGCTCTCTCTCTCTGGTTCTTGACTTGGGTCGATATTGATGATCTGAGATATTGAAAGTTATAAGATAAATAATATCTCAAAACCTTTTATATCTCAAACCTAATATCTCAAAATATAATATCTAAACTAAGATATTATAATATCCTAAAATATCTAATATCCTAAATATCTATTAATTAGATATTTAGGAATAATACATAATACATTAATTAAGACAATAATTAACTTTGACAATTATTACAAATTAACATTAGACTAATCTTGAGAGTAACTTTTTAGCTTTAGCTTCAGATTCCAAACTTCAGATTGGATGATCTTGAATCCAATAAATCTGAGATCTAACAAATAGTGTAAACATTTGATTTGTACTCATAGTACTTTGGGATGAGCAGGACTTTTTGGGGGTGATATATCTTACATATATCATATTGTATAAGGATTGACAACCTCTTCTCTTGTAGTTGTCCTATGTGTGATTCTAGTTTCAAGCTCACAATCACAGATTAATCAACACACACTAATCACAAGTCATTTGTATATTGATTTGAATTGATTATAAATGCTTTCTCTCTGTGTACAAATATTTCTCTCACTAAGTCACAAGTCTCTTTGAA